>CM060429.1:166809158-167409158 GCA_030545235.1 Helianthus tuberosus | reverse complement strand
CTGCTGCCAACTCGAGGTCATGGGTAGGATATCTCTTCTCATGAGTCTTTAGCTGCCTCGAGGCATAGGCTATAACCTTGCCCCGCTGCATCAAAACGCAGCCAAGTCCCGAATGCGATGCATTCGAGTAAACTACCATATCCTCCGTTCCGTCCGGTAATGACAATACCGGTGCTTGGGTCAGTTTTTCCTTAAGCGTTTGGAACGCCTTTTCCTGATCCTCATCCCAAATAAATTTTTCATTCTTACGGGTTAGCTTGGTCAATGGCGTAGCAATTTTGGAGAAATCTTGTATGAATCTCCGATAATAGCCCGCAAGCCCCAAGAAGCTTCTGATTTCTGAAGGATTCTTTGGTGGAGTCCATCTTGACACGGGTTCTATCTTTTATGGATCTACTAACACCCCGTTTGCACTAATGATGTGCCCAAGAAATTGCACCTCTCGTAACCAGAAGGCACATTTTGAGAATTTTGCATACAATTTCTCTTTCCTGAGCGTCTCCAACACTTCACGCAAATGACTTGCGTGTTCTGCTTCATTCTTGGAGTATATCAAGATGTCATCAATGAACACTATCACTGACTTGTCTAGCATGGGTTTGCAAACCCGGTTCATGAGATCCATGAAAGCTGCGGGTGCATTAGTTAACCCAAAGGACATCACGAGAAACTCGTAATGTCCGTACCGTGTACGGAAAGCCGTTTTCGGTACATCCTCCTCTTTGACTTTTAACTGATGATACCCTGATCTGAGGTCGATTTTTGAGAACCAACTTGCACCTTGTAATTGGTCAACTAGGTCATCAATTCTTGGAAGCGGATTTCGATTCTTTACCGTGAGTTTATTCAACTCCCGGTAATCAATGCACATACGCATGCTCCCGTCCTTCTTTCTCACGAATAATACCGGTGCGCCCCATGGAGACACACTTGGCCGAATAAATCCCTTGTCGAGCAATTATTGGATTTGGGACATCAATTCTTGCAATTCTGATGGCGCTAACCGATACGGCGCCTTAGCCACGGGTTTCGCGCCCGGAATCAATTCGATTCCGAACTCTACCTCCCGCTCTGGCGGTATTCCCGGTAATTCTTCCGGAAATACATCGGCGTATTCACGTACCACTGGTACGTCTTCAATTCTCGGCGTCTCTTTATCAGGTTCGTTGGCGTATATCATAAATGCTTTACATCCTCGCCTTATAAGTTTATGAGCTTTTAATATTGAGCACATAACGGGACTGCCCCCTTTTTCGCCATAGATGGTGACTTGCTTTCCACTTGGAGATGTCAATTTTATCTCCTTACGGAAACATATCATTTCTGCATGATGTCGAGCTAACCAATCCATCCCGACCACTACTTGGAATTCTCCCATTGACATAGGGATCAAGTCTATTAAATATTCCTCATCATCAATATTTATTTTGCAATCTTGACATACATCACATACAAGGAAACTTTTGTTATCACCTATTTCTACCTCTAATGGCATAGGCAATTTTGTTAGTACAAAAGAAGGATGTCGAATAAATCCATGTGAAACAAAAGATTTATTCGCACCCGTATCAAATAGCACACGTGCGGGAATTGAGTTTATAGCAAATATACCTGAAACCACATCGGGTTCCACCTTTGCCTCGGCTGCTGTTAACTGGAAGGATCTTGCTTTTGCTCTTGGTGTCTCAGTACGTGTATCCTTGTCATCTTTCTTTCCGATCAACTCCGGGCACTCAGATTTCTTGTGACCCGGCTGATAACATTTGTAACACACCGACACCTTCCCCGAGCACAACGCAGCCGTGTGCCCGGTTTTCCCACAAATAGGACACGGCTTGTCCTTAAACCGGCACTCACCCTTGTGCCCTTTCCCGCATATCTTGCAGCTTGATGACCCACTTTTTCCTTCTTGTTTCTTTGAGGATTCGTTCGGACGTGCCTTTTTCGTCGGGCTTGGGTTGACTACCTGTGCCCTTCTTTCGCCTCTTTCTATTTGTTTCTTCAACTCTATCTCCCGTTCCCGAGCAACATTTATAATCTCGGTGAGAGTCTCATACTTCGAAGGAGTTATAAACTCTCTATACTCGGCGCTCAACATATTATAATAATAATATATTTTCTGCTCTTCATTCGTTATGAGATCATCACAGAACTTCATTTTATCCATGAACGTTCCCGTGATTTTATCGATAGATTCACCCTTGTGTCGAAGCTGCATAAATTCTTCCTTGATTTTGTTTATGATTGCCTTGGGACTATAATGTTTAAGAAACGGCGTCTTAAACTCATCCCATGTCATAGCCTTAGCCGCTTCACTTCCGATCTCTTTCTTCTTGTTATCCCACCAATCTTTCGCCTGACCCCTTAACTGACCCGTGCCATAAGCCACGAAGTCATCCTCATCGCAATGGGTCCTTTCAAATGCTGCCTCCATATCACTTAGCCACCGTTGGCATATTATCGGGTCAACCTCCCCATTGTAGATTGGCGGTTTACACGCCATTAACTCTTTATAAGAACAAGATTTTCGTCCTCTCGACTTTTCCTTTGCTAAATTGGTATTATCCTCCAATTTCTTGATTCTTTCTTCCACCACTGATAATACCGTGTTTTGGATTTTGTCAATGAATCCCGACAAACTGTTTTCGATTGCCTTTCCTACCTCCTCAGCAATCACTTCTCTTGTTTGTTCGGTGACTCTTGGCACCGTATCATCATTACCTTTATCCGTCATCTTTAACTGAAATGTTTACATAGAGCGTTAAACATTTTATCTATTGCATATGATTTATTTACTTCGGTTTATTCAAGTTCATAACTTGTTTTCACCGTTCTCATTTAATACACTTTCCGGGTTTGAGTGTGTTAACACACTCTTCCCATGCATATCAATTCATTATTTCCCTTTTTATACTTAGTAATTCTACTTTAGAACAATTAACTCTTACCGGATGCTTGATCAAGCTTGAACCGAACACACTTGTTAACAACCTTGAGCTCTGATTACCAACTTGTAACACCCTTTTTATGATAATGAGATTACTTAATATATTACATGAGTTTATACTAAAATCCCAATTTACAAAATATTTTCGAATTCAAAATACCAAACGCTAACATGTTAAGTACAAAACAAAAGTATAAAGTAACTTCTACTAGTCACTACCGACTAGTTTAAAAGCCTTAGGACATGGTTATCAATTCATTTACATCAAAATCATTGTCTAAAACAAAGTTAAGTTAACGCGGAAGCTTCAAAATACGTGTTCGCTTCTTCGACATTGCTTGACCGCCATCCGGAATCCTACCATAGTCACCTAAGGTCAAAACCACTACAACATTAGTTTTGACATTGACATAATACTTATAAACAAGTTCCAGCATTAATTTAATAAAAGAAAAATAAAAATTCTGATTTTTGATCCTCCCGCGTGTCGCGGCAGGAGACGTTAAATCCGTCGCGACCCGCGACAGCTTCCGCGTGTCGCGGGGGTATTGATGTATTCCTCCACGTGGCGCGGGGGAACACGTTTTCCAGCAGGTGCAGGCTTAAATCCCTGCATATCTGCCCAGCTCCGAAATTTGTAAAAATTCTAACTTTAAACTATCATAACTTTTTACTCGTAAGTCCGTTTTGACCGATTCTTTTTCCTATGAGTCCGTAATAAAATTACGGATTCAACCATGTAAATATCACATCGCGGAAACCGGGATACCGACATTTGGTTCACAATTCCCTTATTTCCATTATCCAAACCACTAGTGTAAGTGCATAGCACCTCTTTTCCATTCTTAAGACCTTTTAGACATAATTACCCAATTACCCGGGCTCACATACTTGGTGTATTCGCGCCAATTCCATGGCTTTGCGTTTCCTTTAGGGCTAATACTTGTTTCTTCGGAATTCAAGCATTCCGTTTCAAACAACCCTTTTTCATTTAACATTTATTGTTTGACCCATATTCCGGGTTCTTATACTTAGATTAATATCACCAAATCATTGGTATGGTACAATTCATCATTTAACGAGGTATAAGACTTTCAAGTCTTTACTCTCATGATTCTTTTGAAAACATCATTTTGACCCGTTTGGCTATTTAGTGAAAACCATCACTTCATTGACTAGACAAACTAAATTCCAAGTCTTTACTTTGACCCGTTTGATGGTCGAGTGTACTTCGCCACTTTAACAACGCATCAAACGCAACCATTTCACTACAACATCGTTCACACATCAAAACTAATTATTTACACATAATTTAACGGGGCTTAAGCCACGTACCTTTAAAGCACACCTTTTCCGCGAGTATCACCTCCGGCGTGTCCACTTGACGTTCCGGATTCCTTGCCTAAAGAGTTCAATTCATAACAAGATTAGAACTCTTTCATAAGCTTTAACGCATTAATTCATAACATATGCAAATCTGCGTTTTTAGCAATCTTTAACATTTTAACCCTCATTTAGCCGTTTTGTCAAACACCTTGCGGGTCAGATTTCTACATGATCTAAACCAAGTTCATGACTTGAAATTATCACCCAAATTGACTTCAATTAGACAATATACACATATTTTGACATCAATAATTTCAGAGATTATCTCACAATTTCGGTTTACACTAGAGAAAGAGTCTTAATCCTAGTGTTTATCGAGTTCTACTAACTTATTAATCACCCACTATAGTGATTTTGATCCTTACAACTAACATGCAAGATTTTGACAAGAAATCATCTAGGGTTTGTCCCTAGACTTCACATTACTTCCAATTTCATGTTTTACAATACATAATCAAGCTCAACCTTCGATTTCAATCACATGCAAGAATTTGAGTTGTATCAAAACAACCTAATTTGACATACCTTATGACCTCCTTGACGAGAAGATCACGATTCTATGTTCAGATTTCGATTACAACATGATTTGAGCCTTCAATTAGAGAGTTTAGTAGAAGTTAGGGTTGTGGAAGTGTGGGTGTCGCCCCCCTGTGGTTCTTGATCGACCAGACCCCCTTCTAATGGGGTGTTTGGTTTGTTTTAAATCAAAACTAATAACACTAGTTTCAATTTTAACAATATTGGCCCTTCTACTTTTATTTAACTTATAGTTTGGTTATTTTAACCTTAATTCTAGTTATTCATAGACTCATAGTTAACTAGGTTATAATTTCCTAGTTAGATAAATTCTTGTTTATTTAAACTTTATAATTTTAATATAAAGTTTTTTATTTTCGGGATGTTACATAAATGCTTGGTTGGTCCTTGTGGTTTGTGAAAATTGCAGATTTGGTCCTAATGGTTCACTAATTACATTGTTGTTCCTTATAGTTGTAATTTTTGCACTCGGGTGGTCCTTATCACTAAACTTTGTTAAATTTCTTAGTTAAGTCCTTGTAAAATTACCAAACTACCCTTCGTAAATAAATAAGTTAATTATATATTTATAACTAATACCCAACCCCCACGGCGGCCCCTCCCTCACCACCCCCTGCTTTCTTCTCCGGCTACTCACTGACCGGAAATTTATCCTGCAACCAAAACCCAAAGCTTTGTAGAGGTGAAAATCAATTCATCTTAAATGCACAATGGAAACCAATCAATCACACAGCCCATCACTTCTACACATAATGCACACATGAATGCTTATTCTATCACACCAAAAACCATACTCAATTCAGCCTTACTTCCAGAAACCACATGATGATTGGATAAACATTGATGAATCAAAAGTAAAAAATGGAAAACAATTCATCTTTTTTATGAACCAGGTTTCAAGCTGAAGAGGTATGGTCTCAATTCCTTGCCCACATGGCAAGGACCACACCACTTTTCCATCCATGTGGCATACATCAGCAAAATCATCAGGGTGGCACCAAAGATGCTCCATCCGGCAAAAAGGACAACACGTGTCACCAGACATCGAGCGCCAGGTAGGCCTGCGACGAATCAAGGAGCAGTCCGACATCACCAGTACGACGTCTCCAAAATAGGCAAATGTAAGCGCGCCACGTGTACCACTACACTGACCACGGCAGAGGAAACCAAAAGGATATTCCCCTTGGTCGGACAGCTGGCGCGCAACCACAGCTGGCACAGCTGCTCCTCCCTCCTTCACCCTCCGGCTATAAATAAGACCCTTCATCATCCAGGTTGAATCACCTTGCTCTCTATACTCTCACACTCAACACACACTATTTATTCTCCCTTAGAACAGTACTTATTCTCACGCCGGAGCCTGGTTAAGAGGGAAACCCCCATATCCCCCTCTTAACGAGACTAACGGTGACGCTGTTTTGCAGGACCCAGGTCATTTCTACGAGTAGGAAAGGAGATTGAACCCACAGAAGAAATAACCCCACAGATTAACCTTGGTGTTAACCTGTGTTTCATCACAAGCCAACGTGGTAGAAGATGAAGATGACTGATGAAGATGATGCTCGATTCCGGCAATGTGGCCGGCCGGAGATGCTGGATGTTCCGGCGATAGAGAAGAGAAGATCCCTCTTCGATTATGTCACCATCCTCTTCCCTCTTCGTTGTTAGGTGAAATCCATTGATTTTGTTTGATTATTGCAGAAACCACTGACTGTGTTAAAATATTGTGAACGGGTGGATGGATGGTAAAAGAGATGAATGGCTGGTTATCTCGGGGAGAAGAAGTGGGGTGGGAGCCACATAGATATTTGTTTTAATTAAACTATTTTTTATTTATTGTTTTTTAATAAGTAAAGGTACTTTGGTAATTTAATACAAACTTAACTAAATAATTTAACAGAGTTTAGTGATAAGGAACCAAGTGTGTAATTATTGAACCACTGGGACCAAATCTGCAATATTTGCAAACCACAGAGAACAACGACGCATTTAACTCTGATTTATTTTGTGAACTGAAATCTAAGTTTGAATTGGTAGCAAACCTAGTCAAAAAGGTGAAATTCTTATATATTGGTAATCCAAGTTCCCTTAAAATCTATTTTGTTTAATATTTCTTACAATATTGGTTGAATGTTGAACACTCTGTCCCGTAGGATTTTTTAAAAAAAAAAAGAAGAAAAAAAAAAGACATATTGGTAAGCACCACAAACTATCCAGTCTTTTGACAATTGACCCGCCATTGAACGCACATGATATGGGGTTCGTGTGTAAATGTTACTGGGATAGATTTCTCAATCATGTGGTGGACTCGCTTTCAAATTTATAGTATTTGATGGGTACCAAGGCAATAATTGAATAAGACATAAAACTTTCTACAAAGAACGAGATCGTATTCTTTGTAAAACGTAGTGGTAAATTTATATGTTAAACAGACCAAACGAATTACTTTATATAGCGGTCAGGGTGTTTTACGAGCTAGTCGGTTTCTCCTACAATGGCTTGACGCCATCCTCTAGCGTCAAACTAACAATGGACAGTTTTTATTCCATCTGAGGTATGAATATATATACTTGGGCTATGAAGAGGCATGCCACTAAGCCCGAATACGCCGCCATTCAAAAAATATATAACGGTCGAACAATCATAGTGATAGGATTGAAACGTTGTCTCTTCGTGAAAGAGTACAAAATTATCGGTTACATCAATGAAAACTATAGTAGAACTTCATCAAACCTATATATAGCGGTCGAACAATCATAGTAATTATGTTAGTACGATCAAAGTTATAACTGCTTATTTGCTACTGCTCAGTATAGTAACTTACCAAGTTACTATCGCAAACTTTGTTCTCACTGCCCGCTAGAAACTTACTAATGAGCTCAATAATTTGCTTCTCATTTAAGTTACCACAAATGATTAATAGTATCTTACTACTGATCATCAGTTAGACCACCCGTAGTGGTGGGTTTTGGGCGTTTTTCCCCAAAAAAACGCCCCCAATGCCTTAAAACCGCCCCTTGGGCGTTTTTTTTTTCAAAAAAATGGTCATGAGCGTGCTTTTTTAACATCTTTGTTCGAAATGTTTAGCCAATGACCGGTATTCTTCTTTTTGTTTGGCCAATATCATTTTTTGATGGTTTTTTTATTTAATTCTATTACACCCATTTTAACATAATGCCCCACAATACCATCCCCACTACACCTATTTTAGAAAAACGCCATATAATACCGCATTGCTGACTGGACTACCACATAGCGCAAAACGCCAAAGGTGGGGGCATTATTTGTGTCTTCCACTACACATGATCTTAGTAGTGCTTAAGATCATTTTCATGCAACTTTTATCAGCTTCGCCCCTTTGATGTGTGATCCTTACCGATATCATAATATTCTTAACGAGTGTATACTTCATACCTCCTAACTTGTATAAATGTTTAATATAGTTTCTCATTTGGTGTTAAGTAAATCCAATTATATTAGAAAGATATTCAATGACACGAAAATCACCATCACCACATATCTAATATAAGTGTAATTTACATATGAACCCTTAAAAATTAACACTAAAGAAAGATGGCGACCGTTAGTATTAAAATTGCAAAGGAAAATGACTCGCATTTCATTCAAGACACGTGAAAAAAAAACATATATAGTTGACCTTAACTTATTTAAGTAAAACATAAGAAACTGGAAGTATCGATTATAATTAGGAACGTTGAAGAGATTTGACCAGGTTATTACTGTAGTCCCAAAGCTTCTTCGCCAATTCAAGATCAGTCGCGAAGTTGCTCGTTGGGTATTCATTGCAGTCCACAAAGTATTTTGCAGTCACCCCTTTTAGGCCCGGGTGTGCTGCTGCATAGCAACTTGTAGCTGCACCCTACACGCAATAAAAGAAAACACTGTTGGGGTCAACAAACCCTACGAGTTTAGTTATTAGACCATGTGTAGTGGTAACAACTTATAATGCCCCCACAATGGGGCATTATTCGACACGTGGCGTCCTAGTCAGCGATGGGGCATTATAGCAAAAGTGGCGTAGTGGGGCATTATGCCAATAACCCCCATTCAATCAATAAATAATTATTATTTTTTATAGAGAAAAGGATTTTAAAAAAAAAATCAAATGGATAATGCAAGACCCCACCATGTCAGGCCACATGGAGTGGACCTTCTTCTCCCATTGGCCAATGCAAGAATCACGCCAAAAGCAAATGGATATTGCAGCGTTTTCCTCATCACGCCAAAAGCAAATTTCTGAATTTTTTTTTTAAAATAACGCCTAGTGTAATGGTGCTTTGGGCGTTTTCGGGCGTTTTTTTTGAATTTTTTTAAAAAAAAACGCCTCACTACACATGGTGTTATGAATATGACTCTTGTTGATGATAATAATAATAATAATAATTTAAAAACTGAGAATTTGGTAGATTTGATATTTGCACTTAATAATTGTACCTGTGGTACATTTTTCCACAGTATATATGTGAACAGCTTCAAAATCCCTGTCAAAAATCAATAACAAAAGTTCAATTTTTTTACCTTTTTTAAGGCTATGATTTATACGTAGGGGGTGTTTAAAACCGGATATCCGAATTAAATTTTTCGGATACCTGGTTTCAATATCCGAATCCGTATCTGAAATTTCGGATATCCGTTCGGATAATGAATCGGATATCCGAATATCCAATTATTTATTTTATTTTAGTTTTTTTATTTATTCTAAACCGATATCCGAAACATCCTTTCCGGAAATATTTAAAATCGCTATCCGAATCCGAAAAGTTCGGATATACGAAATTTCGGATAGTTTGGATTCGGATATCAGATAATAATTCGGATCGGATTTTCGGATTCGGATATTTTTGAACACCAATATTTGTGCGTATCAAGTTTTCATTTCAAACAACTTTGCCCTAAAATCACATATAAAATTTGTATGTTTACCTAATGGTTGACTAAACGTACATCACCTCCTAGTTTTTTTTTTTTTTTTATCATGCTCCTTTTAAATTCAAAAGGATTTTTTTTTTTTTGTCTTTTAGTGTGAAAAGTGGTAATATTAGTAATTTGACAACTTGAAAGAGACGAGAGTACGACAAGTGAATCAACAGGCGGACGCTTACTCATAAGCAGGAATGAATATCTCATAAGATCTGTCATAATTAACCCTGGGTGTACCGAGTTAACCGTAATATTTGCCCCTTCTTCCTGCATTTCAATTTTACCAGATAGTTTGAAAAAAATAATTTGACGGATAAAAAACGAACTTAATACCTTTAGTCGCCGAGAGAGCTCATTTGCATGCAATATGTTGGCTAACTTGGACTGGCCATATGCCTTTTTGTCCGAATAGCTGATTTACAAAAATATTAGGATTATACAAAGCTTTTTTTTACCTGAGCATGTTATACAACATTAAAGAGCAAGTAAGTATCAATGAGTTTACCTATCTTTATCATTGATTTTATCAAATCTGATCCCTTCTTCATAGGTGTAGAGATGAGCCACAGATGACAAATTTACAATTCTACCCTCGATTCCGCTAGTTGCAGCCGTTTCTTTCATCTTATCAAGTAGTAGGTTTGTCAAGTAAAAGTGTCCTGAGAACATTCATTTCCAAATTTAATATTTGTACCCGAAAGAGACAATTCAAGGAAAATTTATGTTACAAAAAAAAAAAAAAAAAAGATTGCTACATTAATGACCTACCTAGATGATTGGTAGCAAATTGCATCTCTACCCCATCTTCTGATAGTTGGTAGGGGCAGAACATAATTCCAGCATTGTTTCTGAAAATTTAAGGAATTTTTCAATTGAGTTCAACTCAGTGACGGATCTAGCTAAATAATTCAGGGGTATCCCAATTTTTTTTTATCAAGGGTATCCTTTGTATAAAACCGAATTCTTTTTACAATACGGAAACAATACGGAAACGGGGTTTTAAACTTTTTTTTATGAACAATTTGTCAACTATGATAATCCGGTTTTTTTAATGGCAAGATTTTTGGGGAGAGAGAGGACTTACATCAAGATATTGAGTGGAAGATTAAGATCTTTAAAGCTATCAGCAAAGGCTTTAACTGACTTGAGAGACGAAAGATCGAGCTCAAGAACATCAATCTTGGCCTTCTTATCGTTTTCGAGAATGACTTGTTTGGCTTGATTTGCGGCCTTGGTGTTCCTTGCAGCTATGATCACATGAGCTCCCCTCATTGCTAATACTCGTGTTGTCTCTAACCCAATTCCGCTTGCTCCTCCTGTGATCCAAATTTATATTCTTATTTTTCTCTCCAAATCATTAGGTTGCATTATCCAGTCCAGATTTGCAAAATAAACTTGTTTACATAAAGAACAAATCAACGATCATCGTCATCGTAAATTTGTAAAATGAAGATCAACAATTTGATACTTTAAATCTAGATGTATTTTTACATCCAAATAGTACTTTACAGAAAGAGTTTTGACCTTTGTATGATAGATTTCACTATTTAATTAACCTTTGTATGATAGATCTTACTGTTTAATTTTACAAATGTTATGCAGCTTATAAAAGTAACGTTCATTTATTGAATTTAAACTAAATGTTTTTATATATGATAGATCTCACTATTTAATTAACCTCTGTAGGGTAGATCTTACTGTTTAATTAACCTTTGTATGATAGATCTTACTATTCAATGCTATTAATGTTTTGCAATTTTTAAAAGTAACGTTCATTTATTGAATTTAAACTAATTATTTATCAGATACTGATGCCCTGGAATATTCATGCTTGTATTATTATTGACAATTAATTTTAGTGACAAACTAACTAAAATAAAACCCACCAATTTTGAACATTTTTTTTAGTTATGTAACTGATCGATCCAGATAAGAGCCAATCATTTGAGCCATCTACAACAAAAGGCTTGTCCCCTGGTTTTCTCCCTTCGCGGTTGAGGGTTCAAGTTCGATAATAAAGTACATGACACAGATCTTCATTTAGAAGGCGATCGGTGGTTGCCCATTAAATGTATGTTGTGTCTTCTAGAAAAAATAATCATTCATCGGATCACGTTTATGTCGTTTTATCCATTTTTAAACATATTTCCAAAAAGTAGTGGTAGGTCATTCATGGTTATTCGCTGATTCCATTATTTTCTTACTAAATTCGACTATTATGTCCTAACAAGTTGCTTTAATGGTTAATCATTTGGTTTCTGTTTTTTAGATCTCAAGTTTAACTCCTATTAGCATCACTTTAAAGGACATTGATGATAACAATGAAGTTTAGAACTGGGCTTCTCTGGTTTTTCCAGTTCGAAACCAAGCCGAACCGGGTTTTACCGCAGTGGACCTTCGAACAGGCAGGTTTTCCCCGGATTGGTGACTCGGGTATGCATGGGGATGCATTTACTCGATTGAGGGCATCCCAATGCTTATCCGGTGATTTGGTTGGCCGTTAAATAAAAACCCAACTATTATCTTCTCTTTAAACACCAGGGTTTGAGAGGGGAGGTTTAGGTTCAAGTCTCACATACGACGACGAGAAGTAAAAGAAATTTGCCGTTTCAAAAAAAAAATCTTTTCTCACACTTACATGTGTGAGACAATAACAGATCAGATGTGCTCCATATTCAGTGATTTCTTCACCAAAATATACTATAGTCTCACCATTTCTCATCCGTGTGAAATTATGCATACAAAACGACTAATATTACTAGTTACATATATACATTGCACATTGATATGTATTATGTAATTAATAATTAACTCATATTCCCGCATCATCATGAAATACACATATTCTCTCATAGATGTTATTGTTTTGTTATAATTTTTTAGTGTTTTCATCTGTGTAAACATGCTATGATATATATGAAGAATACATTACATACATATATATATGTTTGTTTATGTGTTTACCTGTGATGATAATAGTGAGATTAGAAGCATCAAGGGAATGAGTAACTTGTTCAGCAGTGGAAGCTGATCCAAACCCACTGGGGCCTGGCCATCCTGATATCAACGACAATATGCCCATTCTGGACTCAGATTTGATTTTGATTTGAGCTTCTATATGTGTATGAGGAAGAAGAGCTTAAATGGATGAATCTGAGGCATTAATATCACCTCTCACATGTTTAAATATACAAAAAAAAAAAAAAAAAGGAGAGAGAAAGCAATAGAGACGAGGAGGATGTATTTGATAGAGTGGGTGTAAAATGCGTGAAATTAAAGCGGTGAATTTATTACAAATGAGTATACTAATTTTACACTCTTCCTCTCTTGAGATAAACAATTACATATTCGAATTTAAACACCTAAGGCAATTTGGTCTAGCGGTAGCTCCATCACTTTCTTTATAGGAGGTTGTGGGTTAGAGACTTGTTTGGAGCAATTTCCTTCGGGTTGAGCCAAGGGGGTTTTCCTAATTGCGAGTGGGTTGGATCATCACGTTATGTTTCGGGTCTTTGTTGTTCACAAAATAATTAAATAAATATTGAATTTAAACTAGAGGTAAAAACGTGATTTTTTAATAAGTTTTGGTTAACGGATGACATTGTGGCTCCCAGGTCATTTTGTTTAAAAAAGTTGAATTTAAACTAGAGGTAATAACATGTTTTTTTAATAAGTTTTGGTTAGCAGATGACATTGTGGCCTACTGGTATTGATGATTGTTACTCGCAAACGTATTGTGGGTTCAAATTTGTCACACCCCAACCGATGACGGAAACATCGGGGCATGACACTGAGCGAAACAGATTGTCAAGAGAAATTCCATAACAACTAAATTACCGGATAGTTAATATTATATCCCATACCATAACCCATCAAGTAACCAATTATTACAGACGTAGATATCTCAAAACAAAACATGTTCCGACAACTTAGACTTAAATAAATAAATTGTTTGTTTGTTTCTAGACTCTCATTCCTACTTGATTCCACAAAGCAGGTAAAGCACAGCATCCTAAGCATTCAAACACCTGTCACATACGTTAATATAGCGGTCAATACACATAGTGTAAATGTGAGCATACAAGTTTAATAGTAATAGTAGAGTTCGAAAACGTTTACGCATAACCAACATGTAACATGTATAATGTGAAGCTAGTAGGTTATCGACAATGACATATGCACAGACTAGACTGCGAGTTGTAGAATGCGCAACACATATCACCACTGTGACACGTGAAGAGGTAACCTTAACAACCCCTGTCCACGACTGGTGCTGAATCCAAACAAATAGTACTATCGTTGCTAAGGCGTCAGGCAACAATCACTGTGTTAACATAACATACAAGCATTCATCGAGTAACACGTAACATGCAATAACAGCCAGCGTATAAATAGTGTTTGTGTTGTATGATCGAGGTGATTTAGAATAAGTAACGTATGTAACACCCAAAAGTGCATAAAGAAAAAAGGGATCGAGTATACTCACCGTGATGGTAGTAATGGATTGAAGGGAGCGCTAGAGTGATTAGCCTGAACAGTAACGGTAGCATAAGCGAATGAACAGCGCGTAAAACAGTGCTAGTGGAGCAAGTGTCGAATGGTAACCCGATCGGATGGCAATCCGACCGGATGGTCATTCGATCGGATGTCAATCTGTTTGGATGGTCATCCGATCGGATGGCCATTCGGTCGGATTGACATTTGTTTGGGAAGGATGTGTTTGTGTATGATGGCTTTGAAGTTTTCGTTGTAGCATTTTGAAAACATAGAAGTATCTCTACCCTTTAGGTCGTTCGATCGGACGGTCGTTCGATCGGATAGCGATCCAATTGGCAGAACACTTAGTGAGAACAAGTTTACAGCAGGACGGTCACTCGATCGGATGGCAATCCGTTGGAAACTGGTGTTCTTTGAAAATTATGAAAATGATTAAGTGTGGAAGCTCTAGTGCAATCCGATCGGATTGCGGTTCGATCGGATGGCAATCAGATCGGACGACAATCCGTCCCACAATCTGATCGTCTTGAATCTTGACAAATTTGTTAAGTTTTGAAAAGTTTTGCGGTTTGCTCGAGACAGTGTGACAACATGTCAAACAACTAAAACCCCATCAGACCCAGGTTATCCGACCAAACGGGAATCACCCCAATCCGATCAGTTAACTGTCCGTGACGGGTGGTTTCATATTCAACCAGAAATCTGTTGTCTCGTTGATAGAATTCAGATCTCAAACCGACACATCACTAGAGAAGAGTAGAAGGCATGAATAAGCTCCGATTCTATCGGTTTTGAGTGCATTGAGTGTTCTAGAGAAGAGTAGAAGGCATGAATGGCTGTTTGTACACTTCTGTACATTTGTGTATTGTACTCATGTACACCTGTGTATATAAACAGTAAAACGCTGAAAAAACGAAACTTCATATGTTTTTCGTTTTTATTATAAAAAAAAACTATAACAATATTATACTCAAATTAAAGAGAATAAAAAGCTCGTTTTTATGGTAGGGTTCAAGAGAGAACCTAATGTTATTTGAGAACCGTGAGAACCATTCTCAATCATTGATCTATTTGAGATGGACGGTTATAAAAAAGGCAATAAAATAAAGAGGTTAATGATATAATTAATTATTAATTAAAGATAAGGGTGTACCGGTAATTTTGCTATCCAATCATAACTGAATGTTGTATTTTTTTTTTATTTTTGCTGAGGTTATGTTATGTGTACACAAGTGTACAGGCCGTTGTTCCTACAACATACACAAGTGTACATGCTGTTTGTACAATGCTGTACATTTGTGTATTGTACTCATGTACACCTGTGTATATAAACAGTAAAACGCTGAAAAAACAAAACTCATATGTTTTTCGTTTTTATTAAAAAAAAACTATAACAATATTATACTCAAATTAAAGAGAATAAAAAACGCGTTTTTATGTTGTATTTAAAAGAAAAAAATACTAACGTATGAAAAAGTTATAACGATTTAAAGATCGTAAGGAGTGGTTAGTTTAATGTTATAATTTCCTTATTTAAATTGATTAATTAACATCATATCATTTACATCTAAAAAAGTGATCAATGGCTCAGATTGATTCGCAAGGTTCTCAAACAAAGGGTTGGTTTAGGTAGGGTTCAAGAGAGAACCTAATGTTATTTGAGAACCGAGAGAACCATTCTCAGTCATTGATCTACTTGAGATGGACGGTTATAAAAAAGGCAATAAAATAAAGAGGTTAATGATATAATTAATTATTAATTAAAGATAAGGGTGTATTGGTAATTTTGCTATCCTATGATAACTGAATATTGTATTTTTTTTTTTTTTAATTTTCGCTGAGGTTATGCGTACAAGTGTACAGGCTGTTTGTACACTGGCTGTTTGTACACTGCTGTACATTTGTGTATTGTACTCATGTACACATGTGTATATAAACAGTATAACGCTGAAAAAACGAAACTTCATATGTTTTTCGTTTTTATTAAATACTATAACAATATTATACTCAAATTAAAGAGAATAAAAAACTCGTCTTTATGGTGTATTTAAAAGAAAAAAAATACTAACGTATGAAAAAAGTTATAACGATTTAAAGATCGTAAGGGGTGGTTAGTTCAATGTTATAACTTCCTTATTAAAATTGATTAATTACCATCATATCCTTTACATCTAAAAAAGTGATAAGTGGCTCAGATTGGTTCGCAAGGTTCTCAAACAAAGGGTTGGTTCTGAAATGACCCGAAGCCTATATATATATATATATGGTAGGGTTCAAGAGAGAACCTAATGTTATTTAAGAACCATGAGAATCATTCTCATTCATTGATCTATTAGAGATGGACGGCTATAAAAAGGCAATAAAATAAAGAGGTTAATGATATAATTAATTATTAATTAAAGATAAGGGTGTATTGGTAATTTTGCTATCCTATCATAACTGAATATTGTATTTTTTTTATATTTTCGCTCAGGTTATGTGTACACAAGTGTACAGGTCATTGTTCCTACAACGTACACAGGTGTACAGGCTGTTTGTACACTGTTGTACATTTGGCAAATTTTTTAACACCTTAGTTTTATTTTTACCTTACACTTAGGGGCGGAACCATCATATAAGCAGTCCTAGCACGGCCTACGGCTCAACCCCGTACTCGCAGTGTTATTTTTTTTTTTGTCATTTTTATAAAAAGGATGCCTCTAAAAAAATACGAGGATACCCCTAACCATAAAATTATGATAGTATAAAGTGTAAATCCAAGTCTTTTTACAAGACCAAACATAATTGTTAATAACCTATTAAGCTAGCCCATTAGCCCAAGACCAAAGATAATAATAAAACAGACCCATTTATATGTTGATTATGGGGGTGTTAATGGAACAGTAACGACGCAGGAAAACCAAAGGTCGAAGTTCGAACAAAGAAAGAACAGGAGCCAAGTAGCCAGCGATCTCACCTCCTGCAGCCCTAAAATCTATTAGGTATTTGTTTTACTTATTGTCGGTTTTTTTAATATTATATGATTGCACGGTAAAAAAAATTGGGATACCCCTGATTTAATGGGCTAGTTCCGCCACTACTTACACTTGCAAGGATCTGAACTCACAACTTCGCATTTGTAAAAAGAGACACTAGATCAATAGGTCATAAGTAAAAATCATTAGGCTACTCGGTATGGGTGAGGGTAGTCCTTGGAGGATGACCCTCCACCTCAGCGCCACGTCATAATCTTTGGAGGATGCCCCTCTAAGGATGGAATCAAGGAAATGGAGGATGAGCCTACCCCACCTCGTAATTTATTTATTTTTTTAATCTTGGCGAATTAAATATGCAATATATATATATATATATATATATATATATAGGTAAAGGGTACGGTACAAATTCCCTTATCGTACATTACGTACGCTACAATCTCAGCCGTCAGATCATCTTCCCGCAATGAAAATCGCATGTTGTTTTTTTTTTTGTAATAATTTCGCATGTGATAATTTTGATGAAATAGCAGGTGTTTTTTTGTAACAATTTCGCATGTGGTAATTCAATTTCGCATGTGATAATTTTGATGAAATAGAAGGTTGTTTTTTTGTAACAATTTCGCATGTGGTAATTCAATTTCGCATGTGATAATTTTGATGAAATAGCAGGTTGTTTTTTTGTAACAATTTCGCATGTGGTAATTCAATTTCGCATGTGATAATTTTGGTAACAATTTCGCATGTGGTAATTCAATTTCACATGCGATTTTCAATGCGGGAAGATGATCTGACGGCTGAGATTGTAGCGTACGTAATGTACGATAAGCGCATTTGTACGTTAACCAGCCCCTATATATATATATATATATATATATATATATATATATATATATATATATATATATATATAAGCCAACATAATCTTAAAAAAATTATAAAAACTACTAGTCTTCATCCGGCATGTCGTCATTAGGTTCGTTTTTTGCGTTGTTCCAAATGTACTCCACCAAGTCCGCTTGTAGATTTTGATGTGTGTACTCGTTACGTAGAGAGAATCCGTTTAAATCTTGTTCTGCAGTCACTGGAACAGAATTCCCGTTACACGCGTTTTCGTCGTAGTCATAAATCACTCTACCTTTGTCTTCGATGATCATGTTATGCAGCAAGATACAAGCATACATAATGTATCGCAACCTCTATGGTGTAAAAGAACGTGCTGGACGTTCAATGATATGTCATTTTTTTGTAGAACCCTAAAACACCGTTCAATATCTTTTCTCGCCCCCTCTTGAAACTTGGTAGTTTTCTTTCTTTTATCGTCTGTCGGGTGCGGAATAGTTTTAACGATTGTAGAGTACGTTGGGTATATTCCATCCGCAAGGTAGTAACTCCTCCTGTATTCCACCCCGAAACCGTAAAATTGGTGTCTGGACCTGTTCCTGCTATTACATCGTCAAATATCTGTGACTGGTAGATGATGTTAAGGTCTCGGTTTAAGTCGGATGCCCTAGTTTGCGGTTGTGACGACGTTTCTGCCTCTTCGTCCTCCTCCATGATCATCTGTGCTGCGTGCATAGTGAAGTTTGCAAAAAGTAATTCGCCCTCACCCGAAGATGACGAACACCAATGAAGAAGACATGACTATATTTTTATAAAAGTATGATGGTGTATAAAAATGAGAGAGATTGGAAAGATTTTGGGTTAAAAGTGGGAGAATAAAGGTGTATATTTATAAAGTGAGATTAAAAAAAAATTAATAACGGCTAGCTTCTTCAAACGGTCAAAAATTTTGTCATTTAGTGCCCGTACTCACCGTCTGAGGTGGGACGATTACGACGACGCCGTGAACTCGAGATGGTGTTGAGTCTCGCCAACGGGCCACCGAATGGCCCTAGATTGTATCAATAATTGTAGAAATATAATTAATGATGGTTCATTTATATAGCACATGTAACATTTACACGTTATTGTGACACCATACAATAAATGAACCGTTTTCAAAGACATCAAAGAAAAAAACATTGCTGAGTTGAGCCGACAAAATATATCTCTATCTGACGATTTCCAAAAGTGTTTACTTTTTGTAAAAAAAAAAATGAACGTCAGCAATTACAATTACAGCAAGATTAACATGTAGAATTTTTTAACGATCAACAAACATAATTTTATTTATACCATTCAGACTAACAATGTGTAATGCGTTAGCCCACACCATAGTTACATACATTACACCAAGAGAAAGCCACATTAATTACATTTTCACGACATTGAGACCCGAGCAATTTTTGATCCACAAAATACAAATACCCAAGTTGTTTGATATTTGACGTTGATTTCCCAATGTTTGTCAAGGGTGGATTCGTTAGTTGAAAATGGCATAAACTGAGGGATTAGCAACAACATTTCCGCATACATAAACGAAGGAACCAGCTCAAACATAGTTACATAAATGTTTGATCTTAAAAAACAATTTAATTTTTCAATCCGTACAAATTTCAGTAAGCAGATCAAATTACGTCCAATTCCAAGTTCGAATCCTAAAGAATTTTGGGTGCCCTATAAATGTAGGGTCCCAAGCAACATCTTTTTTTTTTAACTCAAAAGTCGGCCTTTGATTTATATGGTTGTCCTGGTCGATTTTAACCGTTCGGTTGATTTACAACCAAGGGGCACGGGAGTAAATAAAAAAATGGTTCATTTAGCATTGTCATATTTCATATTTAAATTCCACCTCTTTTTATATCATGACCGTTATGATCATTATACTAATAAATTAAGTATAAAGTAAAATTATAAGTCACGATACATTAAAATAAATTCATAGGGGGCGACTATACTCACACCTCTTGCTTTCTGATCCCACACCATCGTCGAAGGTCGTTCAAGTTTGAATCAAACGACTATTTGGGGTATTTTATGTCAAATCATGGGCCCTATGGATTTCAAACGATTGTTTGTGTGTGTGTTGAAGAGTCGTTCCTAAGTATGCGCATGTCAAATCATGGTTCCCGTGAAATCAAATGCTTGTCTGATGACGTGAAACTATGAGAATAAAAAGCAAGAGAGAACGTGGATATAGACTATGGCAAAATAAAAGTTTATTCACAGCTCAAGTCAACCATGACTCTTAAAACTAAAAACCCATCTTTGAATGATATTAATGTACTATAATATTTAATTGAACTTAAAGGTTATGTGACGATGACGGGGTAGCCTAAGACCAAATAAAATGACTAAAATACATGAATGCTTAAAAGGTTCAAAGGTTGAAAACACAGGAGCTAAGATAAAGCAACGCGTGAACAGTAAAAGGTCACATCTCTGATTGCTTCACCAACTCTCCTAGCCGCAAAAGTAAGGAGAGTACACAGAACGCAGTCTTTTACCCGCAGGTCAAAAGGCTTGAACCCTCAAAAGGGTAAGTCCCCCAGTGCAGGCATACTTCACTAGTCAATGGTTTCTTCTTTGGGAGATCACCTTTCCTATAAACGTGACACTTCATTAAGTGTGAAAAACATTCTCGATCAGCTTTGATTCCAGGCGAATCTCTGGTCATTGTTCTTGAGTACTTGTTCCATGCAAGTCACTCTCCATCACATTCAACTCACACATTCTTATTGCTCCCACATCTGAGACTGAACACATTTCAGTGGAGGATCATGAGCAAACAACAAAATCAAACTAGTGAACCTCTCTCCACGTCTTGCAAACGTGGGGGACCCCACGACCTGCGTTAGGCAAAACCGAACCCTTCAACCCTTTTTTCCTAACCAGCCCTGCTACTAACACTGGTCTATTATTTGTTGTATCAACAAGTTGGCGCCCACCGTGGGGCTACGCCACTAATTTTCTTCAAAAGACCTAGTAGTGTAGCTCCATTCTCTTGAAACTACCATGTCGGAAAGTGAATCTCCGGGAGAGGTGAACCAAGTTCCAAATACCTCTACCCCAAGCACTAGCCAAGCTCATGTGACTATACCATCGTCTTTCTCGACACCAGGGAGCACTCCCGAGTTTCTCACATTCCACACTCCAACTCCATCTAGATCAGGGGTCCATCCCCCTAATGTTGGCGTCTCTAGCACCACCTCACATGTTGAACTTACCCCTAAAGGGGTCGCCAGCAATTTCCTGGAGTTGAGGTCTCTCCTCAACCAATATGTGAGTAGAGAGAGAGAGACAAGGGAGTGAGGATTCGTTTGGACTATGACAAACCAGAACCGACACTATCTCCTGGACCCCATCCCTCCTTTTGCAAACTCACAACCTTCTGCATCTAGGGATGAGGCTAGTCCCAGCAATCCTCCTCCTAATCCTAACCCATATCTGTCCACGAGGCCAAATCCGACAACATTTCCTTTCTTTTCGTCTCAACCAACTACAACCGGTGCACCTTTGGGGCACGAGCTAACTCTGGACCAGCTCCTACAATCCCCAGTGGCAAGCCTTCCACCCTCAGCAACAACTACATGGGAACAAGCTTTGTCTGTACTCCCTTTGGCACGAAGTGCCGTTATGAGCACCCCTTTGGGAGTTAGTTGCCCGGTCGCACCTGGAAGCCTTCAAGGCTTCAACCTTATGCCCCAGATGATGGCCAGCTTCCCGTGACAGCACTTTATTAATCAGGTGTTGGCCACTCAAGGGAACAATAATAACAACAGCAACACGGGTGCAAGGGTTGAGGAAGATTTGGCCAAGCCTTACAAACCAAGTAATCTCTCGTGCTTCTCACAACAAATAGCCGATTATGATTTTCAAACGAAGATCAAGATGCCATCCCATATCAAGACATATGATGGGACTGAGGATCCGGAAGATCCCCTTCAGATCTTCACTGGTGCCGCCAGAATCGAGAAATGGTCAAATGCTGAATGCTGCCTCATGTTTATGCAAACTCTCGTTGGATCAGCCCGGATATGGTTTAATGATTTGCCTGCCAGAAGCGTTCGAAGCTTCGATGATCTAAGTATAGGGTTTTTAGCCAATTTCTCACAGCAGAGGCGGTACGTCAAAGATGCTACAGTAATCTTTCAGATAAAACAGAGGGATGACGAAAGCTTTCGAGAGTTCATAGAAAGGTACAAGAAGGAAGGTCTCACGTATGTAGGGGCAGACGAAAAGATGAGAGTGGCTGGTTTTATGAACGCCATTACATCTAAATATCTCACAAGAGATTTTAATAAATCCCTTCCTAAGACCTTAGAAGAAGCTCTCGAAAGAGCCGAAGCCCATATCCGAGGAGAAGAGGCCGTAGATATCAAGGAGCAGAGAAAAAGGGGATCAACCTAGCGTGGCAGCAGCTCAGCCAGGAAAAGGGGAAGCTTCCATCCCTATGACAGACGGCAAAAGGGTTCGGAGCAGCGAAGGCCTGAAGGCCGGAACCCTTCCAGTCGAGAAAAAGGCATAAGCTTCACACCACGCACCAAGACCCCTCAAGAGATTCTCGCTACAGAGGAAGTAAAACAAAGTTTTCGACCTCCAAGACCTCTCCCCAAAAGCAAGAGGAATGAAAATTCCACCCAATTCTGTGAATTTCATGAAGAAAAGGGCCACCATACTAATGATTGCTTTCAATTGAAAAAGAGGATTGAAGAGGCCGTTAAATCCGGGGAACTTGCTCACTTAGTTAAGGGGGTCAGGGACAAGATGGCCGAAGGAAAGGGCAAGGAAGTTAACATGGTGGATTTTGATGGAAAGGTTCCTCACAAACGACAAAGGTTGGAAGCTTGGGAGCTTCAGTGTGTTTGTTTCCCTCCAACGGAAAAGAACCCACTTGCAAGCCCCCTTGTGGTTGAAACAACTGTGGGTACACTCTAAATAAACAAAGCATACATAGATACTGGTGCAGCCACCGAAATCATGTTTGAGAAGCTCTTCAACCGTTTGAGGAATGAGAAACCTTCAAAGCTTCAACCCTCAGGAACCTCCATAAAAGGTATTGCAGACATACCTCTCAAGCCTTTAGGGCAACTAACCCTTGATGTTCGTTTTAGCGAAGGCAAGATGGAAAGAGTTCAACCTCTCACTTTTGTGGTCATCAATATACCTTCAAACTATGATGTAATCATAGGAAGGCCAGGGCAGTGTGCCTTCTATATGGCTGTTTCTGTTGGTCATGGCACTGTCAAGTTTCCTACCGAGAGGGGGATTGCAACCCTTCAACCTACTCAAGAGGCCTACATGGTTGAAGGCGAAAGCTCCAAGAATGAAGAAGACAAGAAAAGGCTGATCATAAACCCTAAGTATCTTGAACAAAGGATAAGGGTAAATCCAAGCCTTTCACAAGAAACCCTCTCATATCTCGAAAAGCTGTTGGTGCACTATAGTGATATCTTTGCCTGGTGCCCGGAAGATATGACGGGTATCACTCGAAGCATTGCTGAGCATGAGTTAAGAATACCACCTGATGTCAAGCATTTTGTCCAAAAGAAGCGAAGTCTAGCACACGAAAGAAGCTTAGCTGCATGCCAAGAGGTTGAAAAGCTTGTGTCAGCCGGCATTCTTCGAGAAGTCAAGTATCAATCTTGGGTTGCAAACCCGGTCATGGTTCGAAAGCCCGACAACTTTTGGAGAATGTGCATAGACTTCAAGGATTTAAACAAGGCTTGTCCCAAAGATTGCTACCCGTTGCCAGAAATTGATCTCAATGTTGACTCCCTCACTGGTTACCCTTTCAAGTGTTTCCTCGATGCTTACAAGGGTTACCACCAAATTCTCATTAAGGAAGAAGATGAAGAGAAAACCGCCTTTCACACGGACAAAGGAATCTTTTGCTACCAAAAGATGCCTTTTGGTCTTAAAAACGCGGGTGCAACCTACCAACGCCTAGTTGACAAGGCTTTTGCTAGTCAAATTAGCAGGAACATGGAGCATATCTTGATGATTTGGTCATCAAAAGCAAAGCAAAACAGAATACCAAATGCTTGATAACATCCAAGAAACCTTCAAGAACCTAAGGAAGGTCAACATGAAGCTCAACCCCGAAAAATGTTCATTTGGGTTCGAGGAAGGAAAGTTTCTGGGACACATTGTGGGAAAACAAAGTATAAAAGCCAATCCTAACAAGGTGAAAGCTGTTCTTGAAACCAAGCCACCAAGAAGCAAAAAAGAGGTAGAAAGCCTAAATGGGAAGCTTGCAGCCCTAAAGCGTTTCACCTCAAAATTGGCTGAAAGTTCTTTACCTTTCTTCAAAACGCTCAAGGGATGCTCTGACAAGAAGGACTTCAAATGGACTGATGAGGCAGAAGAATCCTTCAACCAGATGAAGAAACACCTAGCTTCTCTACCTGACATTGCAGCCCCGGAAACGGGAGAATTGATCTCGGTATACCTTTCAATTGTTGAAGAAGCAATAAGTGCGGTCCTCACCATTGAACGAGACAAAGTTCAGGTACCCATTTATTTCTTCAGCAAAACTCTAAAATTGGCAGAAATCAAATATCCTCCCTTGGAAACACTTTCCTTAGCCCTAGTCCAAACGGCTAGAAGGCTTCGAATGTATTTCCAAGCACACCCCATACAAGTGGTCACCGACCAACCTATAAAAAGTGTAATTGAAAAACCGGAGCATTTAGGGCGATTAGCCAAGTGGGCTGTGGAACTCGGTGAACATAACATCACCTACGTTCCTAGAAAAGCCATCAAAGCCCAGGTCCTGGATGATTTCATTGTAGAAGTCCCAAAACAAACAACTGCTGAAGTAAACACAGCTGTCACTGAACCTTCAGACCTTGAAGCCTGGAAGCTTTTCACCGATGGGGCTTCAAGTGTTGAAGGGTAAGGAGCCGACCTTATTCTAATCAACCCGGAAGGGTTAGAATTCACGTATGCTCTTCGATTTGATTTCCAGACCACCAACAACGAAGCTGAATACGAAGCACTGATAACTGGCTTAAGGTTGGCTAAGGAAATGAAGGTCCAAAAGCTTGAAGTCTTCATGGACTCGTTGTTGCTGTCAAGCCAAGTGAATGACAGTTATGTTGCAAAGGAACCTAACATGAATAGGTACAAGGAAAAATACAAGGAGCTGATGAACACATTCCGAACGTGTACCATCAAGCAAATCCCCAGGTCCCAAAACAAGAAAGCTGATGCTTTGAGTAAACTCGCTTCCCTCACTTTTGCCCACCTCATTAAAAAGGTGCTGGTAGAAGTATTGAAAACTCCATCAATTGAAGAATTGGAAGTTCAAGACGTAATCACCGAAGAAGGTCCCAATTGGATGACTCCAATCAAGAAATTCCTTAAAAATGGTGAATTACCTGCTGATCAAACAAAGGCTGAAAGGGTTAAAATCAAGCCTAGACAGTACGTGTTGCAAGGTGAAATTCTCTAAAAGAAGGGTTACCTTGCACCCTTGCTGAGATGTGTTGGTCCCGAACAAATCCAGTATTTGGTCAAAGAGGTTCATGAAGAGATATGCGGAGCCCATTTTGGAGCAAGAACGGTGGTTGCCAAACTTATGAACCTTGGGTATTTTTGGCCCTCCATGCACCGAGACACCACTGAGCAACTGAGAAAGTGTGATTCCTGCCAAATTCATGCACCAGTCCCGAAAAGTCCCAAGCATGATCTTGTCCCGATAACCACAGCATGGCCATTTTATAAATGGGGAATGGACATCTGCCCATTCCCACCAGCCAAAGGTGGAGTAAAATTCTTGTTAGTAGCCATAGACTACTTCACCAAGTGGCCTGAGGTTAAACCACTTGCAAAAATCACGGGCAAACAGGTCATTGATTTCGTTTGGGAAAACATCATCTGTCGATATGGATTGCCGGGAGTGCTTGTCACCGACAATGGAAAGCAATTTGCCGAGAAGCCTTTCAGCGTTTGGTGCAAAGAATACAGAATAGCTCAGGTCTTCAGCTCGGTGGCATATCCACAGTCAAATGGTCAAGTGGAAAGGATGAACAGAAGCATAGTTGAAGGGATCAAAGCCAGATTAGGAAGGTATGAAAGCAATTGGCTTGAAGAATTGCAAGTGTTCTATGGTCCATAAGAACAACCGAAAAAACAAGCCACAAAAGAACACCGTACACTGAAGCCGTGATTCCAGCTGAGGTAGGAGTTGTAACTCAAAGAACGATCAACATGGATCTCGAAGCAAACCAAAAAGAGACCATGTTGAATTTACAACTCCTAGAGGAAACACGAGACTAAGCTGCAATTCAAGAAGACAAATACAAACAAAGGATGGAAGCTTACTACAACAAAAAAAGTCAAGAATGAATGTTTCAAGCCAGGAGACCTGGTGCTTAGAAACACTGAGGCTAGTAAAAAAGAGAACCAAGGAAAGCTTGGCCCAAAATGGGAAGGGCCATATACAATCCTTGAGGCACACAAGGGTGGATCCTATAAGCTAGCTGCCTCAGAAGGTAAAAAGCTTCCAAGACATTGGAATGGAAAGACCCTCAAGAGGTTTCATGTCTAATCAAGAAAGATTGGTTTGTATTTCACAAGTTGTATTTCAAGAGTTGTACTATGATCACCTTTTGTAAGACAATATCTCTTGAATGAATGAAGACATTTTATCAAATTTGTCTTTCTATCCTAAAATCAGGTTGAGAACCTAGCAAGAAACTCCATGGCAAGGGCCATGTAAGGGGGTGAGCTCCCGGGCCACATCGCTCAATAGGTTCAAGGGTTGAACAGACCTATATAAGGGGTGAGTTCCTAAGTCAATACAACTCCATGAGACTTATAATTAAAAACAAAGTTATCTCATAGACGGGTCCGAACAGCCTACACCAAATGTTCCTTAAGCCTTAGAAAAATTATCAAAAAAAAGGCTTACGAAATGAAATCAAACTAAGGAAAATAATGAATAGGATAGGTGCTATGTCTTCTTGTTAAAAATACCAAGGCTAAGTGACTGCAGCACTGAACCCTTTAAGGTATGAAAAACATAAAGACAACACAAACCCAACAAAGACAATACAATAAAGATAAGAATAATCCAAGTAACAATGCAACAACACAAGTACAAAAGTTGCACACAACCCAAAACTCAAAAATACAACCCAAGTCCCGAAACCAAAGTAGTAACCGGAAGCCTCAAAGGCTTCAAGCTACATACATGTAAAACAGCCAGAAGCCTTGAAGGTTTGAAGCCAACCAAGCTCCCTTACCACAAAAAAATATAACACAAGGCAAGTAGTACAAACTTAATAGCATAATAAAGAAAGTCTTAACAGACTTCCAAACATCCAAACAAAGTAAAAGCAAGCCTTAGTGGCTTGTAAACCTAAGAAATTGTTCAAACGGCCACCACGGCCAAACCACAACCACAGAACAAGAACCTTAAGGGTTCCTGCAAAACCTAAAATTGTTTAAGTTAACATAGAAACCATAAATTGTTTTCAACGGTGCTAAGAAAGCTACGAATGTTTATCAAGCATCAACGGAAGGCTTAGAAGCCCCAGAACCGTTACCTTTAGCCTTTTTGGTCTTCTTGGACTTCTTAGCCTTTGAGCCACCATCACCATCGACTGCTGAACCCTCCAAGCTTGCATCCTTGGCAGCATCAAGCTCTCCCGAAAAGGTATCCTCGCTATCTCCTGAATAGGAACGCTTTCTTGAAAGAGAACCAATCACTTCGGCACATACCTTCTCATTAAGACCATCCGGTTTTAGTTCCTGCAAGACGGAAAGGGGCTTGCCAAAATAAGCTGCAACCTGGCTTACATACGGATAGGTCAGCCTCTCCATCTGCTCAACAGAACTCTTGAAAACCTCAGAAGCTTCAGGACGGTACAAAGGAGACTTTTCCAAAGGATGACCAGATTCATGAAGCTTGTAACCGGCAATGAGACCTTGATATTTCCCCAAGTTGAGCAGTTTAGTATAAACTTCACCAAGAGCAGAGTTAAACTCTTTAGAGTGAAGAAGGTAGGTAACAACTTGGTGGAAACCTTGCTTAATAAGTCACTGGTTATCACCAGTGGCTTGAGAAACCAAAGCCTTCAAGCTATCTTTCTCTTCATCAAAGGCCTTCTGTTGAACAGTCAAGGCCTCCCTATCAGCTTTTAGCTTCAATTGGTCAGCTTCGAAGCTTTTCTTGAGATCACTTATCTCAATTTCGTGCCTTCTCGTCAATTCAGCCACCTTCTTGACCCAAGCCAACTCCTTCTCAGAAAAACTATCAATTTCTTTCTTCATAGCAGCCATAGAGGCTTTCATCTTCTCCTTCTTCTTGGAGGCTTCCTCATACTCCCGCATACCCTTTGCAAAACGGGTAACACCTTCAGCCAACAAGGCTGAAAGGTTGCAGGAACTCGGCATCAATCTAGAAATAAGATGATCAGCCTCCATCTCAGAAATAGCACTTCGAACGCTAGGAGGAGCAAAGTGGGCCAGCGCTTCAGCACAAACAGCCGGATCTTTGAAGCTATCTCCAACCTTCACCCCCCAATTGGGAACATACACCTCTGTAGCCTCTGAACCTTCAAAGCTCTCAACACCTTTGGCAGATGAACCCTGGATGGTGGGAGTGCTACCTTTCTTAACCAACTTCTTCTTCTTACCGGAAACAACCAATTCTTTTTCCTTACCTTTTGACATATCAACCTCAATGGCTTGCTCTTCTGACATTTCAATATCGTCACTAACATCAACAGCCTCCGAGCCAGATGGCTGATCAACACCTTTCAAATAACGTTTTGAGCGACGAACGGAAACCTTGGAACCCGCAGCTTTGGTAAAACCTTTAACATTTGGGACACTCACGTAGCCGGAACCCTCGAACCTATGATCGGATCCCCTGACAACCGCATCCTCACCCGGAGTAGCAGCAACATCATCAAAGGCAACGTCGGAAGTATCATCACTCTTGATAAAATCAAGCGCAGACATGACTGCAAAACAAACATAAAACGTGTAAGCAAACAAGAAATAGGAACATAACAGCACAACAAGAATAAATGCATACCCTGCCCATCTCTCAAAAGCACCGGGTCCCGATCACGTTTTTCCCACAACTTACTGAGACCCAATAACACCAACAAATGCTCAGGAAAGGGACGAAGCCTTGAAGGGCACTCCCTAAGAGTTTCTAAAAAACGAGCATTTATATCAAAGGCAGAAGGTTCAGGTTCATTCAAAACGGCATCTGAGTGCCTCCAAACAAGTTTAAAAGGAACAATTTCCTCGGGCACCCAGAAAAACCGGTCCTTCCAGATACCAAGGGTAGAAACCATAGATGAAATCAAGCAAGTATCAACTTGAGACGTCTCGAAGGTAAACCAGTCACCATTCTTAGCCAGTCGGAACAGAACGATAAAAGAGTTGGGTCATACCCAGAAGCCCGGCACAGAACTTCAAAGTGTAAAACCCTAGCCATGCCATGAGGGTGAACCTGACCGAAAGATATGCGATAATACTCCAGGATATTCAAAATAAAGTTCGAAAATGGGTGACGAAGGTTAGAAAACTCGAAATGGCGACAGTATAGAGAAATGGAACCAGGGGGACATCTATCGATTGAAACGTCACAAGCCGGTGCAACCGGTTTAAACTTTGTCCCTATTCCCCATTCCATACAAAACAAATTATAACGCCCATTTTTTTCCAACATTCAAATATATTAAAATAACACACTAATTTTTGACAAAAATTTGGCATGACCCGTTCGTACGAAAAGCGATTCCCTGTTTTAAATAATCATCATTCTTACTAAATTCTACGACATGTTTCAAAAGACATAAAAGTAATAACCATACAAGATTTTAAAATCCTAACTTACTTAGGAAACATCCTAGACATAAATTTAACATTTACATTATGAAAACATTTTGACCCATTTACAAAAGACGACTTTAACCAGAAGCGCATAAAGGGCTATGTCGTGTGTTCGGTCCGAGCTCACATCGTCAAGAGCGGGATTTACCTAACATACATAACGCAAACATTCGTTAGTTCAAATCTCAAAACAAATTTAATGGCTATCCTTTACTTATTCTAATTCGACCCATTAGCGAAATAAATCATTTTTTCAACATCCTTATTAAAATCATTCTTTTCATTCTAGCATGAAATTTCTTCATGCTCATTTATTCTTGCCCTTCGAATACATTCAACATGTAAGACTTTCGACCCATTCATAATGGATCAATTCATACCATACACTTTCAATGCTTTTTCCTCATTTCGACTCGTTATCTACAAGTCTTTACTTAAACCATTACATTATCCTTCCTTTAATATTTCGACCCACTTGAAGCGGGTTAAAACGCATCCATTGCTAATACACTTCCTATCCATTACCAATACTCAACATAACACAATTTTACCATGAACAAGCGTAAAAATTCCACACTAGGATTTAATTACCCAAACTAACATTCGCAACTCTACAAGTAGAGAAAATGAAGTTCATATGAACTTTCCGTGGTCTTGCGTTCCTTGGCCTTGGATAGATTGGTTCCTTTTTCTTTCTTGTTCCTATACATCATAATTTCATATACTTAGTTTTTATTGCTTTCATATTCTTTACAATATATTATGTTGTCTACTAATCACATACGTCTTTACCATAAACGTGTTACATCAACTTATCAAGTATTCATATAAAACCATAAATAAACCAACTTAGGCATTTCATCGAACACGTTGTGTGCATATCATTAGTTTAGCATAATGTACAAGCATCTTAAGCACAATTTTCCTAATTCATTCATTGATTAACATAAACATCCCAAATTCCACAATTTACCATCCTAACTATGAACATATAGTTCTAAATCAATTACTCATAAAAATTTCATCAACATCATACTAATTAGGCTATAGGGTTTCAAAATTCTTTGATCATTGTATGACATTCAAGTGGGTTTTTACCCTAAGTTCATCAACATAACAGATTCAAGCATAATTTACATTCCTAGTTGTTCATATCATCTAGCAAACATGTTTAATTCCATACATAATCACAACTTCCACAGCCCACTTTATCAAACTTAATCAAAAACATAAAATTAAACTTACTTGATATCAATTTCACTTGGGGGATGAACATTCCTAACTCATGCACTTAGAATTCACCCCTAAACCTTCTCAATTTTGGTCAATTTGCAAGATTTTTGTTGAAGGGTTTCCCCCTGCCCCTTTCTCTCGATCGCGCACACACACCCCCATTCACTTACTGACCAAAATTTTTATTAAGTGTTTTAATTCCATAATTTTCACATTCAGCCCCTTTCTTTTTAAAACATGCCATATTCTTTCTTTTCTTATTAACTAGGTTACCCTTCCTTTGGTTAACTTAGTTACATACATGTATTTTAAACTTACTATCACTTTCTTACGGTACCGTTTATTAGTTACCGTATTCTGTTATCTAGCATCACGAATATAATATTATTTTATAACATACGAAATTTGGGGTGTTACAAGTCTACCCCCTTAAAGAATGTTTCGTCCCCGAAACCTGAATACATACATTCTGACGAGTTATTCTGTATCCCTTCGTAATTACTTACCTCGAACTTCGATAACATGCTTTCATTCGATCATCCATCGTGATGAATAGGTCGTTACTACTCGAAAATTGTCTAATACATTTGGTAATTCAATCTTGTATGAATCAAAGCGATCCTATTACATTATTTCATGATTATCGTTCAATTGTTCAAGCCGATTTCTTAAAACCTATCTGTCAGATTATTCATTCTCGCATACCTCTAACATCTACTTAGGGGAAATAATTATCATAATATTCATACTCGTTCATTCCTATTCATTCATAATAAATCATAAAGGCAAACATCATTCAATAGTTTCTAACTATTTAGTTTCTACATACTCCCCATCTTTCCAAGGCTAATATCAAGCAAAATTTCTTTCATATCATTTGCTTGATAGGTCTTTTCATACTTTTCTTGTAATACCTTCGTATAATGTTTACCCAAGACCAATGTTTCTTCCACTGATGATCCATTATAACTGCATGGTTAACCACAACTTAATGTATACATTTATACAAATCGTGTACATATTATCCTGCTCTAATCCTCTTTACCGTCTATCCCTAGGTTACAAGGGCCAACATAAGTCTTTAATCACGCTATCAATATGATCGTGTAATCAATACTTACATTTGAGCAACTCATATTACACTCGAGGTGTCATACTCAGCTATACTTGTTATCACATTCCATAGCCGCCATACATACGTCATTCCTTCTAGCAATTGTAATACTAAGGCCATTACCCAACATTGTGCCTCAAAGGGTTAATTCTTATCAACCTAGGTTCCGCTACATACGAGATTATAAGCTTATTACATATGCCACTCCATTTCACGTATGAGTTACATAAAACTAGGCACAACCATTCATTCGATAATTGAGATTACACTCTACCACGTAGGGTTGTTTATAATACGAACCAAGAATCATGCGTATAAAAACTTTAACTCTCAAACTTTTCTTTAGAGGTTTATCTTCTAATAATTCCTCACGTACGATAGGGAACTCGTCAGGGGGTAAGATTTATTCAAATATCCATTCAAATATTTATCATATTTTACATTCCACTCGACCCCTCTTTATGTAACATTCCTCCTCTAACAGTTACACATTCTTATATTTTCATTCTAGCTTCCTTTGACGTTAACCTTTCACATTTTCTATATAGTTCTTTCTAATTATTCTAAATTTGGCATACCAAGTGTGTACCCCGCTTCCTTAACAGTTCCTCGCTTTTCATTCTTTTCTATTACCCATTTTCAGATATGCGGATCGACTCTTACTATCTTTCCATCATGACATTTCAAGACATTTATTAATCTTACTCTACAATAAACAAAAATTTAGAGTCGGCATCATTTCCTATATTGATATGAAGATTATAATTTACTTACTAGCATTATGAGTCATTTACTTCTGTCTTCCAAGTCACTAACCATACATTGTTCCTTCACTATGCTGTTTGCTTCAGTAATGCCCACCATGAGCCTACTACTTAATTCCTCTATTATTAACATCATCATTCTTCCTTGTCACCCCCTAATGTGACGTAAAAACTTTGACTACTAATGTATGTGTGTGTATATATATACATATACATATACTGGCCTCAAACATTTAGTAACTCTATTACCATTAGTTGCTTATTAATCCATTCCTACAATATGAACTAATTCGTACATTTGTACTTACTTATTGATTTTATACCTACTTGTTATCACTTTACCATTTCTTGCAAAATTTATATCCTTGTCGGTACTTAAATCATCCATCTAAGTCTTAGCCCATTATTCATTTTAGTACTCATAAGTCGATCATCACATGCTTAATACGCAACGTGTTCGGAGCATACTTCTTTCATCATAATCTTATTACCTCAACATCTTTCTATGTATATATATAATTACTTACACCATCATATGTTACCACATTTGTCATATGTTTTACTCTTACTCGTATATCCCGTTTAGGTCTACGACGATTAACTATCAACATATCCTTACTCATATTCCCACAACCAGCGGCAACATATCTCATATCCATTCACATACACATTACTTATATATATATATATGTGTATGTGTTCTTTTAATCCTACATTATGCTTGACCAACCAGGCTATCTGTGCCATTTACTTGTTATGTTTATACTTATCTTTAGTTAGGTGGAGAAAAAGCATCTCCTCATTTGCTTTCATACTTTCCTTCTCACGTAACGACTCTAACTTTCATCCGTCTACGACCCTTTCTTAAGGCTCTATCTATGCTTACCACATAAATATCTTCCATAATTATGTGTATGAAACTAAAAAATCCTACTTCCATGTAATAAACATGAATAAAACCTATGTAAATAAAGTTTAGCTATCAACATGTTTGTAATATAGTGGTATCAAGGTGTGCACATAGTGGTGTCCGTCCGCATGAAATTAAGGGTTGAGTCCCATGGTGGCTAATAGTACAAATTTAACAATAGTATTAGAGATGTGTTTTTGGAGTTTTAGAAAAAAAAAGAATTAAATTTGACTTTTCTATGAGAAATCATTTTTAGGGAACATTAACCTCTCTTCACTATCATCCCTAACCAAACCTATCTCGGCTGTTATTGGTCTAATCTTGTCATCTTCCTAACATACTTCACATGTCTTGGTCGCCATATCTACCTATTATATGCTATATCTACCCTCTCTCTTCACTTCACTTTGTAAATGATAATCACGCATGACAAGATACAGAATTCAAAGACCCAAGTGAATGAAACCCCTATCATACAAAGTGGTGCCGGTGGCTAAGGGCGTACCCACCCCAAGCCATAGGTGGGTGGACGCACCCCTTGAAAAAATAATTTTTAGTGTTATTTTTCGCCGCAAATTTTGACTGCACCCCTTGGAAATTTTCACCCGCACCCCTTGAAAATTTTCAACCGCCCCACTTAGAAAATAAATATTATGAATCTATAAAAAACACTGGTTATTATTTAATATATAAAAGTATATAAAACAATTTATATAATTATTATTTAACCACTTATTCACTTAATTACTTAACCCAATCAAAGTCCAATCTACAATATATTTTTATTAACCCAAGCCCAAACTCAACCCAAAGAAATTTGAACTAAATAAAATAACCGAAAGCCATCCACTCATTCCAATTCCAAATCCACCCTTAAAAAACTCCAAGCGACTTGAGGGCATTGCTCACGACCGGACGACTTTTTTTGCCGGAAAACCCAAAATTCCGGCAAGACCGACCCATATTACGCCATAATTCCGATATATAACTAGTATGGCTTCTTTATTGAATTTTTTTTTGTTTTATGTGATGATTAGGAGAAAATATAGACGTATAAGGGTTTAATATTTTTATTTTTTTTGATATTTTTTTGGTTGTTCTAGCTCCAAGCGACTTGACGCCACTGCCCACGATCGGACGGCTTTTTTGTTGGAAACCCCAAAATTCCGGCTAGACGACCCATATTACGCCATAATTCCGATATAGAACTAGTATGGTTTATTTATTTTGTTTTATGTGATGATTAAGAGAAATTATAGACGTATAAGGGTTTGATTTTTTTATGTTTTTTGATTGTTCTAGACTTGTAGTTAAATGATTTTGTTGTTTTATTTATAACTTTGTTTGTTTAAATAATTTGTTACAACATTTAATAATAGGGCTTGAATGTTTGAAAATAAAATTGAAAATTATGGACTATGGTTGAATATGATTGTTTATCTTGTTTAAGTGTTTAGTGTTGTTTTATGAACTTATTGAGCGATTTATATGTGATAGGAACCATTAGTAAGAATTTAATAAACTTAGGGTGGACGGTATGGTTGGGGTGAGTTAGGGTGTTTGAGTTTTCTCTATCCAATGATATAAAGTCATGTCAACTTCCCCCCTTCACTCCCCATTTTCTACTCAAACACTAGGTATGGTTCAAACACCCACTCAATTAAAAAATAAAAAATTTTGATTAGTTATTCTCTCCTCTCTCTCTCTCTCTCTCTCTCCTCCATCCCTCATTCACCTTCGGTGTATAGTCACCGATTTCTCTCCCTCTCTCCTACTCCCCACTCACCATTCAAACACTAGGGGTGGTTCACTGATCGGTGAAACCATTCACCGATCCCACTCAAACAAGCCATACCGGCCACCCTTATCAAGTGTTTAGTATCTCCAGATGATGTTTTGGATAGATTTCAAAAAGTGAAAATCAGTATGGCACAATTTTAAATACGTTTGTAATGACGTTTGACGTATTTTTGATAATTATATAAATTTTAGTTTGAAGTTCTTTTGTCTTACATGACCCGACCCGCTATGAACCGATTCTTTTATACAGCTAGGGGCTTAAAATCTTTACATGTATTCTACACCCCCAGCAAAAACTTACTGGGTCCGCCACTGCCGGTGGCTCTTTGGCTTAATGACATTATATGTGTTTTTCAATATAAAAGTGATACAGTCAAGAACCACAAAAACCACAAATTGAACAATAGCTGAATTTTAGGGGTCTATGTTCGTCCTTTAAAAAAAATCACACAAGTGTTTAATTTTTTGCAAAATAATAAATAGAAAATTGTGAAAATAATCTGAGTATTTTCTATTTTATAGTAGCATTAAAATATATATAGCCATGAGTATTTCACTATGTAAAGCCTTTTAAGTTCGATAATGATGCTCAAAACATACCTGAAATGATTACTACTCTTTCACTAAGGGTGGACGGGGCGTAAGCGGGGCGGGGAATCGGTGACCATTGTCCCCGATCGGGAACACCGCCGCCATCAACGCGGGGACCCGAATCGGGGGGTGATTTCGGTGTGGAGTCACCGCTTGGTTTGGCTCGAAGATTGAGGAACGGTCGGATTTTAAAAAAAAAAAAAAAAAAATTCACTTTTTTAAAACATATATAAATAACCATCCCATTCACTCCATTTTTTATACTCAAACCATATCAACCTCACACATTTTTTATACTCTCCAACCACACCCACTTCACTTTATTTTTTATACTCTCCAACCACACCTCCTTCACACCGAGCAATGGAGAACCAACCCATTCGCTAAGAAGTACGGGTGGCCAATCGATTTCTAAAATTATTATTTTCTAGTTTGAATGTAATTTTTATTTTCTAGTTTGAATGTAATTTTAATTTTCTAGTTTGAATGTAATTTTTTTTCTAGTTTTAATGTATTTTCTAGTTTTAATGTTATTTTTATTTTGTAGTTTTATTTTGTTAAATTTTATTTAATTTTTATTAATATTTTTTTATAAACATGCATAATTTCAACAAATAAAAAAAAAAAAAAAAAACAAACCAAGTCACCTAAAGAGGGGAGTGCCGCCATCAAAATGGGGTGTTAGGGGAGTTTAAGAGGGGAGTTGACGTGGCACAAGAGGATTGGTTGGGTGTAAGAGAGGGGACTCACCTCTTAGGTGAGTGCCCCTTACACCCTAAGGGGACATCGTGGTTGTAAATTGGTGTACTCAATCAAATGGTTGTGAGTACAAATCATACGAAATGTGGTGATTTTAGAAGTAGATAGGTGTAGAGTTGAAAGTGTGTGTTCGCTGGTAAAAAAAAAATGAATACTATTCTGCCACTACATGATTGAAATGCTCAAGAATCTCTATTAGCGAAAACTTTCACCTACTCACACTAGAATTCGTTTTTCATGAAAATACAAAAATATAAAATTTAAAGATTACGGGAAAAAAATATAAACTGCATGTATAACAAAATACGGATAGATGTGTGGTATGTTAAAAACAAATACACAAATGTATAATAACATAACACGTTGGAACTTCGTATGACTTATGATTATATACTAGACGTAAAAGCTTATACATGAGTACTTCACATAACTCATGGCTATAGACATACTTTTGTTCTAACATGGCTATAGAGATATACCACGTTCAAAAACTATTATTTTTGTGATTTTCTCTTCCGGCTTCTAGCCTTCAGCCGTTTATTTATTTATTTAATTTAGAATTGTAAGATTAAATATATTTTATTTTATATTTAATCTAGTAGCCATTATAATTATTTACATTATATGGATCAAAATATATAACAATCCTATTAAATAATTAGTTGGTAATTGTTGATGGGCCTAATTACCCTTATTAACTAATTAGGGTTTCCTCCTGGGTGCATATATAAGGAGACTTATGTAGAGGTTCTAGGGTTAGACACATAACCTAATTACTCATAACATCAAATCGCCTCCTCTCTTAACCGATTCCCCTTTATCGGTTTCTTCATCACCATCATTAGTTTGCACCCTAAGGAGGAACTCGACCAATCTGACGAACATGACGTCTACTTCAATCTTTAGTGTGATTACTGGCTAATCAGGTACACACGTCTTATTTTATTGTTCATGATTGAATTTACATTATTAGGGTTTATGTTTTACCCATTTTCTTATGATATAATCAACATGTGGTATCAGAGCAATGTTGATTATATCAATTCAATCATGTAATTCAATCGGATATTGATGGTTAATTTTTCTGAAGTAGTATTGATAAGCCGATGAGATATTCTAAGAAATAAAATCAAAGGGTGAAAATTTTTTCTGCAATAAGTCTTGTGCAGATATCAAATAAGTTTTAGAATGAATAAAATTATTTTAATATTTATCAATCCAATTCATGTCTTGAAATTTGTGAAAACAAAATAATGACATGGATTTAACTACATGAATTTAATGGATGAAATTGGTTTTACCTCTTACAATTGTCTAGAATTTTGAGCTATCAAGATTCTAAAGTCAACAATTCATCATCGGCTTATCAATAAGGTTGAATTAATTCCTTTAGTGGCTTTATTATTTATCAATTAATATGAATTTTTCCGCATATTGTATCAAGATCGAATTTTTTTGATTATTATTTCACTGATACATGTTATTATTGGATAATATTTAGGGAATAATTCTATCTCCTTAATTGTCTAACATTTATCTCCAAATTTCGTATAGATATTATAAATGAATGATTAATTTGGATAGATACATACTTTCATGTGTTCTTAGGAAAATTCGAAATTCCTTTATGTTTTGGAATATGATTTAGATTATTGAGTGTTTTTCCATGTTTTGATCTGTTTTTAACTCTTAGAAATTTTGAAAACTGTTATTAGCTCAACAGATAAAAGTTTTTGAAATATTTGATAAAATTAGATCAACACTAAAATAGGAAATTACATCTCAAAATCCCTAACAATTCGAATTTTCAGTTATTTTCACAACAACAGCTGTAACAGGAGTTTCGAGATAAATTTTAACGAACCGAGACCAAGATCTCGACTCGAGACCACAAGGTCTCGACTCGAAATCATAAGTGTTCTCAAATCCTTACAACTCGAGACAACGATTTCGACTCGAGACCATAAGGTTTCGACTCGAGACCACTAAGGTTTCGACTAAGGACTTCAATCTTCACAACTCGAGACCATGGTTTCTACTCGAGACCTTATCAAGCATTCGAGATCTCATAAAACACAGTAGTCGATACCATGATTACGACTCGAGACACTGAGGTTGCGACTCGAGACCTTAATGAGTCGAGACCTCATAATGTTACAAGATGAGTCGAGACTTGACTCGAGATCTCACTCGAGACCTCATAACTGAGTCGAGATCTCACTCGAAACCTAAGACTAACTCGAAATCTCAACCCCATTACTTTATTAAGCTGTTAATGTGAACTAAAATGTTTTACAAAACCAAAATGGCTTAACTTGGGTGAGCTTCTGATGTATCACTTCTGGCCAAAGCTGATTTGATACATCTATTTATTGCTCAAGTATAATAAAAGCCATGTTGAGTATGCATTACAAACGTGAATGTCTTAATTTCTGGCCAAAGCTGATTTAATTCATTCATGTATAGCATTCTTAACAAGTGCATAACTAAAGTGATTGTCTCATTTCTGGCCAAAGCTGATTTGTCACGATTACTTTGCACACATGCTTAAATGATTACACTTCTGGCCAAAGCTGATTTGTCTTCGTTTAAATAGAACTTTAAATAAGTCTATTATTTTGATGTTAGTAATAGACAAATCACAACCTCTTCACATAATGATTCTTATATCAATGATCCTTCATTAATTTTATGATCATTTCGTCTGCCTTATTTTTTAATACTCATAATTTTACTCACTGTAATTTTCTTCTATAAATCTATATCTCATCCACTCTAATTCCTAAATCTAATATGTTTTGCTTTACTTAAAGTTTCTATAAGAATTAGCTCTTAAATTAAATCATTGATTATCTCTTAAGACACGATAATCCTACTGCTCTCTTCTGATAAAGGTACTACAGAAGAAAAGTAGAGCATGATGAATAGGACAAATCGAGCATGATGTCTCTTATGATAATCAATAACTCTCTAACATAAATGCTATCACTAAAGTTATTCCAGATCAAGTCTTTCCTAAGACTAATCTATTATCTATAGAATAATTACAAGAATTCTTAAGATGCATGCCTTCATTTAAAATTCTAAACTATAAAGCTAAGTGGTATATGTGAATACATAATAATGTACAATACCATAATCCATAAAGTTAAGGGTTTACGCATGGAAATAAGTACATTTTTCCAGTACATTACATACTAAGTTTTTTACTTGTACAATTTGATGCCTTATAAATCAACTATAACACTCAAAAGTACCAAAGTATAATGAGTGTGTTGATAAGCAACATATGTACAAAGAAATAAATGTTTGAAGCTGGAAAATAAGTTGTTATTCACCTTACAACCACTTAAAATTTAAAAAAAAAGAGGATTGTTCTAAGGTCCATAGACAAATTACAAGTAAAAGTTCCAACTTTAAGGTTCTTCAAGGGAAAATCTCACTTCATAATTATGCCATTAGACTAGACATAAGCAACGAGACTATCCATTATTCTAAAGAACAGTTGGATAAATTAATTAGATAGTTACTTACTAATGATATTTAAGTCTGATAATTCTTTAATATTCCTATTAACACATGATTAGTTGACTCTAGTTTTAAACATTTCCTTACCAGAAGTCAACAAATAACTAACATGAGAGTTAGTGACAAAATTAAATGTTAAGACTATAAGAACCATAATAAGCAGTCTTCTAACAACGCTTTTCGATACCTTATATATTCTGAAGATTAATCAGAATATAGTATCATAATTAAGCAATGTTATGAATGTTGTGAGGTTTTGCATAGTCAACATAAAGTCACACTTACCTTAAACTCTCATTTTATTTGTTCTAAATATCTGGATTGAAACATTACTAAGATGGAACTAGATGATACCTTACATTTTCACAACTTTTGTTATCATGCAAATGAGAATTTGACAAAAGAAAAATGAGACTTATAAATTTCATCCATTATAACCGAAATTCATGAGAAATCATGACATGGTTAATGAGGATGATTTTTTATCTAATCTCCTTTTAAGTGATTTTACTTAAGGAATAAGTATGGGTCCATCATAAGTCATTCATTGACATTCGTGGAACTTATTCCAAACGGAATATTCAGACATAATTCATTTATCATTTGAAAGAGTATCAACTTGTATCTAAATTTTGTCGCATATGGCCCACGGTCTTATAAGAAATCTATTCATATATATATATATATATACTTAATAAGATTTCTATTAGATATGTCCCTAAAGTTTCTTATGATATCTGGACATTAAAGAAATCAAATAAAGTCTAACGTATATGTGATAGGTTCCCACGTCACGTACCTCATTGAAACTTCTCTTGTAGCATTTCTAGAGATATTAAATATCAGCGGGAGCATTAAGTGTCTTAATAATAACTTGCAATAGTTGCAAGAGGTGGGGGAGTGAAAATTTTACATTACCTAAATTTACACCTCTTGTACAAGACACCGCTCCATCACGACACTGTTCCATTAAAACTTGTCTCCTTAAAATCTAATTCTACTCTTACAAAAGTTTCATTGTTGCTTAATTGTGGGCACACTTAGATTTCATACCTAAACTAACATAATCGTCAACAAGAGAAACTACAACGACTAACGTCATTAACTTGTTTCTCTATTAGAATTTGTTGGTCGTTAAATATTGACCCTAAGCATGCTGAGTTCCTAAAGATTTCTAAGGTCAGTGGGAGCAGTCAAAGTCCTGATTATGACTTGCAAGGAATACAAGAGGCGGGGGGAAGAGTGTCATTAAACTTCACTCCAAATTTAACTCCGATTACACCTCTTGTACACCATACTGCACCAACTCTTACAAACTTAGAATCCTGAAAATGATAGCAACCTAACCAAGAGCTAATTCATAAAACTAAAACTTCTAATAAACCCAATAATCAACTCAGGAGGTCATCTAGGTTTAAAAGCCTACTAACTTTGATGATTACATAACCTCCCTAACTAAAGTTGAAATGGATTTTGGAAATGTTTACTGATCCTATCTCTTCAAATTAAGCCATTAGTGTCAATCAATCCTCTGAATGAAATAAAACTGTTTTCTAGTAAAACTGATTTTATGTGTTCTTATAACGTTTAGGATTTGATTGAATTACCTAAGAGTGTTCATAACTAAACCAAATCCTAATATAAGCGTTAAGACACGAAGAAGCATGATTGATTGTCAAAGGTCATACTTAGAAAGAGATAAATTATCAAAGAGTTTTTTCTTACCTATCTTACAGAAGATTTCTTTGAGGATCATCACTGTTCTAGTAGCTTATAATAGTTTTAAGCTACATTAGATGAACATTAAAACGATTTTCCCTAACAAATGGCTGACACATTTACATGTTCATTAGATAACAACCTAAAGTTTCAAACTGAAGGTTAAAGAACACTTTATTTGTAAGCCAATAATATCCATGTATGGGTTAATGCAAACATCATAATGTGATGAAAAGCTAATGTAATTATTTTCATCAAGAATCAAGTGGATTAATGTACCTACCTCAAAATGAGTGGCAGCAACTAAGATAAACTTGTCAATATAGATGATATTCTTTTGACAAGTATATGTTACATAAGTCAAAGCATTGTTAACACAAACTTTGATATAATAAATCTCAGAGATATCTCTTACGTGATTGATATCATAACATACTGAGATAGACCCAATGGGATATTAGTTCCGTTCCATAAGTTTAACATTAAATGGGTCCTTACCTGTGTAACAAACAATACTGCTCTCCTTTAGAGGATAATAGGATAAATGAGATTGTTTGTTTACGCTTCATTAATTAGAAGCCTTATGTAAGTTCAAGTCTATACTCGTTTAGATATTACTCACATTGCAACACACTAGATATGTCTAGATTAATGTGAAGCATCTAATGGAGTATTACAATATCTTTAAAAGAAACGAGAGGCTACAATTTAAAGAAGAAGTGAGAATTAAAACCGGTTTATTACTTTAACTTTGAAATATTCAAAGATGAAAAAATGTAATTTCGGGTATATCCTTATGTTAGCAGACAAAACCTATCTCATGGAGAAGTCATAATAAACTGATAATAACGACCTAAGTTATAATGACATAATATAGTCACTAAATGTTGTTGGAAATTTATCAGTGGACTCATAAGTTTATTAACTCCATATAATTAATGTTTTGAAGACTTAGTGTGATAAAGTCAGCTACCATAACTCCTTGAACAGTAACAGTTCAAGAGGTGCTGCATTAAGTTTCGATACACAATTAATATTCGTTTATGAACGAATTGAGGAAACTAATTCTTTGTATCGAACACATTCATGATATGCTTAAGGATCCTATATCTGAAGGGTCACTACCCATAAGTCTTATTAAGAGAGCTCATAGACGGGTATTAATTGATGATCATGCGCAATTGCATATCGTACTATGAATGACTAAGTATTAGTTAATTCTCCTCATCAGTTTGATTTTGTATGTCTCTAAGAATATGTCAAGCTAGCATAATGGCATATAGACAAATAAAGTTACAAATCAAACAAAGGGCTTATGCGTATTTTGATCATAACGATTAGGTTTTAAATTAAGGCTATAGTATGACTAATGGGGGTCCTGAGTCGCATAATGATTCAACGGCTGTATTTCTCTGCTATAGTACTTGTTTAAGGCTAAAATGAGTGTTAACTCCTGATCAGGCTTATCTAATACTCATAGTAAATGATTACTCGGCTAAGTGGGAGAATGTAAGATTAAATATATTTTATTTTATATTTAATCTAGTAGCCATTATAATCATTTACATTATATGGATCAAAATATATAACAATCCTATTAAATAATTAGTTGGTAATTGTTGATGGGCCTAATTACCCTTATTAACTAATTAGGGTTTCCTCCTGGGTGCATATATAAGGAGACTTATGTAGAGGTTCTAGGGTTAGACACATAACCTAATTACTCATAATATCAAATCGCCTCCTCTCCTAACCGATTCCCCTTTATCGGTTTCTTTATCACCATCATTAGTTTGCACCCTAAGGAGGAACTCGACCAATCTGACGAACATGACGTCTACTTCAATCTTTAGTGTGATTACTGGCTAATCAGGTACACACGTCTTATTTTATTGTTCATGATTGAATTTACATTATTAGGGTTTATGTTTTACCCATGTTCTTATGATATAATCAACAAGAATAAGTCGAATTAATTATTATAATAAGATAATTCTTGTAAGTTAACACTAGGCGAAGCCAAGTTAAAAGAAAACTTCTTTTTGCCTTTGAAATCATGATTCTTCCTAGTACAAAACTTTTGGTATGGATAAGGGGCATTTGTGACTTTATACTTTTATTGTCCCACTAGAAACTTTCCCAACAAGTAGGGGCACTCTTGACAGTTGACAGTATGATTGCATGTGTAAATGAGGAAAGTTAAGTCCAACCATCCGACCCACTTGTAAATGGATTGATTTGGATCATTCATCATTGATATCCCAAATAAAAAGATCAAAAAACTTCGTTAAAAAGGATACAGATTAAGAAATATGTGGTAAGATCAAATAAAAAGTTTATTTTGCCCAAGTAGGATGAGAAAGAATCTTAACCATTCATTTTTCAAATCAATGGTTAAGATGAAAGTGTAGGAGAAAGGAGGAGTGCAAGGGTATCTTGGGAAAATCCTATTTATGGACGTTCTCTCTCCACATGCAAGTCACATGCATATTCTACCCCCATTTTTTAAACGTTCATAACTTTTTTATACGACATTATTTTTTCATAAAAATTTCACCGTAAAATCGAGCATTTTTTATCTTTAATTTGAGTATCATATTGCTATATAAAATATGAAGACTAAAAAAACCCACTAAAATGTGTTTTTTTCTATATTGTATAACATTTTTTGTGCTGGATTTTTGTACTATATTTTTGTGCTAATTTTTTTGTGCTGAATTTTTTTTCTCAATTTTTTGTGCTGGATTTTTTTGTACTACATTTGTTTGCTTAATTTTTCCGTGCTATATTTTTTATACTATATTTTTTTGTGCTATATTTTTTTGTACTACATTTTTTTGCGCTATATTTTTTTACTACATTTTTTGTGCTATATTTTTTTGTACTACATTTTTTGTGCTATATTTTTTTGTACTACATTTTTTGTGTTGTATTTTTAAAAAACAAAAGGGGTGCCATATGTCATTTTCACTCCTATTTATAAAGACCAAAATGCCCTTAATTCCTACTTATTAGGAGTGACACATGTCATCATCACAATCCTTCTTAGGCTACTTAGGCAAAATCGACTTTTTAGTGGATCCTTCCCCTAAGAAATATTCTACCACATAGTTTAGGAAACATGTTAATATGCCTAACATATTTCAATGACTTTCATTCTCTTACTTATTAGACATTCGTTAATTTTACATATATCATGAGTTCAGTGGGGCTAGGATCTTGTCAAGAGTAAAACCTACAAACTTGACTGCTTGGTTTATAAATCTAAACGAAAATAAAAAACATACAGTACACCAAATGGGGTTTGGAGCTACACTAAGGTTGAAAATGGCACACCCCGACCCGCAGCGGAAATGTACGGGGCATGATGATTGCCCATAGCTTATGACACTATTATAAGTTTAATATTTAAAGCATATCCATTTAAATAGTCACATAACATATAATAATCAAAATTGTTCATACATTGTTCAAAACAAACATATCAAGATTTCAATTTATTTTCCTAAGGCCCATGCTACGTGTCCACATCACTTGATCATCAACTTTGAAAACCTGCACCACGTTAGAAAAATATATTTTTGGGTCAACAAATATATTGGTGAATAATTTCCTCCGTTTTATAGAAAACAGTTTTATATTTATTTCTTTTAAAAAAATATTTTTAACATGCACCTCATGGTTAGTGTGTAAATGGTCTCATATCATCAACATAGTCAACGTATCCATAAATCCAAATTTACCAAACAAGAATACACCATCAATAACAACACAAACAACCAAAATAAATAGACTCCTGATAATAGCGTGCATTAGGCTCAAGCCCCGAGGAGCGAGTCTAATACCGTTGGCGATACTAGGCTACAACCCATGGCCGTGGGGAACCTAGTCAGCCGTGGATCCACTAGACACAGTAGCATGCAATAGACTTGACATCAGATAGCATATAGAATAATAGAATACACATAAGACATTCACATAGTAACACTTGATCATAGCATGTTAAGTAAATCGTAAAGTGTAACATGATGCACCCCAAAATTTGTAAAAGATTAAAAAGGGGAAATGGAAGAAATTACTCACAGGTTGCGAAGAGACGTTCCACGAGAATTAACGCACGGACTTGAATATGTGGAATTCTAAGATAATAACCGTATTGTAAATAACAGACATACTAAACGAAAGGATAACCTAATGATTTTAGGAAATTGGGTTCTCCTATTTGGGGACTTGGAAATATATAAAATCATATTCGTTCAACAAAGAAATAACCAAAACAATAGTTATATATGCTTTAGAATTTTATTAAAACAACAAAATTATAAAATTACCATTTTAATGGTTTTCAAATATTTGACAAAGCCAATAATTAAATAAGTTCATGAACACATCTAATTATCATATATAATAGATTTAATGATTTATTAATTGTCACAAATTTTAATTTAAAAACAATAATTTTATAATGAGAATGATTTGTATAGCAATTTCACCCATTATTTAATTACACAATAGTTATAAAAAATTATAGAAATAATCTATAAAAATTCTATAACAATTATACACCCTCTAAAAATCAGTAGGAATATTTATAAATTTTATGTGTGACAAAACACGCGTGGTAGCCCAGTGGTTTGATACGCTTTCTATCCCTTGTGAACCGGGTGGAGCCTCAAGTTCGAGTCTCACCCATTGCAACTCTTTTTTTTCCTTTTATATTTAAGTTCTAAATAATTGCAGAATCACCCTCAACCTTATATAGCCTTCATTAAATAACAAATCTAGCCCATGAATGTTACCCAAGCTATTAACTTGATTAACTTAGTTAATAGATCTCTTTTAACACGTGTTGATATCCTTTTGGTCGTATCATGATTTTATTTTTTGGATTTTCGCTTTCGGTTGATATACCTAATGTCAATACCGTGCTGACACCAGTGGCGGATCTACAAAATCTTCGTAGCGGTAACGTTTTATGAAAAAGCGGTAACAAAATCGAAAAAACGGCAAATTTTTCCAAAATTTAGACTACCGCCGGAGCGCCAAGCGGTAGCGGAGGCTACCCCTTCTCCTAACGTAGGTCCGCCCCTGGCTGACACTGTAACGAATCGATTCAATACCGATCAAATTTCCACACAACGCACGAGGGATTTTTACTAGTTGGTAACAAGTCAAAACAATATGTGTCATGGTAACCCACCGAAGCTTTCTTGTCTATTATTTATTTTTTTATAAATATTGAATATGAATTATATGTTACAACAAACTATGAGTCATAACTTAACATTATGATGTTTATTTAAAAATGTATTTATACAGTAGAATAATTGGATTTCTTAAAAAGCTAAATAATTCAATAATACACACCATGACAAGTTATAGCCTATGACTAAGTTTAATTGAGTATTGATTAACTAGTGTTAATACATGTGAATTTTATGGTTTTGAAAAAATAATATGTGTATGAGGTATTGACAAAGAACATTATGCTTTTATGACAATTTAAAATCAATAATAAGTTAACCGGCATAGAAAGTCTTTAGTATTAAAGTAGATGTCGCAAAGAGTAAAATGCACGAATAGCCACTGTGGTTTGGTGAAATTCACCTTTAGTCCCCAACTTTTTAAAATTACACTCTTAGTCCCTGTGGTTTGACAATTTGTTACTCAGATAGTCCCCAAGCGGATAGAGATTAGTTTTTTCAGTTAAGTGGGTGTGAAATGACAAAATTGCCCTTAGTAATAAAAAAATGATAATTAAATCAATAAAAGAAATAAAAAAGGTGGGACCCACCTTCCACTTCTTCTTCATCCTAAAACCACCACCGCCCACCACCTATTGAAACTTCCACTTGCCACCACCTCTTAAAACCACCACTTGCCACCACCACAGAAAACCACCACCCTCCATCATAGCCCTTTCTCCACCAACACAACCCTAAAATCAACTACCACCTCCTAAAAAAACCCAAATCTGCAGTAGAGCCATGGATATCATCAAGTCACCCACAAAGATTTAATATTTTCACAACAAAACCAAAACCCGCATGCTCAATTTGAACACCACCCCCAAATTAACAAATCATGAACACCTAAATCACGTAAACGAATATGGATACTCAGCTAATGTGTAAACAAAATCAGACCAGTCGGTGACTGAAGGGGTATGGTCCTAAATCTCGCACCAGGCTTGGGCGCGAGTGACCATCACCCGGTTCGTTGCCCTATCGACAAGGACTCACCTGCGTTCGTGCGGGCATGCGCGAACGCGGTTTGCTTTCCAACTCGAGGAAAGATGAGGAGACTCACCTTGTGTAGGAAAATGGAGGTTTTCGTCAACATACAAGGCTTGCGATAATCACTGCGGTTACCGCACATAGTGATGTGGTCTAAACCGCATCCTATTGTCAAGAAAAGTGGAACTGACACTTTGACTTCAGTGATCAAACCAGCAAGTGGTCTGCTAGGGCACTGACACTAGTGGTCAGCTGACCGCTCAATGCGCCCAGCCCAACCCACATGCATAAAAGCTGGTAGATAGACTGACAACACTAATAGGATGTGCCAACACCTCCGGTTGCACCCAACGCTTCTGTGACCTGCGCTCCCGACACACCTACAAAAGGCTACGCGTTGTCAGTCAGGACTTCGGCTATAAATACCCATCCCGAACCAGGTTTGAGGTAACACTAATCTTCTCTCTCACATATACTACTCTAGTATTTATCTTGCTCCCAAGAAAATACTTATTTTCACGCCGAGGAGTGGTAACAAGGAGCCACCCCAACCCCATCCTCCTTGTTACGAGTCACGGTGTGTTTTCATTGTGCAAGAGACGGATTAGAGGATGACCCGGCTATCGATTGAGGAAAGAAGGGAATAACCCTACTTGACGAAGCTCGACTCGTGGCCTAACCCCTTGGTTAACCACTGCTTCATCATTGGTGCCCACCGCTATTTCTTTTAGCACACGTCTCTCTTCTTTTCAAAGATCATGTCCGATCACCAGAACCTCAACATGGGGGAACCCTTCATCCCACCAAGTGAAGGGCAAACAGGGAACACTCTCCCGAGCCAACCAACAGGCCATATTGGCACATCCGCACACATGGGTAATCTCTCGGCGAATATGCCAGAGGTTCCCCAATTTACACCAATCTTACCAGCAAGAGCCGATCTTCACAACTGGTACTTGTAACAGCAGGCTCTCCCGAACACAGCCTACGCACAGGCCTGCGCAGGCACGCAGCAGGCCGGGGGTCCTACACCAGCCCCATTCATACCTGCTCCCCGTATTCTTTAATACGAGGCGCTACCTCCAACACATCTCGCGCCTAGGGATAGGCGCACGCCGCATGGAGACTCGTACGTGAGTATCCATACGCTACAGGACGGGGATTCAACCTATGGATCCCGGGCTAGAACCTCTACGTATCAGCGTCTGGGCCCACCCAGACAGCATAGGCGAGAGTCAGCAAGTCGCCACGAGTCCGGTATATTAAGCCATCTTGGGCCGCATCCCAATGACGACGCATACGACAGAACCAACCCGACGATTATACATACTGCGGGGATTCCCAGATCGCTTACAGCTGGTCCGGAGACCAAGACGACTACACCCCACCGCAACCCCGCACAACTTACGATCATGCTGCAAAGCATGATCACAGATCTATCTACATGCCGAAATCAGCAGCTGGCAACTCCAAATTTGTCAAGGAGATTGCCTTGTCCCCACTTATGAGGGCCAAACTTCTGCCCAACGTGGGCACATACAGTGGGTTGTCAGATCCTGATGACCACATGTGCGTATTCGTCAACGCTGGCCTCGTCGGCAGCTTGTCGCACCCGTTGTGGTGCCATCTATTTGTCCAGATCCTTACAGGAACTGCAAGGGCTTGGTTTGATTCTTTGCCAGTGGGCTAACTGGCGTCATTCGAAGATTTGCAAGAGAAATTTCTTGCACATTTTAGCCAGCAGAGGCGTCACGCTAGGGATACCTCAGACGTCATGAATATCTGGCGCGGGAATAATGAAGGCTTGGAAGCCTTCGTTACCCGCATCAATAAGGAGTGCCTCGAGATCAGTGAGGTACCAGACGCGCTTGCACGCGCTCATTTCATCAAGGCGGTAAAAAATGATGAAATGATTAAAATGATATCGGGCAAGGAAGGCTTGCCCAAGAAATAGGACGACGTCAAGACGACAGTCAAGACGTACGCCCAAACAGAGCGGTCTTTATAGCCCAACATTAGCAAAGATCGCCCTGCTTTCGCAGAACGCAATCTTCTCGCCAAGACTCTCGGCGCAACAACAACAACAACAAGCGCAACAGGAACTCATGGAACCGCGACCACGATTCCAAATCGTACGATCCGTGTGGGTCCCAACACGACGCCAGATCGACAATTAATGCCCAACGGGACCAAAGAGCACCAAAAACGGAGACTCGGGAACGCAATTGGACCGAGCTCTCTAAATCGCCAAGGGACGTAATTCTTACGGAAGAATGGAACTTCAAACCTGCCGCAGCGATGAAATCCAAAAGAGGCCAAGACCTTAACCAATATTGTGACTACCACAAAGACAGTGGTCACAATACAAACAATTGCATTAGTCTTAGAGTGGATATTGAACGAGCCCTCAAAGAGGGGAAGCTGCAACACTTGTTGTCGCATGCACAGAAGCAAACCAAGGGCATAACCCCTCACGGCGAGGGAACCTCCGACAAGAAATTGAAGTATATGGCAACAACCCACATGATTAGTGGGAGCTATAAGTAACCGCGAAAGGCGGCAAAGAGGGGCCAGGACGACGACTGGCGTGATGAACAAGTTGTCTTCCCCCGCATTCAAGGTGGCCCGCACGGAAGGCGCGCCATCGTAATTACCGGTTGCCTGGCTCATTACTTCACCGAGCGTGTCTCTATAGACCCAAGAAGTACTTCTGACATCATATGCGAACAGTGTTTCAACCAGTTCGACCAGGAGGATAAGGATCGGTTGCAGTCGGTAGACTACCCTTTGGCCGGGTTTGTAGGGGAAACAGTGTTCCCCCACGGCCAAATCACATTTCTGGTGCGCCTAACAGATGGTTATGCGGACAGAGGAGGTCAACTTTATGGTCCTACCCCATACCTCCCGATACGACGTGCTTCTGGGCAGAGAAGCCCAGGGCGACTTCAATATGATCACGTCTGCTCCCCACTCAGCAATCGGCTTTCCAATTGAAACGGGGATCGCGATCATCTATGCCTGTCGAGAAGTCATGTCTATGGATGAGTTGCGTCTGGCTATGGCGGTAAGGCTGACCCCCAGCACGAAACCGGAGAAATGGGTGCTTCACGCAAAGTACCCTGATCAACCAATCACCATTGGTTACGCCTTGTCGAATAACGTTAAAGCGCACTTGAAGCAACTGCTCTCAAGAACAAAGACATATTCTCTTGGACTCCTGCAGACATGATAGTTATCCCATGTGACATCGCGCAGCATTGCTTGAATACCATGCCAAGTATCAAGCCTGTAGTCCAGACAAGACGCAATCTGGGACCCGCAAAAAACAGTGCAATGATCGAGCAAGTTAAGGAATTAGTCGCCTCATGGATTCTTTGGGAAGTCAAATACCAAACCTGGTTGGCAAACCCGGTCATGGTTGAAAAAGCAAGCGGGGGCCGGCGCATGTTCGTCGATTACAAAGACGTTAACAAGGCTTGCCCCAAGGATTGCTACTGTCACACCCCGATATTTCCACGTATTACCGGTTGGCCCGGTGGGGAGTATCGTGACGTAGTTGATATCATCATAGTCAAACAACACAATTTAAATGCACAGCGGAAGCAAAAGATGAATCACATTACTAACCGAATAAATAGTAATATCAAAGTATTACAACCGGACTGTAAAGGATCCACAGGCGGATCAAAAGATAAAAAGATCATTGTTCAACAGACTTTAACATCTAAAGCTTGCAAGACTTGATTAATGATGCCAGGAGTAGCTAGCCTATTTCATCTAGTACCTGCACTTAGCCTTTTTGGAAAATACGTCAGTTTACACTGGTAAATACAATTAACTGACTCATTTTGAAAAGAGTTTAAGAAAATTAGTTTGAATGGACACTGCACAAAATATCTTTTATAACTTGGGACAATTATTTAAAAATAATCTTGTATACAGTTTTACTTATTTGTCGTCCGTCAGGGCCGGTTAGAAGAGCCGGACAAGATTAACTGACATGCCACATGTATAATGCCCACAAGGTTGATTCCTTTAAGTGGATTACCAGTTTTTACATAATGCAACTGTCAGGTGTATGCCTACACCCCGTGCTTAGGTCGTGGCCATTTCTTTGAATGATGCCAAGGATATCCGGGACATGGTCATTAACCCCCCAAGGGCCATATACCAAATAAAACAGATTAAAACGGGTTATGTAAATATATTAATCACAATCCGATTTAAACAACTACATACCCGACCAAGCGGTATTATTATAATACCGTATCCCAAGCCCGTATAGGGAAAATAAGTTAAAAGTATTTACCTGAGCAAATTTATACAATTTATCCCAGCCGTATACAACCAAGCAAGTACATGTAGCTTTTACTGGGCTCCTAAATCTGGAACGAAGGTTTTTAATAACCTATTAGATTCCTAACGGGTCTTAATTAAGCCTATGCTTAGACCAGTTAGTTTTAAAGGAAGATATACGGTTCAAACGCAAGATTAAGCAAAGACCGGATTAGAATGTGATTTAGACCCGACAAGCTTGTATACTTGTTTTATATGGGTAAACTAAACACATTCTGGATTTTGAGATAAAAATGATAAGGTTTGACCCGTTTCGGTTAGTTTATGCAAACTAGTTACATAAACCGCACCGAACGCGAATAATGCGTAACGGGTAACCGAATGAGTCATGAACAGGTTTCCCTAAGTTAATATGCCTTTAATGTGTTGTGATATCAGTAGGATACCTTCCATTATGCCCAAAACGAATTTAAACTCAAATTTAACCCCGAAGGGGTATTTTGGTCATTTTAAGGGTTATAAAAGAGTTTATATATTAATTTGAGGTTTAGGTCTGATATAATCAGTAAAAATACTTAATTTAATAAGTTATATCAGTAGGGTATTGCATATATGTGAAATTTATTATTTATAGCCAAACTATGCACCGAAGGGGCATTTTGGTAATTTCACATAGGCTTTAAAAGGTCAAATCTGGAAATCTGGGTTCAAGACTTTTGCTTATTGTTAAATTATAAATATTTACTTAAAACATCGGTAGGTATTAAGTCTTATATGTTAAAAATAGTTTTAACTTATACTATGCGTTTAAAACGCGTAAAAAGGGGTTTTAAGCGATTTCCGGGTTTTATAAGAAAAGCTGATATTTTTATCATTTCAGAAGGCTTAAATATTCTATTTATCATATAAGATCAGTAGAAAAAGGTTTGTTATCAAAATGATTTGTAAAACTCATTTTATAGGCCAAAAAGGCAAAACCGACAATTACCGGATCAATGCTATAACCCTAAGTTATGCTCAGCCTAAAAATAAATAAAAATCCCAAAATATTATTTTACATCAGTGGGTAAAACGTTTGGTATCAAAATTTGGGTTTAGATAGGAAATGATAGTACATCAGTGGACTATCACAGCACGCTAAAGAATTGGAAAATCTAAATGTGATAAACGGTCTCACTGATGATGTGCCAGTAAGTTTTTGCACATTTAGTAGATTGTGTTCGAGATATAAACCTAAATTTCAAACTTACTTATCTCGTGGGGAACATTTCTCGGATATATGGGTAACCCCCGAAATCTTGTTTGAAAGATCCCTCTTTCTGAGATACTAGGTCTTTATGCTCAGTGATATCTGGGGTATTATCCCGGGACTTTTGATTTTGCGGAAGCAATGGCCTAGTCCCCGTATAATACTTTTCGCTTGCTTGAAATATAGCACCACCCCCAGCATAAAAAATGATGAAACATTGCAAAATGCTAATCATGTGCTGTTGAAGAAAAGATTCTCTAAAGGGAACACACCTAAAGTCGAAGCCATCATCTCTCTGATTTTGCGGAAGAAATAGCCTGAGCTCTCATGGCCCTCGCATTTAACCCTTTACAGATATCATCTAGGTATACTCACCTGTAAGACTGAATATTGGGATCTGGATACGGGAGTATATTCTGAGGTGGGACACGCGAATAAGTTCAAGTGCTTAAAACACTAATCTCGTATCTCGAAACAGTTGATCTTTGTGTGAAAATTTAAGTGGATCAGTATACTGACAATCTAAGTGAATCGTTTAGAACTTAAAATGTTTAAAGCTTAACGGTGCTAGTGATTTGTCTCAAAAACTTATATGATCCTCTTACACGAACTCACAAAAATATTGTTTGTAAATATTTATTTACTGCATTTCTTTATTATCAAAAATCCAAAAAGATTTTCCGAGAGTTTTGGCATAAATTTTGAAAAATTCAAAAAGATTTTAGACAACTGATGTTGAAAAGCTGATTTTCAAAATTCCGAGTGCTAAACATGATGAACAACAGGGTAGTTGAAATGAAAAATGTTTTTGAAATGATTAAATGGTTCATTCAGTTGAAACAAAATTTGAATGTGTCATATACAAGTGGTTAAGAGAATTTGTGAAATGTCATATTATTACAAGATGATGCTTTGAATTTAATTATACAAGTGGTAATCAGAAAGTTTAAATTTGTCAAATTTTAAATTTGTGAAATTTACTTTGTGGTAGAGAATGTGCAGGCTATGGCTATGAGAGAGCCAGGTTGTGATTCTAGAACTTGTGAAAGTCAGACTGCGATCCCAGCACAACTTAAGGGGAAGTCGGTTAGTAAAAAGAAGTCGCAAGAGCCAGTGTTTGATACTGAATCTGATCAAGAGAATGTGAAGAGATAGATTGAGATTCAGAAGCGTTAAAGATTGAGGATGCTTACACTGTCAGAATTTTTGAAAAGCCCAAAGACAGATCAAGGCTGAAGACTGTGAAGACTCGACATCGAAGACTTCATCAACATCCGAGGGGGAGTCTGTTGGTGCATACGTCTGTCGACTTCGTCTTGTATCGAGTCTTGTAATAACGAAACTTTTGAATTTGCCTTAAGAAATATTCTACCACATAGTTTAGGAAACATGTTAATATGCCTAACATATTTCAATGACTTTCATTCTCTTACTTATTAGACATTCGTTAATTTTATATATAACTTTTCACTTCGTTATATGTTACTTCATGCCATCATGCTTACGTCTTATTGACCTTTATCCTTTTTAATTATGGTTATCATGCTTTTATTTCATAATTCTGGGTGTTAATAGCCACTTAGTGACCATACCGCATTCCTTTCATCATCCTCGGTGTTAACGGCTACTTCGTGCCCACACCGCATACTATTCATCATCCTTGGTGTTAACGGTCACTTCGTGACCTCACCGCATACCATTCATCATTCTTGGTGTTAACGGTCACTTCGTGACCTCACCGCATACCATTCATCATTCATTTCTTTATCATTCATGCATTATTTTGCTTTCAATAATTCATTTCTGCAGGTCATAAAACCATACTATCCTTCATTACGAACATTCTAGACATGTTAATCAAAACATACATTCATTCTTACACTTACTCGTTATTCCTTCGTTCTTTAACTAATTGCCTTCGTGTTAGTCAACTTATATTCACGGTTTCATTATCATTCATGTTTACATTGTCCGCCATCTACATAAAACATTCATTTCATTCATTAAATTTCTTTTTCATACTTTTCTTCATCATATTTAAACTCATTTTATCATACTATAATTAATTTACGTTTCATGCTTCATGCATTATCGTCATCGACGATCATGTCGTATCGTGTAGATCAAAATCTTTGTTCACAACAATTTTACCCTTTCATTCTTCTTATATAGTTCCCCCATCATCCTTAACACAAAAATTATCTTAAACATTGATTATGAGGCTTTAGAAACTAGTTAAAAGCAGTCCCCAATCAAATTCAGCAAAATAAAAAAAAATTGCCTACAATTGAAGCCCTCGCGAGCCGCGAAAAACTACTCCTATTCTGTCGCGGGGCGCGACAGAGGTCGCGTGATGCGACGGTAAATCTTGTTGGGTGTCGCGCGACGCGACGCCCCATTTTCGACAGAAGGTTCGGTGCTGTGTTGCTGCATTTGCCCAGCTCCAACCTTTTCTAAATTCCTAACTTTAAAACCTCATATCTATAGTTCTACTATTCCGTTTTACTCGATTCTTTTTCCTACGTGTCCGTAATTTAAATACGAACCCGTTTAACATCATCATTTGCCTTAAAACTCAATTTATAAAAAAAATCCTATAAATCCTTTTTTATTTCTAACTAAAATCATAATCATTTTTACGATTTACTTACTTGTATAGCGCTTTGGAACGAACACACCTTCATACGAGCTTTCGGTTTGAGTTCAAGCATTTTAACTCTAATACTTGAATCCCTCAAACCTCGGCTCTGATACCAACTTATAACGCCCATTTTTTTCCAACATTCAAATATATTAAAATAACACACTAATTTTTGACAAAAAAATTGGCATGACCCGTTCGTACGAAAAGCGATTCCCTGTTTTAAATAATCATCATTCTTTCTAAATTCTACGACATGTTTCAAAAGACATAAAAGTAATAACCATACAAGATTTTAAAATCCTAACTTACTTAGGAAACATACTAGACATAAATTTAACATTTACATTATGAAAACATTTTGACCCATTTACAAAAGACGGCTTTAACTGGAAGCGCATAAAGGGCTATGTAGTGTGTTGGGTCCGAGCTCGCATCGTCAAGAGCGGGATTTACCTAACATACATAACGCAAACATTCATTAGTTCAAATCTCAAAACAAATTTAATGGCTATCCTTTACTTATTCTAATTCGACCCATTAGCGAAATAAATCATTTTTTCAACATCCTTATTAAAATCATTCTTTTCATTCTAGCATGAAATTTCTTCATGCTCATTTATTCTTGCCCTTCGAATACATTCAACATGTAAGACTTTCGACCCATTCATAACGGATCAATTCATACCATACACTTTCAACGCTTTTTCCTCATTTCGACTCGTTATCTACAAGTCTTTACTTAAACCATTACATTATCCTTCCTTTAATATTTCGACCCACTTGAAGCGGGTTAAAACGCATCCATTGCTAATACACTTCCTATCCATTACCAATACTCAACATAACACAATTTTACCATGAACAAGCGTAAAAATTCCACACTAGGATTTAATTACCCAAACTAACATTTGCAAGTCTACAAGTAGAGAAAATGAAGTTCATATGAACTTACCGTGGTCTTGCGTTCCTTGGCCTTGGATAGACTGGTTCCTTTTTCTTTCTTGTTCCTATACATCATAATTTCATATACTTAGCTTTTATTGCTTTCATAAACCAACTTAGGCATTTCATCGAACACTGATGTGTGTAAAATGCAACATATAAATTACATCAAATGAGGCATAAAACTAACCCTTTTAAGTACTAATATTGGAAAAAGAGTGTTTTTGTCTTCCTTTTGTATTTTCAGGATTAAATGAGCTCAAAAACACAAAAGAAGCAAAAAGACAGCTAAATCCAACATAAATACAAGAAAAGGAACATAAGTGGACTGCCCGACCCCTCAATGGCATCTTCCCAAGCAAAATAGAGAAGGCGGAAGACTGAACACGCCCTGTGCTCAGCCAGCACGGGGCCGTGCCCAAGAAGCTGCAGAAAAGACAAACCTATAGAAGCTTCTATTGCCCACCACGGGGTCGTGTCCAGTGAACACGGGGGCGTGGCGGAAGTACAGCAGGCGCATTAATTGTAATTGCGAATTACAATTAATGAAGAGAGAGTGTGTCAGACAGGCACGAGGGCATGTCCAGCGGACACGGGGCCGTGCCCAGCCTTCTGTTAAGCCTATAAATAGGAGTGCTTGGTTTCATTTCAACTCATCCCTTGGCACACCGCCTCTCTCACACTTCATCCACCACCCACCACCATCACAACACCATCATCCGCCACCAGCATCCATTGTCCATCGTAGAGTGTGTGAGTCGTCTCGGGATCCAAGATTGATCGTAAGAGTTCTTGACAATCAAGGCCATGTTTGCCTAAGTCTCTTACATCACTTGGTGAAGACAAAGTGTCTAGTATAATACTTTTTATTTCTAATCTTTTGCACTTTTTATTTGGTTTTGTATTATTGACTTTAATAACTAGTTACTTATGTTGAAGGTGATCTTTCCTTATCGTTTGTCCGTGGTGTCTTGGCATTATTTTACTGTCTATATAAAATAAAAGATTTTCACCATTCATATCTCCACGGTCTATATGGAGGTATGTTGGCTACCTGGTCGGGGGTTAAGGGAACGGTTTGGTAAAGGTCTTGCCATTGTTCAGCGTTTAGAGGTCCTGCAATGGACCTGGGTCAAATTTAGTAGGACCTCCTTCAATACTTCACGGTATTGGATGGCGGGGGTCCAAACTCTTTGATCCCCTCATAAGTTAACTACTATTAATACTATAACCCGGCTATTTAGGACTGTATCCCTGCTGACTCAGACTACTTAGTCGAGGGTAACGTCACCTCCAAAAGAGGGGCCTACCATAATTTGCATTAATAACTTAATTAATTATCTTCCAATAATCCACTCTTTTAGGATTGTATCCTTGCTGACTCAAACTACTGGGGTGAGGGTAACGTCACCTTCAAAAGAGGGGCCTAGTACAATAACTAAGATAATCTCTTAAATATGTGCAAAAGTGCGGAAATAATCAAAGGTTATACTAGATACGAGTCGGAACCAAGTGATTCATCTTGTCTATCTGTTTTTATTTTTATTTTCAGCATTTTAGTTAGTTTTTATTTTTCTTAGTTAAAACATTTGTCTAAACTTTTTTATTTTGATTACACGTTGAGGATAAACCGGTACTAAAAGCTCTTGTGTCCTTGGACGACCTCGGTATCTTACCAACACTATACTACGCTCACGATGGGTGCACTTGCCCATATGTGTGTTTAGTGTTAGTACAATATCGTGTTTTATAAATTTAAAACTTGGCTAAAAATAAGTGTTAAAGGGGCTTAAAATATACACCTAATATATATAACAGTTCACACGCATCAAGTTTTTGGCGCCGTTGCCGGGGACACAAGGATTTTAAGAAAGTTAGGAATCAACGGCCTAATCATATTTTTATTTTTCTTTTTAATTTTTTTAGGATTTTCTTAGTTTTTCAGTTTCTGCAGAGCTCAGCACGGGCCGTGCCTGGTCAGACACGGGCCGTGCCCAGCATCATCACTGGCAGTTTTTATTTTCTGAGTTACAGAGAGCTGAACACGGGGCCGTGTCGGTGCAACACGGGGTCGTGTCCAACTCCCAGTAACAGGGATCCAGAAGACAATCACTGTACCTCTGACCACGGGCCGTGTTCGCTGAGCACGGGGCCGTGGTGAACATTCTGACCAACGTTCTTTTCTGTTTTTATTGCAGGACTTGTAACCTAGGCGCCACATTTGAACCTCACAAACAAAAGGAAAATTGAATCATTGCAATTAGTTAACTTAGGCGAAGAATGCTCCGCCTTAGTACTCAACAAACTTCCACAAAAGAAAATCGATCCCGGAAGCTTCACAATTCCTTGCTCGATTGGGGAGTCTCCCGTTCGTAATGCATTAGCCGATCTTGGGGCTAGCTTTAACCTCATGCCCACATCGATGTTCAAACGACTCGGCCTAGGAACAACAAGCCCTACAAAGATGAGCATACAACTCACCGACAGATCCGTCAAATTTCCACAAGGTGTCGCTGAGAATCTATTGGTAAAAGTTGACAACTTCGTTTTCCCAACCGACTTTGTCATCCTAGACATGGAAGAAGACACCGATGTCCCTCTCATCCTCGGGAGGCCATTTCTAGCCACCGCCCAAGCGGTGGTAGACATGAATGACGGAACGTTAACATTGAAGTTTGGAGATAAGGAGGTAAAGTTTAAATGTGGAAAAAGAATTGAGGACGAAGACCCGGTCAACTACATGAAGGTCATAGACTCAAGCTTGGATGACGCTCTCCGACGGTGTAACATGGGATGCAATACATCCCACTTGGGTGACATATGACCGGCTTTGGGTCTAGCCAAGGACCCTTATAAACGTGGCGCACCACGGAGGCATTCCGCGGAACTATCCTTAGTTTAATTTAGATTAATTTTTATGTTTTCTAGTTAGTTTTAATTTTCAGGAATAAAACACACTTGAGATGACAAAGGATACAAGGGAAACTTGAACCAGCACCCCATGCAGGAAAACAGAACCGTCCGACAAATCTCTCCATTACAGTAAGCTCGGCACGGGCCCTGTCCAACCAACACGGCCCCGTGCTGAACCCCCTGCAGAAAAATGCCCAGTTCAGGTAACTGGACACGGGCCGTGTTCACCAGACACGCCCCCGTGTCCAGGCTTCTGTTTCTTTTCTTTAATTTCTGTTACTGGCACCTGAACACGGGGCCGTGTCCGGTCTCCACGGGGCCGTGTCCAGGCTACCAGTAACATAAATCTTTGCTTTTAACACCATATTACACATCTAATCAACCTAAAAATTTATTTTTGGGACACATTGAGGACAATGCGTAATTTAAGTGTGGGGGGGATGCTAAAACCTTGAATCTTGCAAGTCCTAAATACAAGCCTTACACAAAACTCTATTGGAACCGCTAATCACCCCAAATTTTTTCAAAAATTTCATTTTTTACTTGTCTAGGTTTAACTCGGGAAATTCAAGTTCTCAAAAAGGTTATTTTTACGAATTTACAACCAATAGCGTAGTGATAAAAAGAACCAACATAAGAAAATTATGAAAAGGCATGGCAAACTTAGTTAAAATTTGATTATATATACTTGATCACATAAAAACCCATTCCCACAAAAGTGAGTTTTGAGCCTTTATTGAGCATACAATTACATATCATTAAACTAAATGCTCATTTTTCGTTTCTTGTGTGAATAGCCGTTTGGATCTTACGACTCTAGAACTTGCCATGACGATACATTCCCGGTCCTTATCAACTTAAACCCGAGTAAGTAAATGATGGAGGCATTAGGACTAACCCTTTTTATTTCTACACCATTATTTTTCTTTTTCTTTTACCACCTACCCAAAAAAATCCCCCTAGTTAGCCCCTTTGAGCCTAAACCTTTTCATTTCATTTCCCAAACCAAACACCCTTTTACCCACCAAAACCTTTTTTATTTTTAACCCTTTGTTTTAGTAACAAGTTCAGTTTTTTTTTCGTATGATCGATCAAAAAAGAAAAAAAAAATTGTGTTGATGATGAAGCAAAAGATAAACAAACAAGTTCATCAAAAATAACTTTGTTTGAATAATAGTTTCATCAAAATAAAAGTTACAAAAATAGAAAGTCCTACGAAAACCGACACTTGTTACGCTTTTCACCCTTTTTTTTACTAACCACTATCCCAACCACCTACCTTTAACCCAAGCCTAACCCTTAACCCACGAAGTCCTCTTGATATTTACAAAAGGTATAAAAGTTAAAAAGGAGGAGGATTGATTGCTTGGCAAGCTTATGGTAGGAGTAAGTTCCATGCCGCTCTCGAGTGATTCACTAAAAATACACCTTCGGCCGAGGGTGAGTGATTTCTCCCGTGAGGTATGTGAACTTGTATATAAATGGAATTTTAAAAAGGCATGTTATGCCCAAATAAGTAATTTCTCCTATGAAACGTTCTAAACAAATCATTACGAATAGGATTGTAAATAGATAAAAATAAAACCCAAAAGGATCTTGGATTCCCAACACTCTATTACAAGCCAAAACCTTCTCTTCTACCTATTCCATTTGGGAGTGTAAGCCACATATTAAAGAGTTTTGCTTGAGGACAAGCAAAAGTTCAAGTGTGGGGGTATTTGATGTGTGTAAAATGCAACATATAAATTACATCAGATGAGGCATAAAACTAACCCTTTTTAAGTACTAATATTGGAAAAAGAGTGTTTTTGTCTTCCTTTTGTATTTTCAGGATTAAATGAGCTCAAAAACACAAAAGAAGCAAAAAGACAGCTAAATCCAACATAAATACAAGAAAAGGAACATAAGTGGACTGCCCGACCCCTCAATGGCATCTTCCCAAGCAAAATAGAGAAGGCAGAAGACTGAACACGCCCCGTGCTCAGCCAGCACGGGGCCGTGCCCAAGAAGCAGCAGAAAAGACAAACCTATAGAAGCTTCTATTGCCCACCACGGGGCCGTGTCCAGTGAACACGGGGGCGTGGCGAAAGTACAGCAGGCGCATTAATTGTAATTGCGAATTACAATTAATGAAGAGAGAGAGTGTCAGACAGGCACGAGGGCGTGTCCAGCGGACACGGGGCCGTGCCCAGCCTTCTGTTCAGCCTATAAATAGGAGTGCTTGGTTTCATTTCAACTCGTCCCTTGGCACACCGCCTCTCTCACACTTCATCCACCACCCACCACCATCACAACACCATTATCCACCACCATCATCCATTGTCCATCGTAGAGTGTGTGAGTCGTCTCGGGATCCAAGATTGATCGTAAGAGTTCTTGACAATCAAGGCCATGTTTGCCTAAGTCTCATACATCACTTGGTGAAGACAAAGTGTCTAGTATAATACTTTTTATTTCTAATCTTTTGCACTTTTTATTTGGTTTTGTATTAATGACTTTAATAACTAGTTACTTATGTTGAAGGTGATCTTTCCTTATCGTTTGTCCGTGGTGTCTTGGCATTATTTTACTGTCTATATAAAATAAAAGATTTTCACCATTCATATCTCCACGGTCTATATGGAGGTATGTTGGCTACCTGGTCGGGGGTTAAGGGAACGGTTTGGTAAAGGTCTTGCCATTGTTCAACGTTTAGAGGTCCTGCAATGGACCTGGGTCAAATTTAGTAGGACCTCCTTCAATACTTCACGGTATTGGATGGCGGGGGTCCAAACTCTTTGATCCCCTCATAAGTTAACTACTATTAATACTATAACCCGGCTATTTAGGACTGTATCCCTGCTGACTCAGACTACTTAGTCGAGGGTAACGTCACCTCCAAAAGAGGGGCCTACCATAATTTGCATTAATAACTTAATTAATTATCTTCCAATAATCCACCCTTTTAGGATTGTATCCTTGCTGACTCAAACTACTGGGGTGAGAGTAACGTCACCTTCAAAAGAGGGGCCTAGTACAATAACTAAGATAATCTCTTAAATATGTGCAAAAGTGCGGAAATAATCAAAGGTTATACTAGATACGAGTCGGAACCAAGTGATTCATCTTGTCTATCTGTTTTTATTTTTATTTTCAGCATTTTAGTTAGTTTTTATTTTTCTTAGTTAAAACATTTGTCTAAACTTTTTTATTTTGATTACACGTTGAGGATAAACCGGTACTAAAAGCTCTTGTGTCCTTGGACGACCTCGGTATCTTACCAACACTATACTACGCTCACGATGGGTGCACTTGCCTATATGTGTGTTTAGTGTTAGTACAATATCGTGTTTTATAAATTTAAAACTTGGCTAAAAATAAGTGTTAAAGGGGCTTAAAATATACACCTAATATATATAACAGTTCACACGCATCAAGTTTTTGGCGCCGTTGCCGGGGACACAAGGATTTTAAGAAAGTTAGGAATCAACGGCCTAATCATATTTTTATTTTTAATTTTTTTAGGATTTTCTTAGTTTTTCAGTTTCTGCAGAGCTCAGCACGGGCCGTGCCTGGTCAGACACGGGCCGTGCCCAGCATCATCACTGGCAGTTTTTATTTTCTGAGTTACAGAGAGCTGAACACGGGGCCGTGTCGGTGCAACACGGGGTCGTGTCCAACTCCCAGTAACAGGGATCCAGAAGACAATCACTGTACCTCTGACCACGGGCCGTGTTCGCTGAGCACGGGGCCGTGGTGAACATTCTGACCAACGTTCTTTTCTGTTTTTATTGCAGGACTTGGAACCTAGGCGCCACATTTGAACCTCATACGTAGTGCATGAGCTCCAGTTCTAGTAGAGACATAAAAGAACCTCTAGAAGAACCCGAACGCTTTCTCAGGAAAAGACTTAAAGCCAAAAATCAAGAGAAAGTTTCGGGGGACCCACTTCCAATGGCGGATCAACGTACCCTCATGGATTACCTACGGCCCACCGTAGGCAATCTCGGCGCCGCTATCAATGCACCAAATGTCGAAGCCAATAACTTCGAACTTCGGCCGCATTTGATACAAATGCTCCAAAACTCCGCAACCTTCCATGGGCTTGCGGACGAGGATCTCCATCTGCATATTACTAACTTCTTAGAAATATGTGATACCTTTCGGATAAATGGAGCATCAAATGACGCCATCCGCCTTCGAATGTTTCCATTTTCACTAAAAGACCGAGCTAAGGCTTGGCTTAACACCCTCCCAGTTGGCTCGGTAAACACTTGGGATGAACTTGCCCAAAAGTTTTTGTATAAGTATTTCCCTCCTGCTAAAACGGCTAAATTAATGACTGAAATTAATACATACTCACAAGAGGATAGGGAATCCTTATATGAAACTTGGGAAAGGTTCAAGGAGCTTCTAAGAAAGTGTCCTCATCACGGTCTAGCGGTGTGGCAACAAGTATCCACTTTCTACAATGGGTTGTTGCCACACACAAGACAAACACTTGATTCAAGCTCCGGGGGACTTTTAGGTAATCGTCGCCCAAATGAAATATATAATCAAATTGAGGAAATTGCTTAAACCAATTTTCAATGGCACACTCCCTGAGGTAATAAATCTATTGCCCCGGGCGCCCATAAGGTTGATGAAAGCACCTCTTTACAAGCCCAAATCGAGGCCCTCTCTTCGAAAATCAAAAAGCTAGAAATGACAAAAACGGCCCTAAAGCTTACTTGATATCAATTTCACTTGGGGGATGAACATTCCTAACTCATGCACTTAGAATTCAGCCATAAAGCTTCTCAATTTTGGTCAATTTGCAAGATTTTTGATGAAGGGTTTCCCCCTGCCCCTTTCTCTCGATCGTGCACACACACCCCCATTCACTTACTGGCCAAAAATTTTATTAAGTGTTTTAATTCCATAATTTCACATTCAGCCCCTTTCTTTTTAAAACATGCCATATTCTTTCTTTTCTTATTAACTAGGTCACCCTTCCTTTGGTTAACTTAGTTACATACATGTATTTTAAACTTACTATCACTTTCTTACGGTACCGTTTATTAGTTATCGTATTCTGTTATCTAGCATCACGAATATAATATTATTTTATAACATACGAAATTTGGGGTGTTACACAAATCAACCTCCTCTTGAGTCATTCGAGAAAATGATTTCGCTAAATCCATACGAGCACCCATGATAATAGAAAATAAGAAGAAAGTAAGCAATCGGAACTAACCTGATTCGAAAAAGGGGAAAACTTGAGAGAAAGAGAGCAAATGATGTTCTTCTGTAAAAGTGAATGTAAATTAATGAATAGAAAATAATATAATTAAACGGAGGAATTAAAACCGCATAAAAGAAAACTGCCACAAGTCATATCAACTGTCTTATCAAATTCAAAAATAAAAAAACTCAACTGTTTGCAACCCTTCAAGCCTCGAAGCCTTGAAGCCTTTAAGCAATACAAATAACATGTGTAAAAGTCAGAAGTCTTTGAGCTCATTTCCCCAAAATCTCTGACTTGGGGGGCTGATGACGGGGGTAGCTCAAGACCAAATAAAATGACTAAAACACATGAATGCTTAAAAGGTTATAAGGTTCAAAGGTTGAAAACACAAGAGCTAAGATAAAGCAACGCGTGAACAGTAAAAGGTCACATCTCTGATTACAGAACGCAGTCTTTTACCCGCAGGTCAAAAGGCTTGAACCCTCAAAAGGGTAAGTCCCCCACTGCAGACATACTTCACTAATCAATGGTTTCTTCTTTGGGAGATCACCTTTCCTATAAATGTGACACTTCATTAAGTGTGAAAAACATTCTCGATCAGCTTTGATTCCAGGCGAATCTCTGGTCATTATTCTTGAGTACTTGGTCCATGCAAGTCACTCTCCATCACATTCAACTCACACATTCTTATTGCTCCCACATCCGAGACTGAACACATTTCAGTGGAGGATCCCGAGCAAACAACAAAATTAAACTAGTGAACCTCTCTCCACGTCTTGCAAACATGGGGGGACCCCACGACCTGCGATAGGAAAAACCGAACCCTTCAATCCTTTTGCCTAACCAGCCCTGCTACTAACACTGGTCTATTATTTGTTGTATCAACATGTGACATGACTGTAAAAAAAATAATTAGGTAACAAGCAGCTAACAAATAGATACATAGAAGACATAAGACACAAAAATAGCCCAAATATGTATTGTGAGATACATAGAAGACATAAAACATAAAAATAGCACAAAAATGTGTTGTGATATTTCTTTTAATTTTCTTACTTAACTTTTGTCTTTAAGTTCACGTGCGGAATCATGAGGGACGCATTGCCTGGCTACATTGATCGAATGCCGTTGCATTTTGAGAAAAAAAAATTGTTCTTATTTTATCTTGATTAATAGAAATTTAATTTCATTTAATAACATACTTGTCAAGTTACATCAAAACATAAGGTGAACGGACAACAAGCTATGTCGCCACCTCTTTCTGAATTGCAAACCCTAATCTACCAAAGACAAAACCTTGCCCCTCTGAGGCTGAACAATTGTTGTGGATGATCTGTTGGACCCTGGTCAGGAATTGGATAGCTTCTTGCGTTAGGGAGCTAATTGTGTCAAAGGCAAAAGGGACAAAAACATGTTGGTTCTCTGCACAAGCTTTAGCGTGCTTATCAACTTTCTTCGATTATGTCTTTCTTGCAGCTTGTCGAGCTACAAACCCATTTTCCCTTAAACCAACCAGAGAGGAAACCCCCGTGAGGTCCACACAAGCATGTTTCCCCTAGCCCAACCAAAGACGAGCAGATCTGCTGGTCGCAAAGTAGATCTCCCTTCAAAAGGTCCGTAAGGAAATTCACAGGAGTCTCTTTCTTAGCCGAAATCTCAGCTCTTCTCAGAATGTCCCACAAAACATACCGCACCCAGTCATGCCGAAATTTCAACCCAGGGAGCTTTTTACAATGCACTGTGTGTTCTCCGTATTTATCCATACAAGCTTTATTGCATATCGGGCAGGTTTCATCTTCTGGATACATAAGGATAATCAGCCGGTATTTAAGGACGACTCTCTATTCTACTGCTGACATACTATAACATCCCAAATTCTAATAAAGATTAATTGAATGTTTATATGTTTTAAATGATTAGTTAGTTATAAATAAATAATGAAAGTTAAAGGTTAGGAAATATATAAGAATGATAACTTAAATAACCTTGAGGGGTTAAACTTGTAAATATGATTAGTAACATTATAAAAATTTAAAAACCCAGTTAGTGGGTGTGTGTGGGTCGCGACCAAGAAGCAGGAAGGAGAAGAAACCCTTCTCCTTCATAATACCTCAAGAAATTCAGGGATTTAAGGTGTTGTTGATCCAGAAAACGAATGCATGAAGTTAATCCCTTGCTAATCTAAGCATATCGAACATAAGGTAAGTTGAATGTTGTGTTTTGATGCATATTCATGAAACTAGGGTTTAATCAACTCATGAAATTGAAGAAATTGAATTGATGTATGGATTAGAATCATCATTAGAAGATGTTTTATGCCTAAATTCGTTTGTATTGAAGGGTTGAAGTAAAACCCACTTAATATAGTAGTTTGGTGATCTTGTAGTTCCATAAATTGAATATTGTGATGGATGAATGTATGAGTACTAGTAAAATTGATGAACTACTATGATTTTAGAATGAGTGAGTTATGTGATTTTAATTGATAAAGAGTTGTGAAGACTACTAGAGAAATTATGCATAAAACACTTGTACTTAGTGCTAAGATTGTTATACGCACACCAAGTGTTCGGTTAAATGCTTGAATAGTTGATTCATGTAACTTTGAGTGAATTAGGATGCGTTACTCTATGTGTGAAAATATGGATACGATAATTGTGAAAAAGTGTATGTGGAATGCGAATTTCATATGAATGTGAAAGCTAAGTAAATAAATGAGATGATCTAAGTAAAGAATGGAATTATGTGTAGGAATCAATGAAGAAGGAGGAAGCTCCGGTTCGCAACAACAATCACAAGAACGAGGTAAGTTTGCTACTTACAAGTTTATTCAACAACATTAGTAGTTTGTTCCTTTAAATATTAGTTTCTTAATGGTAGTCATTGTATTAAAATGAGAACGCGAAAGTAGAGCTCCGTAACGGTCCGTGATTGTCACGGCCCCCGGCCCAGTTTGACCAAAATTAGGAGCCGCGGGACAGAAAATCCCGTGGTATTTATTTAATTGAGTTGACAGCGGAAGTTTTCTTCAGGATCTTTTCAAAGCTGAAATTTCCCGATTATTTTATTTCACAACTCGGGATAAAACCCTGGAAATTTACAATCATATGATTTCACTGAGAAATCTTTATTTTACAAAACATGTTTCTTTATTTTATATTGAGTCACTTCCTTAAGCTTGTAGTGCTTCACGACACTTTTCCTGGATCACAACAGATCACCTGAAACATGTTTGAAAAAGGTTTTGTCAGCGGGAAATACTGGTGAATCATTCTTTTTACTAAAACGACCCGTTTGTTATAATTTACAGTATTAAGAGCGATTACAATGTTTCCATATATCAACCAACTACCCACAGTATTTGTCACTCGAACATCCATCGGTAACCTCAGAGTCCAATGGTGTCTGTGACTATGGTCATATCACCCCTTGGCTAACCCGTTGTCCAATGGTGAAGTTTATCAAGTAATGTATACAAAACCCCACATACCGGCTGTAATTTGGTGACTACAAAGACTTAATCCCTGCAATTATAACTTTGAAAGTAAACATGCTTTTGAAATCAAATTTGATAAAAAGAGAATGACTCACATTGCAGATTTAACACGGGTAGAGTCTAGCTTATTGATTAGTCTTGTAAACCTAGTTTAAATAACAATGCACACAAAACTAGGTTAGTAACTAATACAGCATTTACGATAACTCACGAGATTAAACCCTCACAACGAATGACAAAGTGCGATACTTAAACATCCATCGATTTAACGACGAATGACAAAGCATAAACCCTAATGTGGGCAGCACTTAAACATCCATTGGATAGTTTAATCGATCGGACATTGAATCGAATCGTAGCAGCGATCGAGTTATTACCCTGTTATTGCGGCAGCACTTCGTGAATTGTGTGTGTTTTTGAACTGTTTCTATTATATCTCAGTGTACGAAATGATTTTGAACGTCGAATTAACGCAGAATGTCAAGTCCCAAGCCCCTGTATTTATACTTGAAAAATGTCCCTCTCGCGTGTCGCGAGAGGTCCTCTTGTTCTTGTCGCGTGGCGCGAGGGGTACCTTATTACCATAGGGTAGCCTCGTGTCCCAGTAGCTCAGGTGAGTTGGTCTTGCATGCGATTTCAATTTACACGTTAAACTGTATTGATAATACTAACTAGGGTTTACCCCCCCCCCCCTGAGTTTTAGGGGCCCTGATCCTGATTCCGATTGTTCTGAAAATTTTAGGGTTTATGCAGAATCACTTGGGTTTCTCAATTAGGGTTTCCTATTGGATAATTAAAATAATAAATAGGACTTTTGATGAGAGTTGTTACAGTGATGAACGGGTCGGTTCGGGTTAGAATGAGAATGAATAAGTGAAGTTTTCTTAATGATCCGTGTAAACGGGTTATGATAGAATGAGTTGGAGAGAAAAATGTAACGAAGTTGGTTACATAAACAAGAAAGTCGAATATAAGAATGACTTAGTCATGTATGGTTCAAAAGCTAAATGGTGATTATTGGTTCACCAAGTTCATTAATGCGTTAGTTGAAATATGAATATTACGCTAATGTTGTTTGTTGTAATGGTTGTAGGTAAATCTCAAGTTTAAATGCTATTTCATCGCTCGGAACCGAACACACCTTGAACGCCTTTATACGCTTCCGCAATCATTAATGTATCATCAATGGGTCAATATTTTGGTTTAATTAGGCTATGTTGGTAGTTATAAACTCTAAACTTGAAGTTGTACATCTTTTGTCAAACACTAGTTGTAATGGTCGTTTTGAAAGTTTCTAAAGTGTTATGAAATTTACTATGTTTTTTTTAAATGCGTTATAGGTCAATTGTTGAATGTTATTAAACAGGGAATTGCTTATTTTACGAACGGGTCATGCCCGAATTTTATTAGACAATAGTACGAATTATCGTATTTTCGGATTTAGAACTTTGGGCGTTTCAAGTTGGTATCAGAGCCTAGGTTTGAGGGATTCAAGTACCAAGTGCTTGAACTCAAACCGAAAGCTCGTGCAAGTGTTTGTTCGTTCCAAAGCGCAATGCAAGTAAGTAAATTGTAAACTTTGATTATACTTATAGTTATGAGGTTTTAAAGTTTGTATTTAAGAAAAAAAGGTTAGAGCTGGAATGTTCATTATGTTGATAGAATGTTCATTATGTTACTAAATGTTCATCATTTTACTGGAATGTTCATTATGTTACTAGAATGTTCATCATGTTACAGGAATGTTCATTATGTTAATAGAATGTTCATTATGTTACTGAATGTTCATTATGTTACTAAATGTTCATCATTTTACTGGAATGTTCATTATGTTACTAGAATGTTCATCATGTTACAGGAATGTTCATTATGTTAATAGAATGTTCATTATGTTACTGAATGTTCATTATGTTACTAAATGTTCATCATGTTACTAGAATGTTCATTATGTTACTAGAATGTTCATCATGTTACAGGAATGTTCATTATGTTAATAGAATGTTCATCATGTTACTAAATGTTCATTATGTTACTAAAATGTTCATTATTTTACTGAAATGTTCATCATGATCTAAACGATACAACATGATCGTCGGTGACGATAATGCACGAAGTATGAATTGTAAATGGAATGTAGTATGATAATACAAGTTTATATGTGATGAAGAGGTGTATGAAAGGAAACTCTAATGAATAAAATGAATGTTTTCTGTAGATGACGGACACAGGGAATGTAGATGATGCTGAAGTAGCACGACAAGAAGCATTCGATAATAAGATTATGGAAGCGGCAGAAAAGGTTATACATACTAACCTTCCCCAGTTAGCTCAAGAAGTCGAAAGCGTGTTTTAGGGGTAATAGATGCTATGATGACTAGTAAGACTGAGGAGTTAAAGGAAATGTTTGAAGGGTCTAGAAGCAAAAGTAAGGAACAAAGGTGTACATACAAGGATTTTATGGCGTGCAATCCCTCCTCGTTCAATGGGGAGGTTGATCCGATAAAATGTCAAAGGTGGATAGCAAATATTGAAGCTGTGTTCATACGTAGCCGATGCGAGAAGGAAGATCAAGTAATGTTTGCTACGAGTCATCTTCAACAACAAGCTAAGGATTGGTGGGATACGCAATGTAAGGAGTTAGGGGAAGAGAAACTTCAAACGTTAACTTGGCAAGAATTCAAGGAGTCATTCCTGAAGTATCATTGCCCGCAGTCGGCAATTGATAGAATACAAGCGGAATTCTTGCGTCTTCGCCAACAAGATGAATCTATTGATGAAATCACCAACACCTTCTTTGATAAGCTAAAGTTTTGTGACGACTTTGTCAAGTCTGAAAGAATGAAGATAAATCGGTATCATGGCATGTTGAAGGCTGAATATAGGGAATTCATCACTCCCTCGAAGTGTGAAACTTTGAATGAACTTATCAACTGGGCTCGGGATAGAGAGATAGAGCTGAAGCGACAAGCAGAAAGGGGGGAGAAAAGAGCGGCTGAAAAGCCCACAACTATGAGTCCGTCCAAGAAACATAAGCAGCATGACAATAGAAACAAAGGAGGATCTAAAAGCAGTATTCCTCCATGCAAAACTTGTGGGAAGCTTCATACTGGAGAATGTCTATTGGGGAAGAAGGGATGCTACAACTGTGGTCAGGAAGGGCATCCTTACTATAAGTGCCCTAGTCCCGTGAGGACATGTTTCAATTGCTTTACTCCTGGTCACGTCAAAGCCGAATGTCCGAAGCTTAAACAAAAGGGGCAAAAAGATGGAAAGAAGGATGAAAATCAGAAGGCTCGGGGAAGGATGTTTCAGATTACCACGGAGGAAGCTAAGGTTCTACCAAATGTTGTATCGGGTATTTTCTTAGTCAACCTAATACCCGTGAATGTGTTATTTGATTCTGGTGCTAGTAGGTCTTTTGTGTCGAGTGAACTTATGTGCCATCCCTCTTTTAGAAAGGAACGAATGTCTATACCCTTAGAAGTAGAAGTAGCGGATAGCAAAAGTTATTTGCTAAGTGAAGTTTGCAGAAATTGTAAGATTACCATAGAAAATGAAGACTTCGAAATAGATCTTATTCCTATGGTTTGGGGGGAATTTAAAGTAGTAGTAGGAATGGATTGGTTATCCCGTTATCATGCGGAAATACGGTGCGGGGCGAAAGTCATTCATGTATTGTCTCGAGTAAGTATTTGTGGGGAAAGAAAATTAGAGACAAAATTGTGCACGATTGTTGAGGCAGTTAAGCACGCAAGAAATGAGGGTAAAGCGTTTTTGGCTTACGTAGTAGACACAAGACAAAAGACGCCTGAAATTGGAGAAGTAGAAGTTGTGAACGAGTATCCGGACGTGTTTTCGGATGAATTACCGGGATTACCACCCGAGCGAGAGGTGGAATTCCGAATTGAATTAAACTCGAGCGCCAAGCCAGTGGACAAAGCTCCCTATAGATTAGCTCCCGCTGAAATGCGAGAGCTAATGACACAGATACAAGAATTGCTCGATAAGGGCTTCATACGCCCGAGTGTGTCACCTTGGGGAGCCCCGGTACTTTTTGTGAAAAAGAAAGATGGTTCGATGCGCATGTGCATCGACTATCGAGAGTTGAACAACTTGACAGTAAAAAATAGATATCCTCTACCTCGAATAGATGATCTTTTTGATCAATTGCAAGGAGCGAGCTGGTTTTTGAAAATTGATCTGCGCTCGGGATATCATCAACTACGGGTACGAGAGGAAGATGTTGCGAAAACCGCGTTTAGAACCCGATATGGACATTACAAGTTTTTAGTAATGGCATTTAGGCTAACTAATGCGCCGGCCGCATTCATGGATCTTATGAATAGGGTATGCCGGCCCATGTTGGATAAGTCTGTAATAGTATTTATAGACGATATCCTGGTTTACTCTCGTAATAGAGCCGAACATGCAAATCATTTGCGTGAAGTATTAGAAACTCTTCAAAAGGAAAAGCTTTACGCAAAGTTTTCAAAGTGTGCCTTCTGGCTTAGAGAAGTGCAATTTCTCGGCCATGTCATTAATAAGGATAGTGTCTTGGTAGACCCAACTAAAGTGGAGGCCGTTATGAACTGGGTTCCTCCAAAGAACCCGAATGAAGTAAGAAGTTTTCTGGGTTTGGCTGGGTATTATCGAAGGTTTATACAGGATTTTTCCAGAATAGCATTACCCTTGACCAAACTGATTAAGAAAAATGAGAATTTTGTATGGGGGCCTGAGCAAGAGAAAGCATTCCAAACTTTAAAGAGTAGACTGTCTAACGCACCAGTTTTAACCGTACCCGAGGGATCAGAAGACTTGGTGGTTTATACCGATGCTTCACTTCAGGGGTTGGGAGCTGTTTTAGTGCAACAGGGTAAGGTGATAGCCTATGCCTCAAGGCAGCTAAAACCACACGAAAGCAACTACCCAACCCACGATCTAGAATTGGCTGCAGTAGTATTCGAGTTGAAACTGTGGCGACATTATCTATACGGAACGAAATGCACAATATATTCAGACCACAAAAGTCTCAAGTATTTCTTCGAACAAAAAGACTTGAATATGAGACAGCGAAGGTGGTTGGAATTAATTAAGGATTATGATTGCGAAATCCTTTATCACCCGTGGAAGGCTAATATTATAGCAGATGCATTAAGCCGGAAGGAATACCCACCACCCATACAAGTTAAATCAATGAGAATGACAGTCACTCCTAAACTTTTGGAGTTGATCAAAGAGGCCCAAACAAAGTCCCTAAATGCTAATGATCCAATGAAGGAAAGAACGAAAGGCTTAGTTGATGAATTAAAAATGAATGTTGACGGCATCATGACCAGGTATGGTCGAATCTGGGTACCTTGGTTGTGTGAAGTAAAATCGTTGTTACTTGAGGAGGCCCACAAATCTCGTTATGCGGTACACCCCGGAGCGACAAAAATGTATCAAGATTTGAAGAAAGGATATTGGTGGCCCGGAATGAAACACGACATTGTCAAATACGTGCCTAAGTGCTTGACATGTTCCCAAGTGAAAGCGGAGCACCAAAAACCGTATGGTAAATTACAACCTTTAGAAGTACCAGTTTAGAAATGGGAAGACATAACTATGGATCTTGTTACAAAGCTTCCTAAGACAAAACGAGGTCATGATGCTATTTGGGTTATAGTCGACCGACTTACTAAAAGTGCTCACTTTTTGCCCATACGAGAAACTATTTCATCTGAAAAGTTGGTGGAGATTTATACGAATGAAATAATAGCTCGTCTCGGAGTACCCGTGTCTATTGTGTCGGATCGTGACACAAGATTCACGTCTCGGTCTTGGCGTAGATTTCATGAAGATGTGGGCACAAACTTGCGACTGAGTACCGCGTACCATCCACAAACGGACGGACAGTCAGAAAGAACTATACAAACGTTAGTAGATATGTTGAGGGCTTGCGTCATAGATTTTGGGGGTAACTGGGATGACCATTTGCCGTTGGTAGAGTTCGCGTATAATAACAGTTATCAGAGTAGTATTCAAATGGCGCCATATGAAATGTTGTACGGTAGAAAGTGTAGAACCCCTGTGTGCTGGGGAGAAATCGGGCAGCGAGAACTCGCCCCTAAAGATGTTGTGGCGATAACAAATGAAAAGATCGATCTAGTGCAGGCTCGTTTGAAGGCAGCACAAGACCGACAAAAATCTTACGCAGACAAAAGAAGGCGTCCCATTGAATTTCAGCAAGGTGATCGAGTATTTTTAAAGGTCTCGCCGTGGAAGGGCATCATACGGTTCCGTAAACGAGGGAAGTTAGGCCCTCGGTACATTGGGCCGTTCGAAATTATAGCCCGGGTTGGTAAGGTGGCATATCAGTTGGAATTACCTCCGGCTCTAGATGGGATCCATAACACTTTTCACGTGTCACAACTAAGGAAATGCCTAGCGGATGAAACGGCATATGTGCCACTTGATGATATTGAACTGGATGAGAAAATGAACTATGTTGAAAGGTCGGTGGCTATCAAGGATTCCAAAGTAACGCATCTTCGAAATAAAGCCATTCGACAAGTTCTAGTTCAATGGCAGCATCGGAAAGGATCAGATCTGACATGGGAATCAGAAAATGAAATGCGAAAGCACTACCCGTCATTATTTGGTACGTATTAAGGTTTCGGGGACGAAACCTCTTTTAAGGGGGGTAGATTTGTAACACCCCAAATTCTAATAAAGATTAATTGAATGTTTATATGTTTTAAATGATTAGTTAGTTATAAATAAATAATGAAAGTTAAAGGTTAGGAAATATATAAGAATGATAACTTAAATAACCTTGAGGGGTTAAACTTGTAAATATGATTAGTAACATTATAAAAATTTAAAAACCCAGTTAGTGGGTGTGTGTGGGTCGCGACCAAGAAGCAGGAATGAGAAGAAACCCTTCTCCTTCATAATACCTCAAGAAATTCCGGGATTTAAGGTGTTGTTGATCCAGAAAACGAATGCATGAAGTTAATTCCTTGCTAATCTAAGCATATCGAACATAAGGTAAGTTGAATGTTGTGTTTTGATGCATATTCATGAAACTAGGGTTTAATCAACTCGTGAAATTGAAGAAATTGAATTGATGTATGGATTAGAATCATCATTAGAAGATGTTTTATGCCTAAATTCGTTTGTATTGAAGGGTTGAAGTAAAACCCACTTAATCTAGTAGTTTGGTGATCTTGTAGTTCCATAAATTGAATATTGTGATGGATGAATGTATGTATGGGTACTAGTAAAATTGATGAACTACTATGATTTTAGAATGAGTGAGTTATGTGATTTTGATTGATAAAGAGTTGTGAAGACTACTAGAGAAATTAAGCATAAAACACTTGTACTTAGTGCTAAGATTGTTATACGCACACCAAGTGTTCGATTAAATGCTTGAATAGTTTATTCATGTAACTTTGAGTGAATTAGGATGCGTTACTCTATGTGTGAAAATATGGATATGATAACTGTGAAAAAGTGTATGTGGAATGCGAATTTCATATGAATGTGAAAGCTAAGTAAATAAATGAGATGATCTAAGTAAAGAATGGAATTATGTGTAGGAATCAAGGAAGAAGGAGGAAGCTCCGGTTCGCAACAACAATCACAAGAACGAGGTAAGTTTGCTACTTACAAGTTTATTCAACAACATTAGTAGTTTGTTCCTTTAAATATTAGTTTCTTAATGGTAGTCATTGTATTAAAATGAGAACGCGAAAGTAGAGCTCCGTAACGGTCCGTGATGAACGAGTCGGTTCGGGTTAGAATGAGAATGAATAAGTGAAGTTTTCTTAATGATCCGTGTAAACGTGTTATGATGGAATGAGTTGGAGAGAAAGATGTATGGTTACATAAACAAGAAAGTCGAATATAAGAATGACTTAGTCATGTATGGTTCAAAAGCTAAATGGTGATTATTGGTTCACTAAGTTCATTAATGCGTTAGTTGAAATATGAGTATTACGCTAATGTTGTTTGTTGTAATGGTTGTAGGTAAATCTCAAGTTTAAATGCTATTGCATCGCTCGGAACCGAACACACCTTGAACGCCTTTATGCGCTTCCGCAATCATTGATGTATCATCAATGGGTCAATATTTTGGTTTAATTAGGCTATGTTGGTAGTTATAAACTCTAAACTTGAAGTTGTACATCTTTTGTCAAACACTAGTTGTAATGGTCGTTTTGAAAGTTTCTAAAGTGCTATGAAATTTACTATGTCTTTTTTTAAAATGCGTTGTAGGTCAAATGTTGAATGTTATTAAACAGGGAATTGCTTATTTTACGAACGGGTCATGCCCGAATTTTATTAGACAATAGTATGAATTATTGTATTTTTGGATTTAGAACTTTGGGCGTTTCACATACATTGTCCCAGCCCCTCAATCGGGATAACTGTCAAAAAATCCTGAGCATGGGGACCCTTCAGGCACTCCAACACCGCCTTCTAGCGAGATGTCAAATCAAAAATTTCTCCTGGTCTTTGAGCGATTTTGCTAAACAAAGCATTCGCCAAAGTTTTTTTGTGGCTTCGAGGGGGGGTGTCCTTGTTAGAGAAACCGCCGATATCAAATTATGGCATAAAGACATTTAAGCGTTCGAGTGCTGCATATAGTTCTGGTCGAGCCCAACAACCCCACTGTGTCGAAGGATATAATCATGTAGTTCCCAAGACTGAGCTTTGGACGCCACAAAGGCATAAACCCCAACATCTCGAGCTGAGAGGAGGCCCAAACCACCTAGACGCATTGGGAGAGATGCCAGACCCCATTGGATGTCACCAAAGAAGGGGCCACAACCCACGACTATGTCTTCTAAAGCCTCCCGGAAGCCATCATCGAATCGAGATGCCGCATCCAACATCAAATGGGGTTGACAAGTCCGTAGCCCAAAAAGTAACTGAGCAACCCCCATGCATGACCTTAGCAGAAGGAGTTCACATTGAGGGTCCCTAAGGCAGGGCAAGAGTTTCATGAGGTCAACCGCCCCCGAGACCCGTCGCCTTGCCAACTCCCCAATAAAGCTAGAATCACGACTAACAGCTCCACCAAGGAGCTTAACCCCCTTCTCTGGTCTGCCAATCCCTCTCGGGAACCCGTCCTGAATTTTCCGTCCATCACATGTCGGCTAAAAAACTTTTGTTTTCTTAATGTTGAGGTAAAGCCCTAGAGGTGGCCCCCTCCTCGTTGATGATGTCTAAGACCCTAGCAACCTCAGTCGCGTTGCCGATAATCGTCCCATCATCCAAGTATCAAGCATGGAACGAGAGGTTACAACGGTCTTGCACGCAGAGAATGAGGGGTGTAAGGAAAGGGTAAAGAGAAGTGGCCCCAAGGGATCCCCTTGTTGCATTCCGGTTGTAGCCCCAATACACTCATTACCAACATACAACCGAGCAGGCTGTACGTAAAGGAATTGGATCCACCGATAGATTGACGAGCAATGCTGATGAACCTCTTTGAGGAAGGTTGTGCGGTCGACCGTGTTAAACGTATTACAGAAGTCCACAATAAGCAAGGCCAAGGAACCGTCTGCATGAAAAGAGTTGAGAAACTTGTTTGCACTTTGAAGTAACACCTCTTGATTTACTTTTGTTTAAGGTAGTGGAAATGCGATACCTACCTTCCGGCTAATACATTTACGTTATTTCCCCCATTAGTTTACTATTTTTTTTAACTATTATTTTTTACATATAAAGTTATTGTAATATAAAAAAATTGCACTAAATGATCTCTGTTATTTACTAATACCAATCAAGAGTTAAGATCCTAGAAGTGTGTTAAGTGTATAAAAAATAAAGAGTAAATTACAAGTTTTGTCCTTTATGTTTGTCTCAAATTTTAGGCGTTGTCCTTTACCATTAAAATTGATGACTTTTGTCCTTAACGTTTCAAAAACCTGCACGTTATGTCTAAACCCAGTTAGAATTTTTGTTTAAGTATGGTCATGTGCCTTGCACATGAGGGTATTTTTGTCATTACACCTTTCCAGGGGCTATTTTGTAAAAATAAATAACTCAGGGACTATTTTGTATCAAACTTAAAAATTAAAAAAAATATATATACAGTATTAAAAACACCATCTCTCTCATCTAAAACTCCCATCTTACACTAATCTGACGTCACCAACCTTAGGGCTCCAATCTATAGGTATATTATTTCTTTCAAATCCAACACTTTCCACATTTTTATTATGGTTCGAACCCAAAATCGTGCAAGAAATGTTGAAGCTGGAGAGAAATGTTGCAGAAGAATGGGTTGAAGGAAACCCTCCTGCTGAAATTGCAGCTTTTGGATCGAAATCTCGTTTATACAGAAGAACGACTAAACGATTTGTAGTGGAAAAACAAAAATCCAATTTAGCTTTTTTTTTCCCTTTCTAACTTTTGTGATGAAATGGGGTGTTATCAGGGTTTTAAAAGGGGGAAACGCATGTGGGGAGGGGAAATGACTGTTCTAACCTCGTGTGCAACGCATGTGACATAACTTAATAGAAAATTCTAACTGGTTTTAGCCTAAAGGACATAACGTGCAGGATTTTGAAACGTTAAAGACAAAAGTCATCAATTTTAAAGGTAAAGGACATCGCCTGAAATTTGAGACAAACATAAAGAACAAAACTTGTAATTTACTCAAAAATAAATTAAAGGATAAGTGAAAAATTTATACAAAATAAACTACTTACATACTTTCGTATTCTTTATAAACTTATACCATAAAATCGAATATTTAGTTAATTTTAAATTGATGTAGTATTGCTATATATGTTTTAAAAATTGATTTAACTCAAAGACAAAATTAAAAGAAATTGTATTAATTAAAAAAACAAATTACTATTACTATATATTAATAAAGGAATTATTACTATTATTATTACTATATATTAATTAAGGAAATGAAATAAATAGTGATTTTTACTATATATTAATAAAGGAAATGAAATGAATAGTGATTTAAATATTATTATTATTACTATATATTACTATAGGAAATGAAATGAATAGTGATTTTAATATTATAATAATATTTAGTTTTTTTAATACTTTTATTATTTTAATATTATAATAATAGTTATTTTCTTTACTTTTGAACTTTAATCTTTTTTTCATATTAGGGTTTGTGATAAGTTTGGTGTCAACCGGTATCGAACTAGTATTGGTATCGAAAATACCGGGACGGTCCTGTTCGATATCAGTACATGAAGGTAAAATCCGGCACTAATACAGAAAACGTCAAAAGTTGGTGCTGAATTGATATTGGAAATCTTTTGGTTCGAGAAATTTAGTGTTGTTACCCGGTACCATTTGCTCATCCCTGATCACGGTTACCGTACGAACAACGATATCGCACAACTTATTTTTGTTGATTTTCTTCAACTTTTATTTTTTTTTCTTTTTTAAATTTCAGGGGTAGGGATGAGCTTGATGCCAACCGATACAGAATCGGTACTGATACCGAAAATATCGGTTACGGTATCGGTATATGAAGGTAAAAAACCTTAGTGAACAGGTACCAGGAATGCCAAAAGTCGGTACCGAATTGGTACTTAAGATCTTTCGGTTCGGCAAATTTGGTACCGATACCCAGAACAATTTGCTCATCTCTGACCACGGGTTTCATACGAACAACATTGTTACCATACAATTTTTTTGTTGATTTTCTTTCAGTTATCTTTTTATTCAGTTATCTTAAGAACAATTTGATTTTCTATATATTAATAAAGGAAATGAAATGAATAGTGATTTTACTATATATTAATAAAAGAAATAAAATGAATAGTGATTTTAATATTATAATAATATGTAGTTTTTTTAATATTTTTATTAATTTAGTATTATAATAATAGTTATTTTCTTTACTTTTTAACTTTAATCTTTTTTTTCATATTAGTGTTTGTGATAAGTTTGGTGTCAACCGGTATCGAACCAGTATTGGTATCGAAAATACCGGGACGGTCCTGTTCGATATCAGTACATGAAGGTAAAATCCGGCACTAATACAGAAAACGTCAAAAGTTGGTGCCGAATTGATATTGGAAATCATTTGGTTCGAGAAATTTAGTGCTGCTACCCGGTACCATTTGCTCATCCCTGATCACGGTTACCGTACGAACAACGGTATCGCACAACTTTTTTTTGTTGATTTTCTTCAACTTTTAATTTTTTTCTTTTTTTAATTTCAGGGGTAGGGATGAGCTCGGTGCCAACCGATACAGAATCGGTACTGATACCGAAAATATCGGTTACGGTACCGGTACCAGGAATTCCAAAAGTCGGTACCGAATTGGTACTTAAGATCTTTCGGTTCGGCAAATTTGGTACCGGTACCCAGAACAATTTGCTCATCTCTGACCACGGGTTTCATACGAACAACATCATTCGCATACAACTTTTTTGGTTGATTTTCTTTCAGTTATCTTTTAGTGTTTTTTTCTACATTTTCTTTTTATTCTTGTCAGCAGTTACGTTCGCAACACGCTCGTAGTTATTTTAAAACACATGTAAACACAGACTAAATAACAAAAGAAATTCGCCGCAACGCGACGAATTTCTTTAAACCTAGTTGTATTAATAATTGATTGAAGACCTGAAGTAATGACGTTTTAGAGTGTATAACAAGCTGTAAGAGTGTTACATTTATCAAACCCAAAGAAATATTTACAACACATTTATCAAACGTAAGGGAGGGCGGTATGGTTGCGGGGACCTCATTCGGGGATGGGGGTCACCGATCGGTGAACCAAACCGGGTCCATCGGTGAGTGGGGAGGGTTGATTTCGGTGTATAGTCACCGATGAGAGGAGAGAGGAGAGAGAGGAGAGATACAACCAATCAAATTTTTTTTTTTAATTGAGGGGTGTTTGAACCATACCTAGTGATTGAGTGTAAATGGGGAGTTGACATGACATGCTATTATTGGGTAGAGAATGACTCAAACACCCTAGAGTGATTGAACCATACCCTTCAAGACTCGGAATTGCCATTTTTTTGGGTAAAGGGTTACCCCGGTGAATCTATTATAAACAACTGCAAATAAGTACAAGTAGTGAGGATGAGTTCCACACTAGTTCATATACAGGACATGTCCGCCCCATATATGTAAGCCAACAAACATAAAAGTACCTATAACATCCCATCAACCTAGCATCCTATACATCATGAAAAGATATCTAGTACATAAAGGCCCATTTAAATGGGAGGATGGCCGATTGGCCCATTTTTGACAGCACATGCAACTGAAAAGTATGGCTATCCATACCTCTGAAAAATTACCATGCATGTCCTAATTGAATTGATTAACGTGGATGTGTTTGTTTTGTTAGAATGTCGAGTGAAAATGGGAAGTGGGCGTGAAGTTGCCTATAATAGCTTATATATCGCTCCCAGTGACGTGATCTTTATTTTTTTTTGTCCCAGACCTGTTTATTAAACGGTGAAGGTATTTATACATCCTCCCAAAAGTATTTACACATCCCCTAACTCTAAATGCGCCTCATTGCCTAATACGCCTCAAACTGGCCCCACCAGTATGCCCCTCGTTGCCCAATACATTTGAAAATGGTCCCTACCATCTAATTAATGCCAATTATTGGGTGTGAGGCAATGATTATCAATGATTGGGATGTAAGGAACTTTATTTCGATAAGGTTTTTGTATGGGGAAGTTGTGAAATATTTATATAAGAAAATTAATATTGTTTTATAAAATGTTGTTATAAAAAATTGTGTTAGTATTATAAAACTTCATATTTTTATTAAATGAATTGTGTATATTTTTAATAAAAAAATGTGCATATGTTTTTTTATTAAGTATTATTATTAAAAACTTCATATTTTTATGAAATGAATTGTGTATATTATAAAATGCCAATTTTTTATAAGTATTATTAAATGTCAATTTTTTTATAAAACGAATTGTATATATTATAACAAAGTTTATTATTTATAAATTATTATTATGTCTTTAATTGTCAAAATTTTTAAATGTCAATTTTTTATTAAACGAGTTTTATTTAATATTACTAAATGAGTATTATTACGTCTTTAATTGTCAAACTTTTAAATGTCAAATTTTATTAAATGAGTATATTATAACGTTTTATTAAATGTCAACTTTTTTATTTATCAATTATTATTATTATGTGTTTAATTGTTTCCATAATGCAATGTGTATGTTATAAAATGTCAAATTTTTATGTCTTTCATTGTTTTTCACTTGTCGTTTATTAAGCATAACGCAACAAGAAACGTAATTCAAAATGTAATTAAACAACTTTTTATATTAATACACAAAACATGTAACTTTGATACAGAATGTAACAACTAAACCCTAAACCCTAAACCGCTAATTGTTACATATTTTTAAATTCATGTACAGGAAAACGATGGGTGCAACATACACAATTTAAAGACAGGCCGGCTGTCTTGAAATTGCGTACCGAACCCTACCTTCCAACGAGATTTCTGCTTCACATCTACCACACTGAGATGGCACAAGGGATCAGGAGGTTGGAGCAGTGGAGTTGGCATTTCGTTTATTAACCACCGCCCAGTCTTCCGCGTCCCATCGGGATGGTGAGTGCAGTGGCAGTCCCGTTGGTGGAAGGCTCATGAGAACACTAATGAACTCCTCTCTTGGAAGGACATGTTACAGGGCAGACCACGTTGGCTAGCGTCACTGGGAGCTGACGAGGCAACATGCTACTCCGATAACACGTAATCCTAGATCGGCAGTCTAGTGCATGAATCTGAAATACGAATGTAGTTTCTCCATAAGGATTACGCTACCACCACCGTCAAAACACTGACTTTCGATATCATGTTAATAGAAAATACAATTTAGCATTAGACTCGGCATTCGAAAATATATTGTAAATATAAAAAAAAAATAAAAACAAAACACCACCACAGCCGACCCACCACCACCACCATCACAACCGACCCACCACCACCACCACGGCCGACCCACCACCATCACCACCACCACCACCACCACCACCGACCCACCACCACCACCACCACCAACACCACAAAAGTTGTGAAGTTATTTGCAATTTAACTTCACAACTTTTGTCACTTATACTTTTAATCTTTCGCAAATTTTCGTTTTACGTATAGTTCTAAATTTTTCGAGTTAATACGACGCAACGTGCATGTGTGGTTCAACGTTTTTACCTCTATTTTCCCATGTTTGACAGGTTCATCGCAACACGCATACCCTACATCGAGTCAGTGTTGGTGGTCGATGACGGTTGTGTGACATTAGTACTATTTGACACCGTTTTACGCCACGTCGCAACGCGAGGTGTGCTTTGGGGGTTTTTCAAAGAAAAATGGTTATTCATATGGTTGTCGTAACAGTGGCTTTGGGGATTTTCCAAAAAAAAAAATTGATTTTTTTACTTTTCACCAAAAAGTATTTTATAAATTACTTTTAACCCAAAACTATTTTTTTTTTACTTTTAACCCAAACTTTTTATCTTTTGCAATCTGTCTTCATATCTTTTTTTTCAACTTTGGTCCTTTATAGTTTTCATTTTTTGCAAATTTTTCGCTTTATGCTTCGTTCTAAATTTTGTGACTTAACACATCGCAACGTGCGTCTTTGGTTTAACGTTTTTACGTTTCGTTCTAAATTTTGCGAGTTAACACGACGCAATGTGCGTGTGTGGGTGAACGTTTTTACATCGTCTATTTTTTTCCTGTTTCACAGGTTTAACATAACGTGCGGGTCCTAAATCGACTTAGTTATAACTAAAGAATCCCCGCTGCATTGCGGCAGGTCTCAATTCTAGTTTAAAATTAATTTGAAGTGTTGTGACTTTTGTTAGGGACATGTTAAAAGTAGTTTAAAGGGGCGTGACACTTTGAAATGGTGTGATATATTTAAAAGTAGTTTGAAATGTTGTGACTTTTTTAAAGGGGTGTGATATATTTAAAACCTTTCATCCAAACCATCGTGTCTATATCCAAATCATTGGGTATATGTGTGGTTTTTTAAAAGTCGCAACTTGAGAGGCAACCCAAGTTGTTTTTTAGGTTATATCAGTGGCGGAGCTACCTTATGCCGGGGGGGCAACGCCCGCTACGGTTTGGCGCGGAAAAATTTGGAAAAATTAGTGTAAATTTTGGAAAAATTTGAGGTTTTTTCGATTTCGTTACGGCTTATTTATAAAACGTTACGGCTTCCGCCACTGGGTTATATAATATCTAAAAGAAAATCATTTACACTCGGTCACTCACTAGGTAGAACACATGATAAGTAAATGTTAAAATGAGTGGACATTTTTATCGCGTTGATATTACACACTCAAATACTAATCTAGCTTATCGGATTTCTATTCTATCAATGTCACTTATATTTTTTTAAGCCACAAATAGTCAATTTTTTCCACTTTTGTGATCTTTTTTTTTTATATATAAATTTTAACTTTTTAAATTGTGTGACTTTAAAGAAACATGAATAAATCTTTGTTACTGATTTACTATATTTTCTTTTTCATATTTAACCTAAAGTATGACCAACAGCGAAGAGAATTTTTTACCAATAATAATTACGTTTCAACCTTTTTTTTTTCTTAAATATGCTGAACAAATATACCCATTAAATAGTAACTAAACATGCTGAGAAATATACCCATTTACACACTATAAATTTGTAAGATATTTATCCATCAAGTGTTGTACATTATGCTTAGGGATGTTTTCAAAAAAAAAAGTTGATTATAAATTTTTAATCTAAAACTATTTATTTTTTCACTTTTAACCCAAAAGTTTTCATCTTTTACAATTTAATCTCACAATTTTTTTAGTTTTTAACTTTGGTCCCCTATTCTCATCATATTTCGCAAATTTTTTGTTTTATGTTTCGTTCTAAATTTTGCGAGTTAACACGGTGCAACGTGCGTGTGTGGTTCAACGTTATTATGTTTCGTAACACTTCGTCCTAAATTTGCGAGTTAACACGACACAATGTACGTGTATGGTTCAAAGTTTTTACGACGTTTTTTTCCCATTTAACATAAAAGATTCGTCGTAACGAGCGGGTACTAAGTCGACTTAGTTATTATTTTATATGATTTACGTTACGATCTAATTTCTTCACATTAATACGTGTTGGTTGTTGGCAGTGGTGTGACATTGGTACTATTTGAAACAGTTTTACGTCCCCACCACAACGCGGTGGGGCTTAATACTAGTTAATTATTAAATAGTAACTAAATGTTGTCAAAAAAAAAAGTAACTAAGCTTCATATATATTACATTTATGTCAATTAAACGAAAATAACATTGATGAAAAAATCTAAGGCCGGAGGGTGTTGGGGCGCTACCTCCGCCATGTCATCATCAATGGCGCCTAAGGGCGCCACCACCCCATACCATCGTAATTAAAGACCAGGCGCCATAGGGTCTTCGCCAAGATGGTAACGGAAGAAAGGGGGGCTCTATCGAAGTTGATTGGCTTTAAAGGGAGGCGCTATAAAGCCCCTAGCCACACCCTCCACACCCTTCAAGTTAAAGGAGGGGGCTTTAAAGCCCTTGTGTGACGTGGCAGTGATGTGGCGGTGATAAAGCCCCTGGCCACACCCTCCAGCCTAATGGTAGACTAATCATTAAATTGTGATTTTTATAGTTACAAGCAATTAATAAAAATAACATTAATGCGAATGTGGGGTTAGCACACTTGATAGAGGCATCGCTTCTTATACTATACAGAGTGGACGTGGAAAACTGCGTGAAAGTCGGTCCACGCCAAGCACACTACCCCGGACAATCGGACATGGCATGGACGGCGGCATGGTGGTGTGGGACTGTGGGCAGCGGTTTTTCCACTGGCGTGGAGAGCTATTGTTTGATGATTTGGAGACTCTTGATTAATGGATGTAGTTTGGTTGGTTTTGATTGGTTAATGTCTATTTTTTATATTTTTATTTTTAACTAGTTGATTTTCCGACCCCGCGTTGCGGCGGGGATCCAATATCTGCAAAACGCGTGCCGACAACGGCAAGCGGATACCAAATATCAAAACCTAGATAAAAATGATGTCGTAACGATAGTTACTCCGTCCTAAAACGATTTTAAAAAATCTAATATATAATAGTAGGACTCATACGTTCTACACGTTGGAAATTCGGTTGTTTTCAGTTCAGTTATGACGTTACTAACACGTTAAAATATGGATGAGCTCGGTACCGGTAATGACACCGAAAGTACCGATCCCGAAAATAATCGAAATTAGGTACCGGCACCGAAAATGCCCGGTACTATACGGTATGGTATTTGAAGGTAAAAAGAAGTAAATACGAGTATGGTGCTAGACCGGTGTCGAACTGAAAGTAACGATTCTGAAAACGCCAAAAGGTGGGTACCAAATTGATACCGAAAATGATTTGGTATAATAAATTTGGTACCGATGCGATACCGGTTTGATTACAACATTTGATACCATTTGCTCATCAATAATTTAAATATCCAAGTTAAATTTACATGTTACAATTCATTCATTACAGAAAAAGACCAAAAAGAAAACAAAAGAAGTTGTGTATATAAAACCTCATTCAAACGAAATACAATTTACTTACCACGTGTCTGAAAATCAATCTAAACGGTGCAATTACTTGCGTTGCTACGTGGCATGAGCTCAAAGGTGATGTTAGGGATGAGCTCGGTACCGAAAACCCCCAAAAGTGGGTACCGGTACCGAATATACATGGTACGGCAACCGTACGATACCAGTATTTCAGAGTAAAAACCGGTACCGAAAATGTCAAAAGTCAGTACCAAAAATGTATCCGGTTTGGTAAACTTGATACCAGTACCCGGTACCATTTATTCGGTACCATTTATTTATCTCTATGTGTGTTACTGTTTATTTAGTTGTCTTATTAATATATAGGTAAATAACACCACTTTTATGCCCCCTTCCACTTCGTATTTTTCTTATCACGCCTTCTGCTAAGAGGAGAGATCATGTCTACGATATGAATACTGCACATGCATTATTTTTTTCTTTAATTTATCTTATTAAAATATTATTTATATTGATTTGATTGCTTTGTCATGAGGTCGTTAAGATCGTTAATGAGCTAATAAAATCATATTTAGGCGACGTGCATTTTTATTTTAATTATTATTTTTCTTTTTTGAATTTGTAAGTAGGATTTAAAAGAATATAAGACAAAATGTATTTATAAATCTGGAATGGTGCGGTCTTGAGGGCAACCCGGTTTTACCCAGCTGTTACCCCAGCGGTTTTACCCGTGTGGGGGCAGTATGGTTTCCGGGCGAAGGTCAGCTTACGAGACGGCCGGGGCCCAATCGAACATCGCGTCCGGAGGGCGGAGCTGACGGGGGATTGTCTTTGACAAGAACCCGGTGACACTGAGTCACGTACATAGAAAGTCACCCTTCAAAAAAAAAATCTGGAATGGTATCGAATGTTCCGAACCTACACATTAAGTAACCAATTAACTAAGCGGGCCATGACACATGACGTTGATAATACAATACATCTTCGATAGAAAACACTCAAATTATCACATGTTCTACTTAACTAACATTTTTTATATGACTATTTTGATATGTGTAAGATAAAACACAACTCAAATTAAGTTACTTATAAGTAAAGGGTCCAAATTAACCACCCAAAAAATTTGAAACAGTTATGAAAAGCCAATAAGGGAACCCACAAGTGTATTGTAGTATATAATGTTGATTAACCACTCGAACTCAGCAAGTAAACTTCATAAAGAAAGTTGATCAACACACCTCAAAAGGATATTTACTACTCAATGGGCCCACAGACTTGGCTCGATGAGATGGATAGTCTACTACTCCTCATTTTGGTCTTCCAGCCGACCTATCCAGTATATGCGATCAGATTGATTCATGGATACCTGATTCAGGTGCCACCGCTCATATGATTGTTGATCCGTCGCTTGTCTTTGATGCTACACCATATTTTGGTTCTGAGTGAGTCGTAGTTGGCAATGGTATGTCCCTATCTAATTCTCATACTGGTCATGCTCATCTTCGTTTATCTGATCATACTCTTTTGTTGTGTTGTGTTTTGGTTGTTCCTGGCTTAGCCAAGAACTTGTTATCCATTACACAATTAGTTATTGAGCACCTTATAGTTGTTATCTTCTCACATTTTGGTTTGTCTATATTCAGACTCTCGCTGGACAGCTCTTCCACCACACGCGTAGTATTCCTCATCAGCTATACTCACTTGTTGTTGCTTCTTTTGTTTCCGGGATATATGGCACTCTCGTCTAGGTCATCTATCTGATGTCGTGATGTCTAGGCTTTCATATACTATGTGACAAGACTTGCAACCCTGCAAGTAACTGTTGTATCGGTTGCACATTGCTTTAACATTACATTTCCTTTGCTTTGTCTATCATAAAAACTATCACAGTCCATTAAACTTTACCTTTCATTACCTGTATCACGTCATTATCGAAATTCCCGTCTTTCTCAAACATTACATTAAAACACTTGTAACATTCTGACTAACATCACGGATGGAAGCCAAAACTATCCATTTCTTTAGAATCAATCATTTCCATAGATTTTCGTTCTATACTAAAACTATTATGAGTATGCATACCCCCCCCCCCCCCCCCCCCCCCCATATTGAGAGGGGGTGTAGGAACTCAATTATGATCAAATGATTGAACTTTACCGTTAATTGTACTATCCTGAGTCTTTTCATCCTCTAGTTAACTTGGTAATGGTCCATAAGAGGAACAAACCAACTTTTGTGTACAACATACATACTTTTTTCATGATCATTATAGGTTTCACCTATACAGTGTGGCGAAGCAAGGTTTTGCGAGAACCTTTTCAGCAAAACTAGGGCTCACTTCCTTTTGAGGTTCCAGAAATCACAAGGTTTCGCTAACTAAGGTCTCAGTTGGGTCAATAAAAGTTTCACTAGACAAAACAGGTTTCGCCTGAAACAGAATTAACCTGGTAGCAGAAAACCTAAAACTTTAACAGTGGTGGACGTAACTTTCTTTCTCGGTTTTTTCATCAAGGTCATGAGTGAATGATAAAAAAAAATTCATCAATATCACCAATCATAACTTTTACAAACATAAACACATGATAACTTGCAATCCTTAACGTGAAACTCACTTTGAAGCCCCTTGAAACTGATCCGGAGCTTGAACCTCAAAGGTTCCCTCTGAATATTTTTTTTCTTGTTCGAAACAGGATAGTGAATGATCCCTTTAATCCCCACTCAAAGTTGACTTGAAACGCTACAAAAAACTGGCATTCTCTATCTACGATCCTCTCTTTCTCTATCTCTCTCTAGACTTAAAATAAAATGGTGAGAATGAGCATGGAGGCTCCCAACCTTTCATCTCTAGGGTTAGTAGGTGTAAAATTACCATCAATCTCCTCATGGCCTATTCCATCCTTTCTCTTATGATTGGGTCGTTAATCCATACCCATGACTATTCAACGAGATAAACCCTAATTCCAATTAGATTAAGGAATGTTACAAACTAATACTAACGAAAGAAAGTGGAAAGAAAGTGAAAGATATTTGTTTTTCAGGGTACCTTTGAAAGAAGAGGAAAAAAGTGAATGGGATGGAAGAAAGATCTTCCCTTATAACTTTTAGAGTAAATTGTCATTTTGGTCCCTGTGGTTTGGGCACTTTTGCCATTTTAGTCCAAATCTCAAACTTTTTAAATTTGGGTCCCCGTGGTTTGCATTTTGTTGCCATTTTGGTCCAAAGGTGAAATTTGACCAGAATCCCCAAATTAAAACCCCCTGTTTTGTTCTTACCCTCAGGGGTATTTTGGTCATTTTAGAATTATTATAACTAAATATTGATTAAAGCTTTTTCTATTTATGATTAAACATAATGTCATATGTCTCTCTCCTCTCTATCTATCTCTCTCTCTCTCTCCCCAGACCCAGACCCAAACCCTTTTACTCTCTCATCTCTTCCACTCTTTCTTTATCCCAAGTCTGCACAAGTCCATCAAATTAACCCGATTGACAACAATAAGCCGATTAACAACAACATCAACCCAGATTCTTATCCACTCTTCTTCTTCTTAATGCCCAGTCAAACAAGAATGTTGCAATGTCTATTACATCAGTTCTGCAACTGATACTCTTCAAGCAAACAAACAATAATGGATAACTTGCAACTTCACTACCACACTTATTTACAGAGCATCGAAAATGAACCGTAATCAATCCGATTACACCGAAACTCGTCGAAATCAACCCAAGTCGATTCAGATCTTGAAAATTCTTTCAGATCCATCGGCACGAACTCATATCTGAAGCTCAGGGACGACGGTTGTAGTCGGAGCCTTTACAGTAGGGACGACGGCGGTGGTGGAGTTCGGTGACGGTGGTGTTCGAGAGAGAGGGGAGAGAGAAGAGAGAGATGATTGCAGTGGGATGGTGGTGTTGGCTGCAGTGGGATGGTGGTGGTGGGGATGATGCGGTGGTGGGGGTGGTGGTGGTAGTTCAGAAAAGAGATAGAGAGAGAGAGAAGAAAGAGTATAACGCCCTAACACGTTTTAACCAAATTTTGACGCAGCGGAAAATACATATCTAAAAGTTCTTTAATGATATTCTTTCTTTCACTTAAATACATTAATCCCATTTGTAAATTAAGCAAAAACTGACAAAACTTATATCAAATTAAGTGAACACATAAACACCCACGTACAATCCATGTTCTTGACTCGATCTTCAACCGCGTACACTTCCAAATGAAACATCAATGAATCTGTACAATCTGCAATCACCACAACCAATTACTTCATTAGCAACCGCTGACATAATACATATACTTTAAAACGTGCATAATCAAGCATTAACGTCTCTTAATCTCATTCATATAAATCCATTCATCCATCCATTCGGACACTCTCGTCTGACTTCCATACTTAACCTTCATTCTCCATTATTAGTATACATGCACTTCCATTCCATTCTTAACAGAAAACAATTAGCATCATTAGACTTATCTCAGATGTGTAATTTAACTAATTTCCGTTTCATGTATAAATACCTTACCAATCATACCCCCTTCATTTACAACTTACATCTTACCCACATGTATAATTACTTATTTCATCTTTATGCATAATACTAACGTGTATATTCCCTTCCTTACCCATACTTAATAGAAATTACTTTCCTACCCACTTTCGTCTCCTTTTTCGTAAATTTACCTTATTACACCCATTGTTTATTACTTTCTCACATGAATCACAATAATCATCATACTACAATACATTTTACATCTAAAGTGTAAGTCCGGGGTTTACTTACCTTACGCGTCCGTATTTGCATTTGCTTACTTGAGTCTTCTTGTCCCGTTAGCCTTCCACGCTCCCATCCATCTTGACATGATTCCTATACTTTCATGTCATTACATTTACATCCTTATTAGCATACATGATTATTCGTATGAACGATCATACCAAGTTCATATCTCACATATGTATTTCATTAGCCGATTCAAACAAGCATATAGCATACTCAACATCATCATAACACAACCTTCACCTATTATTGTCATTTAGACATTTCATCAAACACGTGGTGTGCGTACTACTTCCTAGGCACCATGTACAACTAGTTTATGCATAATCTTCCTAGTTCATTCATATTTCATCAAATCTTCTTACTAATCAACAAGTATCATTAACACATAAACATCAAACATAGCATCATCATATTTCTCCTAATTCATCTAACAAGAATTCATCATACCCAGATAATACATCAATCTTTCCACAAGACTTAGACATAGGGGGTGATTCTAGTTATCATCTTCACCATAACTAACGGGTTTTACCTCTAATCATCAAATTAACACAAACCATACGTAACCCATGTTCTATACGAGGATTCTAACCCTTGTACATGGTTAATTTCATATTAACTCACGGATTAGAACATAACCCACTTCACCCATGATCACAAATCTTAGATTTAAGACATACCTTATGATCCCCTCGTGATGGTGATCATTTATCCACGCTCGGTTATGATTTTAAGCGTCATCTTGCCTTTCAATTTGAGCATAATGATGGAATTAGGGTTTGAGGCTCCTTGGGAGCCTCCTGCTCGTTGATGAACACACACACACACGATGTGTGTCTATGTGTGTGTGTTGTTTACTTTTAATAAAACAACTTTCAAGTTGTTCACTTTGGTCCCTCATGTTTCGTTTTAATTAAATAAGGCTACAACCCTTCGTTTAATACCAACGATACTAATATTCAACTAGGTTAATTATTCCTAGTTAATATTCATTTACGGGTTCACTTTTTCCCCTAACGGTATTTTTACCCGTTCCTTTATATTAACCGGTTTTAAATTACCAGACCCATTTTTGGGGTGTTACAAAGAGGCAGAGGGTGTTAGAGAGAGAGAAAGAGAGTGCATAGGGGTGTTAGAGGGAGAGAGGCAGATTTTTGGGTTTAATTATTTTTAATCAATATTACTCTATAATAAAGTCATAATGACTAAAATACCCCTGAGCATAAAGACAAAATAGCAGGTTCTGTTTTGAAAATCTGACCTGATTTCGTTTTTGGACCAAAATGGCAACAAAATGCAAACCACGGTGACCCAGATTTAAAAAGTTTGAGATTTGGACTAAAATAGCAAAAGTGCCTAAACCACAGGAACCAAAATGACAGTTTACTCTAACTTTTATTTCAAAATGAAAGAAAAAGAAAAAAAGTCAAATATAAGGTTACCATTTGCTATGTTACCATTCCACTTTATAATTGTAAAATTATACATTTTGTTTCTCTTCCTTTCAACTTGAGAACAAATAAATATTCTTATATTCACAATTATATCTTTTCGATATTCTTAATTATTAATAATTAATATTAATTATCTACTTACCTATCTTTTTATACTAATAAACAAAAATCTTTTTTGAACACGTATCATTCTCTGGTAATTTCTCACCCTTATTTTTTTATTTATCTCTTTTATTAAATAATAATAATATTATTAAACTTCAGTTTAACTAAATATATTTATCTCTTTTGTTTTCGTAATCTGAAATTGATTTCTTTTTTAACTCTAAAGTTTTAATCTTTGGCAAGTTAAGTCTAAAGTTTCAATCTTTGGTATTTTAACCCCTTTGATTAATTTAATTTTTCACTTCTACTTCAAAAGTTTTCATCTTTTGCAATTTAACCCCTTTAATTTTTTTTTACTTTCAACCCAAAGTTTTTCATCTTTCGCAATTTAATCTCAACATTTTTTTTACTTTCAACTTTAGTCTCTTATATACTTTTCATCTTTCAAAAGTTCTCCGTTTAACGTGTCGTTCTAAATTTCCGAGTTAACACGCCGCAACGTGCGTGTGGGGTTCAACGTTTTTTCATCTATTTTTTTCCTGTTTGACATGTCCGTCGCAGCACGTCTATTTTTCCCGTTTGATAGGTCTGTCGCAACGTGCGAGTCAGATATCGACTTAGTTATTTTTTTCTCGGTTTTACACATAGACTCGTGGTCATGTGAGAAACATTTGTCTTTCATCTAAAATAATATATAACTTAGGGGCGGATCTAGTGTATAACAAGGGGTAATGCCCGCTACCCCTTGGCGCTCCGGCGGTAGTGTAAAATTAGTGTAAATTTTGGAAAAATTTGACGTTTTTTCTATTTCGTTACCGCTTATTTATAAAACGTTACCGCTTGGCGCGAATCCTAGATCCGCCACTGATATAACTAATGAATCCCCCGCTGCATTGCGGCTGGGTTGTAACTCTAGTACAATTATAAATAAAAACAAACTTATCGAAAGAAGATGAGATAACAAAAAATTTATACACCCATCATTCTTTGACGTAACCAAAAATTTAAAACCTCATCGTGTTTATAATTTGTTATCATCGTTTTCACAAGTGGTAAACCTGTAAACACTATATATATGTTTAAAATATATATGCTCTTAGATTGTGAACTAATTTCATTCAATCTCCTACTTTGATAACACTTTTTAAAATAACAAAATATTAATTTGAAATAAAATATACTAATTCTTTTGTATTAAAAAACAAAATTCTTTCTTCATAAACGCATCATTTAAAACTAATAATGTTATATTTTCTTTAATTTTGTATGTATAGTTCATGTTAAGGTTATATGTACTCATATCAAAATTTATATTTATTATGTGTAATACAAGAAATAATATGAAACGTGGAATATAAAAAATAATTCAAAATTTATAATCGTTCTATCCTTCAAACGCAACCAACCTCGACTATTTATTTTAAAAAAAAAAATATTCAAGTTTATATAAATAGAAAGTACATTTTTTTACAAAGAGCCCGATTAACTTCGTAATTATTTAAAGACCTTTCATTTTTTTTATCAAACATATATAATACATGGGTCTTTTTTATTATCAAACATTATAATACATCATGCTATATAAAAAAAATCTATGAGATCACATGACCCATACCATAAAGCGTGGCTCCGTCATGGACGAGAGACCGTAGAAACGGTGGATAATAACAAACGATCAGATGTTGGGTTGGGCGTTTAAGTCAACCCACTTTATTTAATGTTAAAAACGTAAAAGCTTTTTTGTATATAAAGTTAAAAAGAGTTGTTAGCTTTCATTTTTTTCTTACCATTGCTTAAGTTTATTTTCTAAAACTTATTTGATAACATAATAGCTTCATATATAAGTTAAATAATTTTGATTGGGACTAAATCTTGTTCTTTTTAATTTTTTTATATAATTTCGTTAAAATCTATAAATTCAAATATATAAGGGGTTTTTTGCTATGTAGAATTTACTCTATTACGTCGTACCCGATACGAGTAATAATTATTAAATTATCACTAGGGAATAAACAACAATGGCGGAGCTACACAGAGAGGAACGGTGTCATCTTATACCAATCTATTTCGCGTGCTAAATAAAATGTGTAATAAAAAAATTTTGGACGACACCAATGTTTTTTTCTTATGATTGACACCATTGATATTATTAAAAAGAATTATTGACCCAATTGACATGAAAAAAAAAACTATATATATTTTGTTACTAAAGAAAAAAAGATTACATAAACGTTTTACCTAGAGGCTAGCGGTGCAAAAAAACCGAACCCAAAAAAAAAACTCGAACCCGACGCTAGGGTAGGGACCGGGTATGCATATTATGTTCAATACCCGAACCCGGGGTTTTTCATACCCGGTTTGTACCCGGGTTTTTGTAATACCCGTAACCGGGTTTTCGTAATACCTGGACCCAGGTTTCATAATACCCGGACCCGTTGTGTACAACAATGTTTTTTGAACGTTTAGAGCTTGTTTGAGGCTTTTTTGGGCAGATTTCAAGGCATACAATATGTATAAATAAGGGTTTCTATTATATTTCTATGTTTTATGCCAAAAAGATGAATCCAAAAACCTGATCTATACCCGAACCCAAACCATACCCGACTAATACCCGAACCCTACCTGGACCCAAAAATAGGGAATTCTAATACCCGAGTATTGAAAACCCGAACCCGGGTACACAGGGTATAAAAATTATGGCCATTACCCGGACCCAGCTGTAAGTGACATAAGCCAAGCTCTAGCTTTGTCACGCAACGAGAAAGGAAACAACCTCAACCGAAAAGCATCCTCCGAAACACCTGTAATCCTAAATGTCGAACAAATAGCGAGAAAAGCAGCGATATGTCTCCCGGGATCCTCATGCTCACTCCCGTCAAACTGTACAGAATTCTGCACCATGTTAATAATACTAGATCTAAGTTCAAATGTAGGTGCATCTATAGTAGGCTGAAGGATACTCGGCTCCAGGCCTGCCCCACCTGGGGGTCTTTTAGACATCATCTGAGCCAGCTGACCAACCTGGTTCTCGATATTTTGAATCGAGGCTTTGTGACTCCTCATTTCTCCCTCATGGGAAAGAAAACGATCCTCGCTCTGCTGGTATCGTTTTTCTGCCAACTGATTCGCACTCGAGAAGCTAGTAAGAAGCTGAGCCATCATATCCTCCAGCTTGGAACTAGATTGAGGGGCCTGTTGCTGGGAACTACTCCCAGTGCCCTGATTCTGATATGAATATGGACGTTGCTGGTAAGGTTGGTTGTATGGCTGAAATTGCTGATCCTGAGCCTACGGTGGCGCTGGAGCGCGCAGAGTAAATCACAATGGGTTTTGATTGCCTGCATTCGCTCGCCACCCAAAATTTGGGTGATTCCTCCATCCGGGATTATAGGTATTGCTGTAGGGATTGTTCTGCGGCCTCACCTGATTACTCACAAAATCTACTTCTTCGTGGCCCTCATATACGACTCCCTGAAAACACGCACTAGGCTTGTGTGACACTCCACATTGGTCACATCCCGAACCAGCTTGTGCGATCATCTGGGACTTATCGAATTTCGCTGCAAGAGCCGAGATTTGTGCAGTAATGGCCGTGTAATCGTCCACCGTGTGAACTCCTGCGCGAGGTGCTGATGATGATGATGTTGCCCGGCATCTATCTCCTTCGCGACGTGAGCTAGACTTCAATGCAACTCTTTCTATGATATCATACGCTTCATTAGGCGTCTTCGTTCCTAGATCGCCTCCTGCATTCACGTCTAATCGCTCCTGTGTAGTGTAACTGAGACCTTGATAGAAAGTCAAGACCAGTTGTCTCTTTGAGAAGCCATGATGTGGAACATCAATCAACAAATCTTTAAATCTCTCCCAGGCCGCATGCAACGACTCTCCCTCGTCCTGGCGAAAGGTCACAATCCGGTTCCGTAGCTTGGTTTTTTTCTCAAGTGGAAAATATTTTTGCATAAACAGCTCTGCCAACTCATTCCAGGTCCTGATGGACCCAGCTGGAAGTGACATAAGCCAAGCTCTAGCTTTGTCACGCAACGAGAAAGGAAACAACCTCAACCGAACTGCATCCTCCGAAACACCTGTAATCCTAAATGTGGAACAAATAGCGAGAAAAGCAGCGATATGTCTCCCGGGATCCTCATGCTCACGCCCGTCAAACTGTACTGAATTCTGCACCATGTTAATAATACTAGATCTAATTTCAAATGTAGGTGCATCTATAGTAGGATGAAGGATACTTGGCTCCAGGCCTGCCCCTCCGGGCTGATTCGAGTCATTCAAAGGTCGCTCATCGTCTGCCATGATTGCGTTTCTTGCTGCCCCTGAGCTCTGGGCTTCAGCGGGTACCACCTGCTCCTGCTCACCAGCTGCGAGTAGCAGCGCTACCGCGCGGGATCTATCACGAATGTGTCTCCTCAGATCGCGCTCGGGTTCGTCTGACGGCTCAACAGGATCGGGATCGGGAGCGGGGGTAGCGGACATCAATCTGCAAACGAAAAATTGACACAATGAATGTTTTATTAATATAATAATGTTTTTTTTTTTTTTGCTGAAAAGAAACAGAATATTATTTTAAATGGGCTGAAAATTTTATAAAATTCAAAAATGGGCCCGAAATTTTATAAAAATTACAACAATAAAAATAATCGAATCGGCTAATGTAAAAATGATTTTCAAAGACGAAAATTCAAAGAATAAATAAATAAATAAATTCGAAACCGAACAAATAAAAGGAACAAAAATTTACAAGTGTACAAAATAATCTAGAAAACGAATAAATGAAATAAAAGCAAGAAATATTAACAAACAAATAAACGAATAAATGAATCGGAAAATATTCACAAATATTAACAAATATATACACCGCTAAAACAATGACTCGGGTCGTTCTTAAAGCTCACCATTTCCCCGGCAACGGCGCCAAAAACTTGACGTGTGCGCGTATATGCATATTTTTATAATGAAATAACACACGAATCGGTTTAAAATTTATAAAAGTGATTATTACTTTAACATCAAAACACACACGAAAGAGGCAAGTATACCCCGTCATATATGTAGTAAAGTATCGGTAAGAACCAAGTATCGATCTAAGGAAATGGGCGGAGGAATAATACTAGACTTTTGTCATTAAATTAACGGAAGAAAGATAAGTTTTGTGATTTTCTAAAAGCTAAAGTAAGCATAAACAAATACTTATAAAAACATAATAGATTTCAAATATGAAGATAGGTAAATAGCCTTGCTTTATACACAACCACAGCATGCAAACTAAGTCGGTTTTGCCACTAGAAACATTTGGTCAATTCTTCATTTTCAAGACAATTAGTATCCCTTTCGGGAATCCTAACATGACAATTGTAACACCTCGAAAATTTACGTCCTATAATGTGTTGACACGTGTCATAGGTTTGAAGGTGTGAAAGAATGTTCTTGAAGGACTAAAGTTGACAAACATAGAAACTATGTGAATTTGAGGGTTCAAAATGTCAACAATGAATAAATATACTTTACAATAACCCTACATGATGTTTATAACCTTAAACGAATAAATCATGGATCATACGTAGCCAATTGTGAGAGATTACAAACTACAAGGGTTAAATGTGTCAACATGTTTAAGTTATACCTCTGAGTGAGCTTTTGACAAACCCGAAGCTTTGTAACAATTAATTATGCTCACTAGAATGTGTGATAAAAATATCACCAAGTTTCGTTATCGTATGAGAAAGTTATGATAAAATTCGCGTGCGAGGGGTTAGAAGCGTCAACGTGGAAATTTAGGATTTTTCGGGTAAATACAAAGTGGCCAAGGACTTCACAAAGTGGGTATAAGTCTTAAAGCCCCTATATGTCAATATTAAAGGTTTAAAATGCAAGAAAACATGAGAAAGCAACCTTTCGGGGGACCAAGGGCCAAAAATGAAATAAAAGAAAGTTTTGTAACCTGAACCGGAGACTAAGGCGGGCCGTGTAAGATCATGAAGATCTTTACGCGGGCCGCGTGCGACTGCCAGCTGCAGAAACAACAGGCAGCTGCCTGTTTTGTGCCTTAACCGACTTAGATCGACTTGTTGCAATACAATGGGCTTCCTATTATGGTTTTGAGGCTATAGGGGACACATGTATTCATCCTTGAGCATTGGTAGCCTTGCATGGCAACAATCTATGAAGATCAAAGTTCATATATAAAGCTCATAATGTTGCAACATTGCAACCACACTTCCTGATCATTTCTGGAGCATAAAAGCATATCCCAAGCATCATAAATCGTTCATTAGACACTTGTAAGTTTGCTTAACTTTCTTTAATTGAGTTTAGCTTAGTATTTAGCTTAAAAGTCAAACCGTCGTAATTACGGTTTGACTTAACGATAAAACACAAACGGTCCAGTGTTTTGCCGAAATGAAAGTTGTTATAAGTAGGTAATTAAGTGGGTAATAAACCCTTAAAAGGGTACTCACTGATTCCCGATCTAACCAGGTCAAATGACGAGTCAAACGGTGTCCGAAAAAGTCAACAGAATTGTGATTTTCGAATTAACACGCGATTAGCGATATAGAATGCGTGTAACCTGTTTTATCATTCATATAACTTGATAATAAGTATAATATTTTGTCTAAGCTTGTTTGATTCGACAACTTTCTGTTTTGAACCGATTCGGAGCCGAAAGGCGCATAGTTTGACTTTCTGCTTTGACTTTGGTTCTGACCCGGTTTTGATAGGATTAGACATGCCTTAAAGTTCCATTAGGACCTAGTTACATGTGTGTATAACCCTCTGTGTTTATACCACTTAAATCCTTAATTGTCCGACGTTTCCGTTAATCGCTTAAATATTGACCATAATGCCCTTATGACCATACAACGAGAATTTTGGAAATATGAAAGTACAATAATCTTTGTTACTGATTATTAAACATGTCTGTAAATTTTCACATCAGTTGGACGTATAGATTAGGAGTTATGCTCAATGACGTAATTAGAACGCTTCTTAGTGATTAAACGGCGTCATTAGCGTAAAGCCTATCTAAACCCAATTTTTGACACCAAACCTTTTACCCACTGATGTAATATAATATTTTGGGATTTTTGAAGATTTTTAATTATTTTTAAACTGATTATAAGCTAGGATTATCGCCTTAATTCGGTAAATACCGAATATGCCCTTTTCGGCCATAAAATGAGTTTTACAAATCCTTTTGACACCAATCCAATTGCTACTGATTTCAAATAATAAATGGAGTATTTTGAACCTGTTGAACTGATCAAAAAACTCAGAATCCTATATTAACCCGTAAATCGCTTAAAACGACATTATACGCGTATTAAACACATAGTTAGGGTTTAAAACTATTTTGGCATATAAGACTTATAACCAAATGTTATAACCTGTTAAAATAAGTTATTTTACTGATTTATTCAGACCCGGATCACAGAAGATAAATTAATCCCTTTTATAATCTTTAAAATGACCAAAATACCCCTACGGGGCTTAATATGAGATTAAACTCGTTTTGGGCATAATGGAAGGTATCATACTGATATCACAACATATTTAAGGCATGTTAACCTAGGAAACCTGTTTAGGACTCTTATGGTTATCCGTTACGCTTCATGCGCGTTCGGTTCGGTTTATGTAACTAGTTTACATAAATTAGCCTAAACGGGTCAAACCTTATCGGTTTTATCTCAAAATCCAGAATGTGTATAATATACCCATATTAAGCAAGTCTTCAAACTTGTCGGGTCTAAATCACATTCTATCCGGTCTTCGCTTAATCGTGCGTGCGAACCGTATCTTTAAAACTAACCGGTCTAAGTTTAAGCTTAACTAAAGACCCGTTAGGATTCTAATAGGTTATTATAAACCTTCATTCCAGATTAGGAGAACCAGTAAAAGATACTTGCACTCGCTGATTTTGATTTATACTTGCTCAGGTAAATACTTTTAACTTATTTTCCCTATACGGGCTTGGGGTACGGTATATAAAACACCGCTTGGTCGGGCATTGAATCTTTAATTGTATGATGGTTAAAGTATTGAGATGTCTCGTTTAAATTGTTTTGTTTGCTTAAAGCCTTTGGGGGGTTAATGACCATGTCCCGGATATCCCTGGCATCATTTTACGAAATGGCCACGACCTAAGCACGGGGCGTAGGCGTACGCCCGTCGGTGTCTCATATACATAATGTGGTGTGTCTATTGATCTTTAACCCGGCTCGACCCGGGCTACTGAACGCATAAGAAACATGTAAATCCTTTACAAGTATTATATTCTAATAATTATCCCAAGTTATAAAATATTATTTGTGCCTTGTGCCTTAAATTCATTTTCTTAAACTCTTTTCAAAATGAGTCGGTTGATTGTATTTACCAGTGTAAACTGACGTATTTTCTCAAAAAAAAAAGGTTAAGTGCAGGTACTACGCGTAATAGGCTGGCTTTGCTCCTAGCATCCACAATAAGTCTCGCAAGCTTGGATGTCATAGACTGTTGAACATTGTTTCCTTTTATTTTGATCTACCTGTGGATTTATATTCAACTACTTGTGATACTTAATATTACAATATCGTTTGGTTGAAATGAATCTATACTTTGCTTCCGCTGTGCATTTAAATATTGTGTTGTTTGACTATTATGTTACCAACCACGTCACGATACTCCCCTCCCGGGCCCACCGGTAATACGTGGAAATACGGGGTGTGACAGGTTGGTATCAGAGCCAACATTGAGTGAATTAAACACTAGCCTTTTGTGTTTAATCTCAATGACACAATTACACATTCCTAAATCTTCGAGTCTAGACAAAGAACATAGGAATAATCCGCAATGTTTTTATTTTAAATTTAAATTTTGTCCTTTATTTTTCCTTGTTATTACCTTGTTTATATTAACAGGTTTAGCAATGCCGCCAAGATTCAGGCGAGGAGATCGAGGAAAAGGGCCAATCAGCGCCCCTAACGACCACGAGGCCGGGCCTTCGAGCCGGCAAACTCCTTCTTCGACAAGGAGAGCAGATCCACGAGAACCTTGGAGGATTTACGAGGAGCCTTCCAGACGATCTACGTCGTATAGCTCAACGCCTCCACATCATCACTCCTATAGGCCTCAGTCCGAGAATGAGCCCAACAACCCGCAACCTTCATACATACCCCTACAGCGATCCTTATCGCACCGTTCCTTCGACGACCCTACTCCTTTCTTTCGGGGCCAGTTTAACCCGGCGGACTATCTACCAGAACAAGGGGGCTTTAACCCACTAGGACCGGAGGATCATTTTTCAGGTGATCAAGCGATGGACATGGACGAGGACACAGATCCCGTCGAGCCTGCAACCGGAACCCCGAACCATCCTGTTGAGATCTCTGATGGTTCGTCTTTTCACGGAACACCATACCAAGGTCCGGATAGTCATCAGGCACGGTTCGACCGGTGTGAGTGGTACTTTACACCATCTTACCATTCATCGCCTCACCAACAGCTGCAACAGCAGCAGCAAGATCCCTCTGGGGATCCACGTTTCGTGGCAGTCACGCCACCGCCTCCACCGCCGCCAGTTAATCTAGCGCCTCCAGCACCACCAAGACGTAGGAGGACTGGCGCTCGGATGTCAGCACGAGGAGGGGATTTTCATTTCAGCTCCCCTCAACACTCTAGTGGCAGCCACTACCCGCCAATATATGAAGACCCACAAATGGGTGGACCTTCAGTTCCAGTTTCAGAGGTGAATTTGGCACCTATTGCACCGCCATCACCGGGTTTTGGAAACCCTATCCCTGCTTATACTGCTCCGGCAGCTTACAACCCATACGGACCGCCAGTATACCATAACTATAACTATGCCGAGGCCGACCCATACCAAGTGGCAGCAAACTACCTTGCCCATAATCCTGAGGGACCATATGGAACCCCTTGGGGAATGGGACACCCAGCTCGTGGGTATCAAGTACCTACTCAGCCACCGCTACAGTACCAGCCACCACGGTTTTCCCCACCAGAGCAGGAGGATCTCCGTCAAAGACCGGATAAGGTTGAGCGAGACCTCCAGAGTGAGCGGAGGAAGAATCAAGGATTCATGAGTGGTTTGGCAAGTTTGCTGAAGGGAAAGAAGAAATGGGATCGTTAAATCCCAATATGTATTATTGTATTTCCTTGTTTAAATCAAGTCCCTACGTGGACATTTATTTATGTGTGTATGTAGTCCCTGCGTGGACATCTATCTTTGTACTTAGTCCCTACGAGGACTTGTCTTTATTAGTCCCTGCGTGGACATTTATTTTTGCAAACAGTCCCTGCGAGGACCTGTATTGCCAGTATAGCTCCTGCGAGGGCAAGTGTTTCTGTGAAAAGTCCCGTTTAGGGCAAAGTGTACTACTTTTAGGTTTTAATGGAATGTAAGTTTATAAATTTCATCTTTGCTATGTTATGCATAATTAAATTATATATGAAATAAATAAATTGGAATCATTCCTTTTAAAAATCTATCTGCCTATTTTAATTTTAATTAAGGATCTTAAAGGTATAACCTAGCCTGCATGTCATTTTAAGACCTGGCCCAGATGGTAAAACCCGTTAAAAAGATTCAAATCACGGTTAACATCTGAAAACATGTTAACACTCCTGGCAGACATGATTCGTTAAAATCACACGTGTTGTTATTATATAAGGATCTTTTCAAAGATTCCTAACCCAACTAAATGATCTCTGAATCATGGGTTAAATCATCAATAAATATGATCAGTTCTTTTTACCATCCATTGGTAATAGAATGCCTACGGGCCCTTCTCATTTTCATATGAGACAAAAGACAGTAATAGTCTGTGACCCTGTCTGATAAAGGTAATTAACTATGTTCAAACTTTAAAAGCCTTGATTCTCTGAAATCATAGCTTATGATTTAATTTGTCCCTGTGACTAGGCCTTATGTGCTAATAAAACTGTTATTGTTTTATAATTAGGATAAATTATATTAGAAATCCTAAATAAATGTGAGTAATAAATTAACCATATATGGTCTATGTTTACCACGGTTAACAAAATTGCCATAAAAGACAATTCTATAATAAACTCACCAATAAATTATTGTCAATATGTAACAGTTCAAGCTACATGGTCGACTCAAACGAGATCAATAGTCACCCAGGGAGAGAGCATGATAATGCCCGAGTAAATGTAGCGGGTGCAGAATTACAGGCAATGATAGATAATGCCGTAAATCGAGCTATGGATAGACAGCTCCATGAATCCAGTGGTACCCGTGCAAGGACCCAATCTGCACCACACTCTAGAACATCCTCCAGGACCCACACTGCCCACAACAGTAATTCTCACCACTCATCAAACCAGAGGAGTGCTCCATCCCAAAGAGTCGTACAGAATCAAGAACCCCGTAATAAGGGTTGCTCCTATAAGTACTTCGTTTCGTGCAAACCCAGGGATTTCACTGGGGAAAAAGGAGCAGTAGATTGCATGACTTGGTTGGACGAGATGGATACGGTTGTGGATATCAGTGATTGCAATAATAGGGATATTGTGAAATTCGTGTCTCAGTATTTTAAGGGAGAAGCATTAGCTTAGTGGAGATCTTTGATCCAAGCTACGGGGAAAATCCCGTTGTACAATATGACCTGGGAACAGTTCATGTCGCTGATCAAGGAAAACTACTGCCCTCAACATGAGGTTGAGAAGATTGAAGCTGACTTCTTGTCGCTGGTCATGAGAAACCTAGACTGTCAGGCCTACCTTACCAGTTTCAACACCTTGTCAAGGTTGGTTCCATATTTGGTAACTCCGGAACCCAAACGTATAGCTCGTTTTATCGGGGGTTTGGCCCCGGAGATCAAGGCAAGTGTGAAGGCCTCCAGACCAGCTACTTTTCGGTCTGCAGCGGACATATCATTGTCTCTTACCTTGGATGCGGTCAGGCAGAAATCGCAGAGGAACGCTGATACTGAAAAGAGGAAGCGTGAGGATGACAACTCATGACGTTCAGACAAGAAGCATAAGGGAAACAATGACCACAAGAAAGGGTCAGGATTTAGGAAGGATGGTCAGCAGACGGGTGAAAAACCCAGATGTAAAATCTGCAAGAGACAGCACTTTGGGAAGTGCAGGTATGAATCGAATTCGAATTCACAATCGAAAACTTTTGCATGTGGGTTATGCAAGTCCAAGGAACACAAGACCTTGGATTGCAAAAAGATGAAGGATGCGACCTGCTACGGTTGCAATGAAAAGGGGCACATCAAGACCAATTGCCCAAAATACGCCAAGAAGCCTGAAGAGGCTAAGAAGACCAATGCTAGGGTCTTCAGGATGGATGCTAAGGAAGCCGTCAAGGACGACAATGTGATAACAGGTACCTTTCTCGTAAATGATGTTTATGCGAGAGTGTTATTTGATTCAGGCGCTGATAAGTCGTTCGTAGATAATAAGTTTTGTGAATTGTTGAAATTACCTGTTAAGACTTTAAGTGTGAAGTATGAGGTGGAACTAGCAGATGGCACTTTAGAAACCGCCTCAACCTTATTAGATGGATGTTTCATATCCATTAAGAACCACTCTTTTCCCTTGTCCCTACTTCCTTTAAAACTAGCCGGTTTTGACATAGTTTTGGGCATGGACTGGTTATCTTATAACCAGGCCCAGATTGTCTGCAATAAGAAGCAAGTGATGATCAAGACTCCGGCTGGTGAATCACTTACTATCCAGGGAGATACCCAGTATGGGCTGCCTAAGCAAATGTCTCTGCTCAAGGACTCTAAGTGTTTGAAGAAGGGTTGTGTCATCTACATGGCACAAGTGATTATTGATGAGCCGAAGCCCAAGATTGGGGATATCCCCGTCATTTCTGAATACCCCGAAGTTTTTCCTGAAGAACTACCTGGTTTGCCACCAGATAGGCAAGTAGAATTCAGAATTGACATTATTCCTGTATCAGCACCAGTTGCAAGGGCGCCTTATAGATTGGCACCAACAGAGATGAAGGAATTGAGAACGCAGTTAGATGATTTGCTAGCCAAAGGTTTCATCAAACCTAGTTCGTCTCCTTGGGGAGCACCAGTTTTATTTGTCAAGAAGAAGGATGCATCGATGCGTCTGTGCATCGACTACCGTGAGCTTAATAAGGTCACTATCAAGAATAGGTATCCTTTACCCAGAATCGACGATCTGTTCGATCAACTTCAAGGGGCAAGTTTCTTCTCTAAGATTGACTTAAGGTCAGGCTATCACCAACTGAAGGTTAGAGATGAAGACGTACACAAGACTGCATTTAGGACTCGTTATGGTAATTACGAGTTCCTAGTGATGCCTTTTGGGCTCACTAATGCACCTGCCACGTTCATGGATCTCATGAATCGCGTTTGCAAGCCATACTTAGATAAATTCGTCATCGTTTTCATCGACGACATTCTCATCTACTCGAAGAACCAAGCTGACCATGAGAAGCATCTTCACTGCATTCTGGAACTACTTCATAAAGAAAAGCTCTATGCCAAGTTCTCGAAGTGTGAATTCTGGCTTCGAGAAGTCCAATTTCTTGGACATGTTGTTAGTGAGCGTGGTATCCAAGTAGATCCCGCTAAAGTTGAAGCTGTCATGAATTGGCATGAGCCAAAGACGCCTACAGAAATACGTAGCTTCCTAGGTTTGGCAGGATACTATAGGCGATTCATTGAAAAATTCTCAAGGATTGCTGCACCCCTGACTTCGCTGACGCGTAAGAAGATTAAGTTTGACTGGGGTCCTAAGCAGCAGGAATCCTTCGATATTCTGAAATAAAAGTTGAGCAATGCTCCAGTACTGACATTGCCTGATGGAATTGAGGAGTTTGTAGTTTATTGCGATGCATCACACACCGGGATGGGATGGGATGTGTGCTTATGCAGAAAGGCAAAGTCATTGCCTATGCTTCATGCCAGTTAAAGGTGCACGAAAAGAACTACACCACCCATGACTTGGAGTTGGGTGCCGTTGTATTCGCACTAAAACTTTGGAGGCACTACTTATATGGAATCAAATGTGTGATCTATTCTGATCACAAGAGCCTTCAACATCTGTTCAATCAGAAGGACTTGAACATGAGGCAACGCCGTTGGATGGAAACTCTGAATGATTACGATTGTGAAATAAGATACCATCCCAGCAAGGCGAATGTAGTCGTCGATGCCTTGAGTCGAAAGGAGAAGGTGAAACCCATCCGAATCAATGCCAAGCGCATGGAAATAAAGAACAATTTGATTGAAAGGTTGTTAGCTGCACAGAAGGAAGCTGTGTTGGAAGCTAACTATCCTAACGAAAAGCTAGGGGTAACTGAGGAGCAGTTAACACTTAGCAAGGACGGAATACTAAGATTGAATGGACGAATATGGGTTCCAATTTATGGAGGACTTCGAGATGTTATCCTCCAGGAAGCCCATAGTTCCAAATACTCCGTTCATCCTGGAGCTGATAAAATGTACCAGGACCTAAGGGCAAACTATTGGTGGATAGGCTTGAAGAAGTCTGTAGCTACCTATGTAGCTAAATGTTTGACGTGTGCGCAAGTCAAAGCAGAACATCAAAAGCCGTCAGGTTTGCTACAACAGCCTGAACTTCCTACTTGGAGGTGGGAAATGGTAACTATGGATTTTATCACCAAGTTACCCAAGACAAGGAAAGGAAATGACACCATCTGGGTGATCGTAGACAGACTGACTAAGTCAGCACATTTCCTACCCATTAAGGAGACCTACAGCTCCGACATGTTAGCCCAGTTGTACGTGGATAAGATTGTAGCTTTACATGGCATACCTGTGTCTATTATCTCTGACAGAGATACTAGATACACGTCACATTTTTGGAAAAGCTTCCAACAATCTTTGGGCACGCGTTTGAATTTTAGTACGGCTTACCATCCTCAGACAGACGGTCAGAGTGAGCGTACTATTCAAACGTTGGAAGACATGCTTCGTGCATGTGTGATTGATTTGGGTGGTAGTTGGGATAACCACCTACCACTAATTGAGTTCTCCTACAACAATAGCTACCACACCAGCATTAAGGCTGCGCCTTTCGAGGCCTTATATGGTAGAAAGTGTAGAACGCCCGTTTGTTGGGCGGAAGTTGGAGATGTCCAGTTATCAGGACCGGAGATAGTCTTTGAAACGACGGACAAGATTGTCCAAATTCGTGACCGTCTCAAAGCTACCCGAGATAGGCAAAAGAGCTACGCAGATCCCAAGCGTAAATCTTTTCACTTTGAAGTAGGTGATAAAGTCTTACTTAAAGTATCACCTTGGAAGGGAGTGATGCGATTTGGTAAGAAAGGCAAGCTAAGCCCGAGATACATAGGACCTTTCGAGTTTATTGAACGTGTCGGGTCAGTTGCCTATAAGCTAAACTTACCAGAAGAGCTCAGTGGAATTCACAATGTATTTCACATCTGCAATCTGAAAAAGTGTTTCGCTGATGAATCACTGGTCATACCACATTCGGATGTGCATATAGATGAGAGCTTGAAATTTGTGGAAAAACCATTGTCGATCGAGGATCGACAGGTTAAGAAGCTTCAAAGGAAGCATGTACCAATTGTAAAGGTCAAATGGGATGCCCGTAAAGGTCCCGAGTATACGTGGGAGGTTGAGTCCACGATGAAAGAAAAGTACCCTTACCTGTTTCAGTAATTCTCGAGGTTGAGATTTCTTTTAAGGGGGTGTGGATGTAACACCTCGAAAATTTACGTCCTATAATGTGTTGACACGTGTCATAGGTTTGAACGTGTGAAAGAATGTTCTTGAAGGACTAAAGTTGACAAACATAGAAACTATGTGAATTTGAGGGTTCAAAATGTCAACAATGAATAAATATACTTTACAATAACCCTACATGATGTTTATAACCTTAAACGAATAAATCATGGATCATACGTAGCCAATTGTGAGAGATTACAAACTACAGGGGTTAAATGTGTCAACATGTTTAAGTTATACCTCTGAGTGACCTTTTGACAAACCCGAAGCTTTGTAACAATTAATTATGCTCACTAGAATGTGTGATAAAAATATCACCAAGTTTCGTTATCGTATGAGAAAGTTATGATAAAATTCGTGTGCGAGGGGTTAGAAGCGTCAACGTGGAAATTTAGGATTTTTCGGGTAAATACAAAGTGGCCAAGGACTTCACAAAGTGGGTATAAGTCTTAAAGCCCCTATATGTCAATATTAAAGGTTTAAAATGCAAGAAAACATGAGAAAGCAACCTTTCGGGGGACCAAGGGCCAAAAATGCAATAAAAGAAAGTTTTGTAACCTGAACCGGAGACTAAGGCGGGCCGCGTAAGATCATGAAGATCTTTACGCGGGCCGCGTGCGACTGCCAGCTGCAGAAACAACAGGCAGCTGCCTGTTTTGTCCCTTAACCGACTTAGATCGACTTGTTGCAATACAATGGGCTTCCTATTATGGTTTTGAGGCTATAGGGGACACATGTATTCATCCTTGAGCATTGGTAGCCTTGCATGGCAACAATCTATGAAGATCAAAGTTCATATATAAAGCTCATAATGTTGCAACATTGCAACCGCACTTCCTGATCATTTCTGGAGCATAAAAGCAGATCCCAAGCATCATAAATCGTTCATTAGACACTTGTAAGTTTGCTTAACTTTCTTTAATTGAGTTTAGCTTAGTATTTAGCTTAAAAGTCAAACCGTCGTAATTACGGTTTGACTTAACGATAAAACACAAACGGTCCAGTGTTTTGCCGAAATGAAAGTTGTTATAAGTAGGTAATTAAGTGGGTAATAAACCCTTAAAAGGGTACTCACTGATTCCCGATCTAACCAGGTCAAATGACGAGTCAAACGTTTTCCGAAAAAGTCAACAGAATTGTGATTTTCGAATTAACACGCGATTAGCGATATAGAATGCGTGTAACCTGTTTTATCATTCATATAACTTGATAATAAGTATAATAACTTGTCTAAGCTTGTTTGATTCGACAACTTTCTGTTTTGAACCGATTCGGAGCCGAAAGGCGCATAGTTTGACTTTCTGCTTTGACTTCGGTTCTGACCCGGTTTTGATAGGTTTAGACATGCCTTAAAGTTCCATTAGGACCTAGTTACATGTGTGTATAACCCTCTGCATTTATACCACTTAAATCCTTAATTGTCCGACGTTTCCGTTAATCGCTTAAATATTGACCATAATGCCCTTATGACCATACAACGAGAATTTTGGAAATATGAAAGTACAATAATCTTTGTTACTGATTATTAAACATGTCTGTAAATTTTCACATCAGTTGGACGTATAGATTAGGAGTTATGCTCAATGACGTAATTAGAACGCTTCTTAGTGATTAAACGGCGTCATTAGCGTAAAGCCTATCTAAACCCAATTTTTTACACCAAACCTTTTACCCACTGATGTAATATAATATTTTGGGATTTTTGAAGATTTTTAAACTGATCATAAGCTAGGATTATCGCCTTAATTCGGTAAATACCGAATATGCCCTTTTCGGCCATAAAATGAGTTTTACAAATCCTTTTGACACCAATCCAATTGCTACTGATTTCAAATAATAAATGGAGTATTTTGAACCTGTTGAACTGATCAGAAAACTCAGAATCCTATATTAACCCGTAAATCGCTTAAAACGACATTATACGCGTATTAAACGCATAGTTAGGGTTTAAAACTATTTTGGCATATAAGACTTATAACCAAATGTTATAACCTATTAAAATAAGTTATTTTACTGATTTATTCAGACCCGGATCACAGAAGATAAATTAATCCCTTTTATAATCTTTAAAATGACCAAAATACCCCTACGGGGCTTAATATGAGATTAAACTCGTTTTGGGCATAATGGAAGGTATCATACTGATATCACAACATATTTAAGGCATGTTAACCTAGGAAACCTGTTTAGGACTCTTATGGTTATCCGTTACGCTTCATGCGCGTTCGGTTCGGTTTATGTAACTAGTTTACATAAATTAGCCGAAACGGGTCAAACCTTATCGGTTTTATCTCAAAATCCAGAATGTGTATAATATACCCATATTAAGCAAGTCTTCAAACTTGTCGGGTCTAAATCACATTCTATCCGGTCTTCGCTTAATCGTGCGTGCGAACCGTATCTTTAAAACTAACCGGTCTAAGTTTAAGCTTAACTAAAGACCCGTTAGGATTCTAATAGGTTATTATAAACCTTCATTCCAGATTAGGAGAACCAGTAAAAGATACTTGCACTCGCTGATTTTGATTTATACTTGCTCAGGTAAATACTTTTAACTTATTTTCCCTATACGGGCTTGGGGTACGGTATATAAAATACCGCTTGGTCGGGCATTGAATCTTTAATTGTATGATGGTTAAAGTATTGAGATGTCTCGTTTAAATTGTTTTGTTTGCTTAAAGCCTTTGGGGGGTTAATGACCATGTCCCGGATATCCCTGGCATCATTTTACGAAATGGCCACGACCTAAGCACGGGGCGTAGGCGTACGCCCGTCGGTGTCTCATATACATAATGTGGTGTGTCTATTGATCTTTAACCCGGCTCGACCCGGGCTACTGAACGCATAAGAAACATGTAAATCCTTTACAAGTATTATATTCTAATAATTATCCCAAGTGATAAAATATTATTTGTGCCTTGTGCCTTAAATTCATTTTCTTAAACTCTTTTCAAAATGAGTCGGTTGATTGTATTTTCCAGTGTAAACTGACGTATTTTCTCAAAAAAAAGGTTAAGTGCAGGTACTACGCGTAATAGGCTGGCTTTGCTCTTAGCATTCACAATAAGTCTCGCAAGCCTGGATGTCATAGGCTGTTGAACATTGTTTCCTTTTATTTTGATCTACCTGTGGATTTATATTCAACTACTTGTGATACTTAATATTACAATATCGTTTGGTTGAAATGAATCTATACTTTGCTTCCACTGTGCATTTAAATATTGTGTTGTTTGACTATTATGTTACCAACCACGTCACGATACTCCCCTACCGAGCCCACCGGTAATACGTGGAAATACGGGGTGTGACAACAATCATTCGGAAAGCTAAAATAATAAACACACTTTAACCACCTAAAATTTTTCTTTAACGTGCAATTGATAAATGTCTATGAAAATCTCTTAAAAATAAGTTAGTCATCCGTTAGGAGTTTGCTAACCTCACTTAAACAAGGAAAGTGGCATCGATAAACACAATGCAACCACCGAGACAAGCATAAACTAGATTAAATCACAACCGAGTTCATTTTACAAATCGTGCATATAAATTCACCAAGATAGCAATTTTGGCCTAAACTACTAACTAAGTTAACAATTCATGGCAAGAATTCATAACAACACCATTTAACCCGTTAAGGTCCTTACGTGACGGAAAGCTTTCTTGATTAACAATAATTACATTTTATTAAACCACTAACCATTTATAGCATCATGGTGCACACATTTTAACCAAGCTAAACTAGTTAACCAGGTTTAAAGTCGACTAATACATGATTAATTAAGCTTCATCTTTCAACTATCTTAACTAACCAAATACCAATCATCCAACATAATTACTTATAATCAAGAAATCAACATCAATAACAAGGTTGCAAACTAATCATCAAAGATTAACATAGAAAATACTTCCAAGTGTCATTACAAACAAAATTAACATACTAATGGTTATAATTAAGCAAGGGATTGTTGTTTTTGCCCAAAGGCTTACAATAAAACATAGAACATTAATCTAAATGCTTGAAACATTAACAAAATTATGGAAAGATTAGAAAACCAAACCATAAACAAGCACTAGATTAAGAATCCGGATAGTAATGGAGCTAAACGGCACAATGTGGCTTGAATCCGGGTCAAAAGCAAAGCCTTCGGAGCCTGTAAAATCGCATGTGAAGCTCCCAAAATTCCAGAGTTACGAGCAGAATGTTTCTGCATGTTTTTTATAACATTTTGAATTCGCACGGTCGTGCCAATAAAGTGCACGACCGTTCACTTTTTGCATTATTGGAGTTACTGTTCACCATACCGCATAACCTCATCAGATCTTGACCAGTCGTCGATCTCGCACGACCGTTCCTTAGGCCGCACGACCGTTCATCTCCGGGTAAAGGTTGCATGGATATCTGAACGGGTGGTGCATCTCCGAGAAGATGCTAGTCATCGGATATGCACGGTCGTTCGTCCAGTTGCAGGGTCGTGCATTGCCGAGAAGGCTTGCACGTCGGATTGCACTGGCTGTGCATCACCGAGAAGATCTTGGTTTCCGGATCTGCACGGTCGTTCTATGAGTCGCACGACCGTGCCAAATGCCCAAGTCAGAATGTTCGCAGCTTTGTCGTTTTGTCCGGAAAGTCCTCGTTTTCACTATCATCTTGTCTGGCATGCTGTTTTAGGCCTGTACACAAAAGTATACCTGATTAAGTATCCGATTAACGGTTTTACGGCCGAAAACGCATAAAATGGGGATAAAATGGGGGACTAAAGTATGTGTAAATTAGTGACTATCAAATCTCCCCACACTTGAACCTTGCTTGTCCTCAAGCAAGCTAAACTAAAATGCAATAAAAGATAGAATCTAACAAGAACAAGAATTTACAAACTATTTATTGAAACAACTACAAACGGTTAGCCGGCTTTTCGAAAGACAACATCAAATGAATCAAACCAAACAAGCATATGCAAATATATGTAGATAACCAAAAAGCCGTGACTTCACTTTCAATTGACTTAACATGCTAATCTTCACACAACTCACAATGTTCACACACACTCGGTTTTATATGTGAAACATACATAAAATGTGTATGTGCAAACACTCAATGCCTTGTCAATGAAACGTGTAATATCATAAGCTTGTCATAAGATCTCGTCTCCACCAACTAACATGCGAAAAAGTGCAAATCAAGAGGACTTTACGGGGTGTAACGTTAGACTTGGGTGAAGGGTATGGAAATGGAAATTTAAAGTGGCGAAATGGTTAGAACTCGGTTTTAGCGTTTAACTAGCGTAAAACAATACAACTATACATACTAACGCCTTAAAAAGGCGACTTTTGCAAAATCGAGCTCATCAATCGATATTTTATCATTAAGCATTCAAAATTGCTCGAATTTTGTCGAATTCACCATATTTTAGGGTGTTTTATTTTCTTTTTCTTTTTTTTATATGACAAAGTCAACAAGTTAAACCCCTCCCCACACTTGAACTTTGCATTGTCCCCAATGCGAAACTCGAAATATAGAGATAAAGGAGAATAGTACTCCCCTGAATATGATTTTGATGCAACGAGACTTCAAAGTTGTATCTGTGATGTGCTCCGGTCCAAGACTTGATAGCCAAAATCTGTAAGTATGTCACAAGGTACAGAAAAACAGAACAGAAACAATATAAACGCAAATAAACCATAATTTACATAAATAAACTACTAAATATCCAAACAAAGACAAGACAAATAAACTAAAGTGTCTGAAAATAAAGAGTACATAACCGAGGGTGTTTGAAATAATAACCAAAATGAACACCCGATAAACAAAGTACTGAAATAACAAAACCACCAACGATCAACTCCACCGTCTCCTAGTCATCGTCACCAGCATCATCTCTCGTGTTGGATGGGTCTGCATCTCCATAACCGGGTGGGTTCCCGAATGGGAACTGTGGAGGCTGCTGAAAGTAGTCGGGAAAGGCATTATGCAGACCCCCGAACAGGTATGAGAACCCAGCTTGCACCTCTTGGCGCATAAAATCCTGGTTCGCCCTGAGCTGGTCCTGACCAACTCGTAACTACTCTATACTCATGAGCTGCTGCTCCAGACTAGCATACAACTGCTCTAAACTGGTGCGCTGATGCTCTTGACTCACCTGCATCTATTGAAACTGCTGGTAGAGATCAGGATAAGACGGGATGCCCTCTGGCCAATCCTGGTGCTGGTGGTATCCTTGATGCTGCGGTGAATGTGGTGGTGTGTGTGGCTCATGCTGCTCGTGCTGCTCATGCTGCTCTCCCATCTCCTCGTCCTCATCCTCCTCCTCTGCCGGAGGAAACGGGTCCCAGACCTCGTTGTTCAAACCCTTCAATCGATCCCTGCGATCCGTCTCAGCAATAAGCCCCATGGCTTTCAACGACCGAATATCAACATATAAACCCTCGGTCACCAAAGTGAGACCCTGAAGTACCTCATCAGTCATTAACCCCAAGTTGTAGGCGATCTCGGTCACATACTGACCACCATGAATTTGACTGCTGGGCGTTCTCCCTGAGCTGTTCACAAAATACTCCGCCATCCTCGCAGCTAGGTTGATGTGTACCCCCTCAACCAACGCATAAAGAAATATCAGATCTGGTGTTGGACAGTTCCCTAGACTGTCCATGCGCCCGTATATGGTATGGCTGAATATATGATGCATGACTCTATGCAATGGGTCTCTCAACCTTGAAGCTTTCGACATTCTAGGATCGTATGGGTCACCAACTGCATATTGAGCCCAAAACGCGGCCCGCGCTTCATCGCTCGGAAGGTGAACTAATCTGTGAAAAACTCTGAACCCATATCTTCAATTGTGTAGATTCCAAGTCTCCGACCCAATCTGCCCACCGACCAATTGTGCCAGCGTCCGCCCAATCTGAAAGTTATCATCTCCTTGTAGCGGAAGTTTGGAATTTTATAAGCTCTTGGCTTGTTGTATGAATAGGTGGCGAAGAATTCTATCGTTAGCTCACGATAGATCGGGCGATCGATGGCGACTAAACGTGAAAGTGGGATTGTTAACATGTTCTCTAGTCGGTCACGCTGATTTAAATCTCTCATAACATCCCAATCTAGCCTCCAGGGGATGCCAAACTGCCCTCGCCTATTCCATAAAGCGTTACGTTTTGGGATGCAAAGACTTTCTTTCTCGTTATCGGGGTCAAACTGTAAGAAGGGATGATCCATCTGCAAGAGGGAAGACAGTTAAAACAGGAGAAACAGAAAAAAATTAATTCGGAGCAGCCGAACACACTGTTATGAAGCTACTGTCTCGCTGATCTGGGCGTTTGGCACGGGCGTGCGACCAACCGCACGGTCGTGCGTTCCCGAAAATCAGCACTGGTGGTAAGCATATATCGTAACTGCACGGCGTGCGACCAACGGCACCACCGTGCATCACCGAGCCAACAGCAAACCATCGTGAACAGCCGGAAGTACACGACCGTTCCACACGAGGAACGTCCGTGCGACTACATTTCTGCAGAATCCGAACCCCTGAACTTTGAACAGCCAGATTTTTTTAAAAAATTATCAAATTTTTGGCAAACAGGGGCTAGAAATCCGACCGGGTGTTCACGAAACATAACAATGTTGCAAGGGTTAGGGTTTCGCTTGTGTTTATGAAGGGAACCCGAAAAAGCCTTGAAGAATCAAAACGAATCTAACCTAGACAAAGATGAAACAGGAAATCGACAAGAAAGAACATACCGTGCGAAGAGATGTGTGAAACCGTGCGAAGAAATCGTGCGATTTGAGGCAAAATCGCTCTGGAACAGCTAGTGCTGTTTAGGGTTCGCGAATTGTGAATGGGGGCTGCAGATGAGGGTATTTATACTGCCAAATGACAGAAATGCCCCTAGCCTCATGCACGGTCATTCGATGAGTCGCACGGTCGTGCGTCACCGAACATGATTCACCCTGGCACGATGATCTCGGAACTGCACCGGGGGTGCGACTCGAGGTGCCGGCCATCCCGGATTCGCACGGGCGTGCGATAGGAGGCACGGGCGTGCCACAGCTGCAGATCAGTTTTTTCTGCAGAATGCATTTTCAGCACCTGTTTTGGACGTTTTTCGCCATTTTTTCAACACGCAAACTGTTTTAACAATATCCCAACATAGAACCTTCGCTCGGTACGTTTAAAAACATTACAAACAAAATTAACATACTAATGGTTATAATTAAGCAAGGGATTGTTGTTTTTGCCCAAAGGCTTACAATAAAACATAGAACATTAATCTAAATGCTTGAAACATTAACAAAATTATGGAAAGATTAAAAAACCAAACCATAAACAAGCACTAGATTAAGAATCCGGATAGTAATGGAGCTAAACGGCACAATGTGGCTTGAATCCGGGTCAAAAGCAAAGCCTCCGGAGCCTGTAAAATCGCCTGTGAAGCTCCCAAAATTCCAGAGTTACGAGCAGAATGTTTCTGCATGTTTTTTATAACATTTTGAATTCGCACGGTCGTGCCAATAAAGTGCACGACCGTTCACTTTTTGCATTATTGGAGTTACTGTTCACCATACCGCATGACATCATCAGATCTTGACCAGTCGTCGATCTCGCACGACCGTTCCTTAGGCCGCACGATCGTTCATCTCCGGGTAAAGGTTGCACGGATATCTGAACGGGTGGTGCATCTCCGAGAAGATGCTAGTCATCGGATATGCACGGTCGTTCGTCCAGTTGCAGGGTCGTGCATTGCCGAGAAGGCTTGCATGTCGGATTGCACTGGCTGTGCATCACCGAGAAGATCTTGGTTGCCGGATCTGCACGGTCTTTCCATGAGTCGCACGACCGTGCCAAATGCCCAGGTCAGAATGTTCGCAGCTTTGTCGTTTTGTCCGGAAAGTCCTCGTTTTCACTATCATCTTGTCTGGCATGCTGTTTTAGGCCTGTACACAAAAGTATACCTGATTAAGTATCCGATTAACGGTTTTACGGCCGAAAACGCATAAAATGGGGATAAAATGGGGGACTAAAGTATGTGTAAATTGGTGAATATCAAATCTCCCCACACTTGAACCTTGCTTGTCCTCAAGCAAGCTAAACTAAAATGCAATAAAAGATAGAATCTAACAAGAACAAGAATTTACAAACTATTTATTGAAACAACTACAAACGGTTTGCCGGTTTTTCGAAAGACAACATCAAATGAATCAAACCAAACAAGCATATGCAAATATATGTAGATAACCAAAAAGCCGTGACTTCACTTTCAGTTGACTTAACATGCTAATCTTCACACAACTCACAATGTTCACACACACTCGGTTTTATATGTGAAACATACATAGAATGTGTATGTGCAAACACTCAATGCCTTGTCAATGAAACGTGTAATATCATAAGCTTGTCATAAGATCTCGTCTCCACCAACTAAGATGCGAAAAAATGCAAATCAAGAGGACTTTACGGGGTGTAACGTTAGGCTTGGGTGAAGGGTATGGAAATGGAAATTTAAAGTGGCGAAATGGTTAAAACTCGGTTTTAGCGTTTAACTAGCGTAAAACAATACAACTATACATACTAACGCCTTAAAAAGGCGACTTTTGCGAAATCGAGCTCATCAATCGAGATTTTATCATTAAGCATTCAAAATTGCTCGAATTTTGTCGAATTCACCATATTTTAGGGTGTTTTATTTTCTTTTTCTTTTTTTTATAGGACAAACAAAGTCAACAAGTTAAACCCCTCCCCACACTTGAACTTTGCATTGTCCCCAATGCGAAACCCGGAATATAGAGATAAAGGAGAATAGTACTCCCCTGAAGATGATTTTGATGCAACGAGACTTCAAAGTTGTATCTGTGATGTGCTCTGGTCCAAGACTTGATAGCCAAAATCTGTAAGTATGTCACAAGGTACAGAAAAACAGAACAGAAACAATATAAACGCAAATAAACCATAATTTACATAAATAAACTACTAAATATCCAAACAAAGACAAGACAAATAAACTAAAGTGTCTGAAAATAAAGAGTACATAACCGAGGGTGTTTGAAATAAAAAAAATGAACACCCGATAAACAAAGTACTGAAATAACAAAACCACCAACGATCAACTCCACCATCTCCTAGTCATCGTCACAAGCATCATCTCTCATGTTGGATGGGTCTGCATCTCCATAACCGGGTGGGTTCCCGAATGGAAACTATGGAGGCTGCTGAAAGTAGTCGGGAAAGGCATTATGCAGACCCCCGAACAGGTATGAGAACCCAGCTTGCACCTCTTGGCGAATAAAATCTTGGTTCGCCCTTAGCTGGTCCTGACCAACCCGTAACTGCTCTATACTCATGAGCTGCTGCTCCTAACTAGCATACAACTGCTCTAAACTGGTGCGCTGATGCTCTTGACTCACCTGCATCTGTTGAAACTGCTGGTAGAGATCAGGATAAGGCGGGATGCCCTCTGGCCAATCCTGGTGCTGGTGGTATCCTTGATGCTGCGGTGAATGTGGTGGTGTGTGTGGCTCATGCTGCTCGTGCTGCTCTCCCATCTCCTCGTCCTCATCCTCCTCCTCTGCCGGAGGCAACGGGTCCCAGACCTCGTTGTTCAAACCCTTCAATCGATCCCTGTGATCCGTCTCAACAATAAGCCCCATGGCTTTCAACGACCGAATATCAACATATAAACCCTCGGTTACCAAAGTGAGACCCTGAAGTACCTCATCAGTCATTAACCCCAAGTTGTAGGCGATCTCGGTCGCATACTGACCACCATGAATTTGACTGCTGGGCGTTCTCCCTGAGCTGTTCACAAAATACTCCGCCATCCTCGCAGCTAGGTTGATGTGTACCCCCTCAATCAGCGCATAAAGAAATATCAGATCTGGTGTTGGACAGTTCCCCAGACTGTCCATGCGCCCGTATATGGTATGGCTGAATATATGATGCATGACTCTATGCAACAGGTCTCTCAACCTTGAAGCTTTCGACATTCTAGGATCGTATGGGTCACCAACTGCATATTGAGCCCAAAACGCGGCCCGCGCTTCATCGCTCGGGAAGGTGAACTAATCTGTGAAAAACTCTGAACCCATATTTTCATTTGTGTAGATTCCAAGTCTCCGACCCAATCTGCCCACCGACCAATTGTTCCAGCGTCCGCCCAATCTGAAAGTTATCCTTTCCTTGTAGCGGAAGTTTGGAATTTTATAAGCTCTTGGCTTGTTGTATGAATAGGTGGCGAAGAATTCTATCGTTAGCTCACGATAGATCGGGCGATCGATGGCGACTAAACGTGAAAGTGGGATTGTTAACATGTTCTCTAGTCGCTCACGCTGATTTAAATCTCTCATAACATCCCAATCTAGCCTCCGGGGGATGCCAAACTGCCCTCGCCTATTCCATAAAGCGTTACGTTTTGGGATGCAAAGACTTTCTTTCTCGTTATCGGGGTCAAACTGTAAGAAGGGATGATCCATCTGCAAGAGGGAAGACAGTTAAAACAGGAGAAACAGAAAAAATTTAATTCGGAGCAGCCGAACACACTGTTATGAAGCTACTGTCTCGCTGATCTGGGCGTTTGGCACGGGCGTGCGACCAACCGCACGGTCGTGCGTTCCCGAAAATCAGCACTGGTGGTAAGCATATATCGTAACTGCACGGCGTGCGACCAACGGCACCACCGTGCATCACCGAGCCAACAGCAAACCATCGTGAACAGCCGGAACTGCACGACCGTTCCACACGAGGAACGTCCGTGCGACTACATTTCTGCAGAATCCGAACCCCTGAACTTTGAACAGCCAGATTTTTTAAAAAATTATCAAATTTTTGGCAAACAGGGGCTAGAAATCCGACCGGGTGTTCACGAAACATAACAATGTTGCAAGGGTTAGGGTTTCGCTTGTGTTTATGAAGGGAACCCTAAAAAGCCTTGAAGAATCAAACGAATCTAACCTAGATAAAGATGAAACAGGAAATCGACAAGAAAGAACATACCGTGCGAAGAGATGTGTGAAACCGTGCGAAGAAATCGTGCGATTTGAGGCAAAATCGCTCTGGAACGGCTGGTGCTGTTTATGGTTCGCGAATTGTGAATGGGGGCTGCAGATGAGGGTATTTATACTGCCAAATGACATAAATGCCCCTAGCCTCACGCACGGTCGTTCGATGAGTCGCACGGTCGTGCGTCACCGAACATGGTTCACCCTGGCACGATGATCTCGGAACTGCACCGGGGGTGCGACTCGAGGTGCCGGCCATCCCGGATTCGCACGGGCGTGCGATAGGAGGCACGGGCGTGCCACAGCTGCAGATCAGTTTTTTCTGCAGAATGCATTTTCAGCACCTGTTTTGGCCGTTTTTCGCCATGTTTTCAACACGCAAACTGTTTTAACCATATCCCAACATAGAACCTTCGCCCGGCACGTTTAAAAACAGTACAAACTGACAAAAACTACAAAACACACCTAAATTACGCTAAAACGACAAAAACAGAAAAAAGGACGATTTTACCCCTAAAGCGCTTAAGTCGCTCTTGCTACATTTTTAATCCACGAGTCAGTAGCGTAGACTCTCCTCCCCACACTTATGATGTGTGCGGGGCGTGGAGTTCGATAACCTCCACCGCCGACTCGATCGGCCCGGCAACGTAAAGCTTCAAGCGGTGCCCATTCACTTTGAAAATAACGCCGTCCGCGTTCTCTATTGCAACAGTCCCATATGGAAATACTTCTTTTACCGTGTATGGTCCTGTCCAACGTGAATGTAATTTTCCTGGAAATAGGCGCAATTGCGAGTTGTAAAGAAGAACAAGATCGCCCGCTTGGAATTGTTTGTGGTCCTCAAGCGTTTATCATGCAATCTTTTGGTGCGCTCTTTGTACAACACGGAGCTCTCATAAGCTTGTTGTCGTAGCTCCTCCAATTCATGAATCTGAAAAAACCAGGCTTCACCTCCGGTTTTTAAGTCCAGATTTGCGGTTTTTAGAGCCCACATCGCTTTATGCTCCAACTCCACCGGCAAATGACACGCTTTTCCATATACAAGCCTAAAGGGAGTAGTCCCAATAGGGGTCTTGAAAGCTGTACGGAAAGCCCACAACGCCTCCTCTAGTTTGTCCGACCAATCCTTGCAGTTTGCACCTACAGACCGCTCAAGGATTCGTTTTAGTCTCCGGTTTGTGACCTCCACCTGCCCACTCGTCTGTGGATGATAGGGCGTGGATAAACGGTGATGCACACCGTAGCGGGACAAAGCTTTTTCAAGCTGGGTATTGCAGAAGTGAGTCCCTCTGTCACTGATAAGCGCTTTCGGAGCGCCAAACCGGGCGAACAAACTTTTCAAAAATCTCACGACCACCCTGGCATCATTGGTGGGTAAGGCCTGTGCCTCCGCCCACTTTGATACATAATCGACAGCGACCAGGATGTACTTATTACCTCGTGCGGGGGGAAATGGTTCCATGAAGTCTATCCCCCAAATGTCGAAGACTTCACAAACTTGTATCCAGTTCTGAGGCATTTCATCACGTGCCGATATATTAGCCGCCCTCTGGCAGGCATCGCACGCTCTAACCCAACTCTGTGCATCACGAAAAATAGTCGGCTAATAAAACCCGGAATCCAGCATCTTCTTGGCGGTGAAATTGGCTCCATGGTGGCCTCCGATAGGTCCCTCGTGACAATGGCGCAGAATATCGGTCGCCTCCTTGCCTGAAACACATCTTCTGATCACTTGATCAGCACCAACCCTGAATAAGAAAGGATCGTCCCAAATGTAGTGCTTGACATCCGAAAAGAATTTCCTCTTTTGTTGGTGAGTCAACCCTTTAATCAGAATCCCGCAAGCAAGATAGTTCGCAAAGTCGGCGAACCAAGGTGACTCAACGCATATCTCAACACCCATCAACACCTCGTGTGGGAAATTGTCATTGATTGAATCCCAACGTGTGTCCTCGATGTCTCCATGCTCCAACCGAGATAGATGGCCAGCCGCTACATTCAACGCACCCTTTTTATCTTGAATTTCGATATCAAACTCCTGCAGCAACAAGATCCATCTGATGAGACGCGGTTTAGCGTCCTGTTTGCTGAAAAGATATCTGATGGCTGCGTGATCAGTATACACAATGGTTTTTGAAAGCACCAAATACGATCTAAATTTGTCAAATGCAAAAACAACCGCCAAGAGCTCTTTTTCAGTCGTGGTGTAGTTCTCCTGAGCGTCGTGAAGAATCTTGCTCGCATAATAGATCGGGTGAAAGTGTTTTTCTTTCTTTTGACCCAGAACGGCCCCTATAGCGTAATCACTCGCGTCGCACATAATTTCAAATGGCAGACTACAGTCAGGTGCAACCAAAATAGGGGCCTCAATCAACTTTTGCTTGAAAAGGTCAAAAACCCTCAAGCAATCATCTCCAAATACGAACGGAGCGTCTTTCTCCAACAAACGGGTCATGGGCCTAGCGATTTTTGAGAAATTCTTGATGAATCGCCTATAGAACCCCGCATGACCAAGAAATCTCCGTATCGCTCTCACAGAGGTGGGAGGCGGAAGTCATGAAATAACGTCAACTTTAGCTGGATCGACTTCCATACCAGCACGAGAAATCTTATGTCCCAGAACTATGCCCTCTTTCACCATAAAGTGGCACTTTTCCCAGTTGAGGACAAGATTCGTTTCTTCACACCTCTTCAACATCTTCTTCAAATTTTCCAAACAATGATCGAAGGAATCCTCAAATACCGAAAAATCATCCATGAAAACCTCCATAGAATCCTCGATCATATCATGAAAAATTGCAACCATGCATCTCTGGAAGGTCGCTGGTGCATTACACAACCCAAAAGGCATACGCCGGTAGGCGAATGTGCCGAAGGGGTAGGTAAAGGTAGTCTTCTCCTGATCCTCAGGAGCAATAGGAATTTGGAAGTACCCAGAGAACCCGTCCAAGAAACAGTAATACAACTTCCCCGACAGACGTTCCAACATCTGGTCGATGAATGGAAGCATGAAGTGATCCTTACGAATAGCATCGTTGAGTTTGCGGTAATCAATGCAAACTCGCCACCCAGTGACGGTACGGGTAGGAATTAGCTCATTCCTATCATTTGAGACTATAGTCATACCACCTTTCTTAGGTACTACCTGCACTGGACTCACCCACACAGAGTCAGATATAGGATATATCATCCCGGCATCCAACAACTTAATCACTTCTTTCTTCACCACGTCTTGCATATTTGGATTTAAACACCTCTGATGCTGTGCACAAGGTTTGTACTCGTCTTCCATCAGAATCTTGTGAGTACAAAAAGAAGGATTGATGCCCTTGATATCCATGATTTTCCACGCAATGGCTCTCTTATGAAGTCTCAGAACCTCGAAAAGCTGATTCTTCTCATCCTTTACCAATGATGCCGAAATTATGACCGGTAAGCGACGCTCCTCGTCCAGAAATGCATACTCGAGATGTGGCGGGAGTTCTTTCAACTCCAAAGACGGCGGATCTTCAACAGAAGGTTTTTCTTTCTCTTCTTCTACATGGCCAATTTCTAAAAACCGCTCCGAACTCTGGGAACCATCGTCACCAATCTGATAGACTGGCTGCTCGAAATCGTGGCCCTCCTGCGTAATGCCAATCAGGTCCCCACACGACAGACGTGTGTCCGAATCAATCTCGTCAACAGTGCCTTGAAAATGAGAGCACACACATGCGTCGACAATGTCGACATAGTAAAGCATGTCATCGTGACTTTGCGGATGCTGCATTGATCTTTTGATATCAAATGTCACGTGCTCGTCATTTACTCGGAGCGTGATTTGGCCAGCTGCCACATCAACAACCGTCCTCGCAGTATTGAGGAACGGGCGTCCAAGTATCAAAGGTACTCTTGAATCTTCGTCCATGTCAAGAATAACAAAATCCACGGGGAAAACAAATTTATCGATTTTAACAAGCATGTTTTCAACAAATCCACGCGGATACTTGATTGAACGGTCTGCCAACCGAATGCTCATTCTAGTGGGTGACGGCTCACCCAGATCCAGTTTAGTAAAAACCTTATATGGCATAAGGTTGATACTCGCTCCCAAGTCAGCCAACCAAACACGGGAGCATAAAACTACCCGGATCTCCCATTTTCGTGGGCAGACGGTTTTGTAGAACGGCAGAACAAGTTTCATTCATCACCACACATGATATATCCTCGAGCTTCTGTTTATTTGAGAGGATGTCCTTTAGGAATTTCGCATACTTTGGCATCTGGGCCAAGGCTTCAACAAACGGTATATTAATGTGTAGTTGCTTAAACAACTCAAGGAACTTACCGTATTGTTCTTCGTTCTTCTGTTTCTTCAGCCTGCCTGGATAAGGTACCGGAGGAGTGTAATCTTTGACTAGCTCCTGGACTTGTGTTGTACTTGCTGGGCGTAGCCTGGCTTGCACCTCGTCCGGTGTGCCAGTCAGGACCGCTCCAGTGATCGGTGATGAGTCTGATATGACGGGTCCGGTAGTCTTTCCACTCCTGGTCATGATCGCATTCACATGCCTGCCCGGGTTTGGCTCTGTATTGCCCGGAAGACCACCTGGGGGTCTTTTAGACATCATCTGAGCCAGCTGACCAACCTGGTTCTCGATATTCTGAATCGAGGCTTTGTGACTCCTCATTTCTCCCTCATGGGAAAGAAAACGATCCTCGCTCTGCTGGTATCGTTTTTCTGCCAACTGATTCGCACTCGAGGAGCTAGTAAGAAGCTGAGCCATCATATCCTCCAGCTTGGAACTAGATTGAGGGGCCTGTTGCTGGGAACTACTCCTAGTGCCCTGATTCTGATATGAATATGGACGTTGCTGGTAAGGTTGGTTGTATGGCTAAAATTGTTGATCCTGAGCCTGCGGTGGCGCTGGAGCGCGCGGAGTAAATCACAATGGGTTTTGATTGCCTGCATTCGCTCGCCACCCAAAATTTGGGTGATTCCTCCATCCGGGATTATAGGTATTGCTGTAGGGATTGTTCTGCGGCCTCACCTAATTACTCACAAAATCTACTTCTTCGTGGCCCTCATATACGACTCCCTGAAAACTCGTACTAGGCTCGTGTGACACTCCACACTGGTCACATCCTGAACCAGCTTGTGCGATCATCTGGGACTTATCGAATTTCGCTGCAAGAGCCGAGATTTGTGCAGTAATGGTCGTGTAATCGTCCACCGCGTGAACTCTTGCGCGAGGTGCTGATGATGATGATGTTGCCCGGCCTCTATCTCCTTCGCGACGTGAGTTAGACTTCAATGCAACTCTTTCTATGATATCATACGCTTCATTAGGCGTCTTCGTTCCTAGATCGCCTCCTCATTCCAGGTCCTGATGGACACAGCTGGAAGTGACATAAGCCAAGCTCTAACTTTGTCACGCAACGAGAAAGGAAACAACCTCAACCGAACTGCATCCTCCGAAACACCTGTAATCCTAAATGTTAAACAAATAGCGAGAAAAGCAGCGATATGTCTCCCGGGATCCTCATGCTCACGCCCGTCAAACTGTACTGAATTATGCACCATGTTAATAATACTAGATCTAATTTCAAATGTAGGTGCATCTATAGTAGGCTGAAGGATACTCGGCTCCAGGCCTGCCCCTCCGGGCTGATTCGAGTCATTCAAAGGTCGCTCATCGTCTGCCATGATTGCGTTTCTTGCTGCCCCTGAGCCCTGGGCTTCAGCGGGTACCACCTACTCCTGCTCACCAGCTGCGAGTAGTAGCGCTACCGTGCGGGATCTATCACGAATGCGTCTCCTCAGATCGCGCTCGGGTTCGTCTGACGGCTTAACAGGATCGGGAGCGGGGGTAGCGGACATCAACCTACAAACGAAAAATTGACACAATGAATATTTTATTAATATAATATTGCTGTTTTTTTTTTTTTTTTTTGCTGAAAAGAAACAGAATATTATTTTAAGAGTGAAATGCTTGGTTGGTCCCTGTGGTTTACGAAAATTACAGACTTGATCCTAATGGTTTACTAATTACACACTTGGTCCCAGTGGTTACAAATTTTAAACTCGGGTGGTCCTTGACACTAACCTATGTTAGATTTCTCAGTTAAATGTCTATGAAATAACCAAAATACCCTTAATTATTAAAAACACAAAAATAAATAGTTTAAACTAAAACAATATTTAAACCTTTGTTTCTTCTTCACCCAAAACCCTGTTTCTTCTTCACCCACTACCCCATTTTTCTCATATTCCCCATTCACCATCACACCTGTATTCCCTTACACCGGCGTTCAAATCCATGACTAGAAGAGCTCCGATCGGAGATCCATCACCGTCTACCGACGAATCGCTGACGTCATCGTCGTCTAAAGCTCAATTAAAGATTCAAAGACATCTTCAACCATTATTCCGGCGATGACGCCACAGATAAAAAATATCAGTAGTGTTGTATGATACAGAGTTATCGTCATCAATGACGACATCACCGTCACCGGCGAGTAGAGGAATATCATCCTCGCCGGAGTAGAGCACGCCGGAGGAAACTGACGCACCGGAATGAATCTCCGATTGACGGTCTTCTAGAGCATTGTTGTTATTATTAGTCTCGAAACTACTGCGATTACAGTTATTATCTGCATCGACGTTAAGATCTAGCATCGTCGATCCTTGAAGTAAGGCTGGCAAATCGTGTCTTAACAGGTTTCTGACGGCGCGCACAACATAAGTTCCAAACATGATTACGACTCGTTTAACTACTTTCTACCTCATGTTTATAAAACAGTTTTATGTTTTATGTATAAAGATGAATAAATGATAGATCCTAACATTGTAATTTTAATTATTTTAAAAATTAAAAAGTCAAAGGATGTATTTTTCAGTCAAACAGGTCTAATCGTGTCTTAACAGATACCCAATTGCCAGCCCTACCTTGAAGCGTGAAAAAAGCTCGAGGTGTATGATTATTCAACCCGAACAAGCTCTGTAGTTCATTCCGATGAATGTAGAACCGGTTTTTAGGTTTCTGATCAAATCATGTGATTCTCGTGAAAGGATTAGCTCTGTGTGTGTATGAGTGTGTGAGAGAAAGAGAGAGGAGAGAGAGATGGAGGGATAAGAAGATGAGGGGTGGCATCTCTTTTTGGGTTTTTTTATTCTTTAATTGCTCAAGGTTAATTTAGTCATTTTACAAAGGATTAACTGAAAAATTTAACAAAAGTTAGTGCCAAGGACCACCCGAGTTTAAAAATGACAACCACTGGGACCAAGTGTGTAATTAGTAAACCATTAGGACCAAGTCTGCAATTTTCGTAAACCACAGGGACCAACCAAGCATTTAACTCTTATTTTAAATGGGCTGAAAATTTTATAAAATTCGAAAATGGGCCCGAAATTTTATAAAAATTACAACAATAAAAATAATCGAATCGGCTAATGTAAAAATGATTTTCAAAGCCGAAAATTCAAAGAATAAATAAATAAATAAATTTGAAACCGAACAAATAAAAGGAACAAAAATTTACAAGTGTACAAAATAATCTAGAAAACGAATAAATGAAATAAAAGCAAGAAATATTAACAAACAAATAAACGAATAAATGAATCGAAAAATATTCACAAATATTAACAAATATATACACCGATAAAACAATGACTCGGGTCGTTCCTAAAGCTCGCCATTCCCCCGGCAACGGCGCCAAAAACTTGATGTATGCGCATATATGCATATTTTTATAATGAAATAACACACGAATCGGTTTTAAATTTATAAAAGTGATTATTACTTTAACATCAAAACACACACGAAAGAGGCAAGTATACCCCGTCATATATGTAGTAAAGTATCGGTAAGAACCAAGTATCGATCCAAGGAAATGGGCGGAGGAATAATACTAGACCTTTGTCATTAAATTAACGGAAGAAAGATAAGTTTTGTGATTTTCTAAAAGCTAAAGTAAGCATAAACAAATACTTATAAAAACATAATAGATTTTAAATATGAAAATAGGTAAATAGCCTTGCTTTATACACAACCACAACATGCAAACTAAGTCGGTTTTGCCACTAGAAACATTTGGTCAATTCTTCATTTTCAAGACAATTAGTATCCCTTTCGGGAATCCTAACATGACAATCATTCGGAAAGCTAAAACGATAAACACACTTTAACCACCTAAAATTGTTCTTTAACGTGCAATTGATAAATGTCTATGAAAATCTCTTAAAAATAAGTTAGTCATCCGTTAGGAGTTTTCTAACCTCACTTAAACAAGGAAAGTGACATCGATAAACATAATGCAACCACCGAGACAAGCATAAACTAGATTAAATCACAACCGAGTTCATTTTACAAATCTTGTATATAAATTCACCAAGATAGCAATTTTGGCCTAAACTACTAACTAAGTTAACAATTCATGGCAAGAATTCATAATAACACCATTTAACCCGTTAAGGTCCTTACGTGACGGAAAGCTTTCTTGATTAACAATAATTACATTTTATTAAACCACTAACCATTTTTAGTATCATGGTGCACACATTTTAACCAAGCTAAACTAGTTAACCAGGTTTAAAGTCTACTAATACATGATTAATTAAGCTTCATCTTTCAACTATCTCAACTAACCAAATACCAATCATCCAACATAATTACTTATAATCAAGAAATCAACATCAATAACAAGGTTGCAAACTAATCATCAAAGATTAACATAGAAAATACTTCCAAGTGTCATTACAAACAAAATTAACATACTAATGGTTATAATTAAGCAAGGGATTGTTGTTTTTTCCCAAAGGCTTACAATAAAACATAGAACATTAATCTAAATGCTTGAAACATTAACAAAATTATGGAGAGATTAGAAAACCAAACCATAAACAAGCACTAGATTAAGAATCCGGATAGTAATGGAGCTAAACGGCACAATGTGGCTTGAATCCGGGTCAAAAGCAAAGCCTCCGAAGCCTGTAAAATCGCCTGTGATGCTCCCAAAATTCTAGAGTTACGAGCAGAATATTTCTGCATGTTTTTTATAACATTTTGAATTCGCACGGTCGTGCCAATAAAGTGTAGGTTGAGCGGTTTGGTATTCTTTTGTATTCTAGAATCTTCGGGTGATGTGTACGAGCTGTGACGGGGAAGATCGTCTGAGGCCTCGACCCAAGTTTCTTCCGACGGAATGTACGAGCTTTTTCTAGCGGCTTCAACCTTTTTTTGTTCCTGCGTTTTCAATGTTGGGCGACCACGAGTTTTCTTCAGAACAGCAGGAGGTTTTTTGTTATTGTTTCCTGGATTGAGGATTTGCTGAAACTTTTCAAAGAAGCTCCTTTTCACTTGAGGGGGTGTTGGATCGATCTGTTGTTTCAATTTTTCAAATTTCGCGTCTACATCGATATCCTCTATGTTATTCCTTGCAGGCTTGAAGTCAAGCTTCTTCCAGAACACGTCTATGTGTGTGATCCGGAGTTGCTGACCTGTAGATGAAAACAAATTAGGTGGCAAAATCATAACGAGAAAGGTCAAAAATATTAATTACCGTTATTTTCCAACTTTTCCAAACGACAGGCACATGGCAAACCATAGCTGGTAAAAAGTTGGCAACCACAGCTTGCACCGTAGGCTCTCAACCCGTCTTCCTTACGTTTTAGTTCCATACTCAAAAGCTCAATCGCATATATTGAAACCTTTCTGAGAATATATGCAAGCATGGGCTGATTCTTGTGGTGCGTCATCACTTTTCGGAGGCTTGTTTCAAAGCTCCTTCTGATCTCGGCGTATTGTCTATCAACAACATGATCAACATACAGTACAAGTTTATCCAGTGTGTTGCGATGACTTGGAAAGTGCCTTTTTAGTGTTGCATGCATGCCCTCAACCCTGTTAGTCGTAGTTTGGTGAAAGTTGATAGTTTTGTTAATCCAGCAAGACACAAACTTTTCACGGTACGGATCCAACCAGGATTTCATCAAATAATCAAAAACCTCTAAAATTAAAAAACGTAAATAGTCAGTTTTTGTTATTATATAAAATTTGAACATAATTATGTAAGAAATACCCATGTTCACGGCCATCTTCTTTCAGCTGTGCTTCAAGGTTTTCCAAGTTATACCTGTATATTTCCTCGGTCGTAGACTCGCACAATGTCCAAAATGTACGTACGAATTCTTTCCACTCATTGTCAGAGAATTTCTTCTTGCTGTTCTTATTAATATTTTGTTGAATATGGAACCGACAAAGATACTTATGCGCTTTTGGAAAAACTTGTTCACACGCGTTCATTAGCGCAAAATCCCTGTCTGTTAAAATCACGCGCGGTTCCATACATCCTACCAGCATAGACTTGATCCTCTGCAACACCCATAGGTAGTTCTCTGACTTCTCAGCGGAAATTACCGCACAAGCAGCCGTAAACGATTTGTTTGTCGACGTCATGCCTACGACCTGAACAAATGGCAGGTTGTACATGTTCGTTTTGTAGGTGGCGTCAATCATTAGCACATGCGGGAAGGCACACCACATAGTGAATGATTTTTTGTGAACAAAGAAGACATCTTCAACTTCGTTCGATATCTCATTCGTGCGCATGTAATAAGTGTAATCTTTTTCGAGAAGAATGTTTTCAAGTTTTTGCATCGGAGACTTACCGACATTTTTTTCGGCGTTGATCTTCTGAACAGCGTTGTGTATATCTTTCGGAATAAGCTTTCTAGCCGGATTGTTTTTTGTCAGCGTTCGCCAGATACTTTGGTTGGGAATATCTTGCTCTGCCAGCTCCTTAACCAGTTTTTTATCCTCCGAAGAAAGCCTTCTCGCATACGCGTGACCCTCTAAGTTTTCAATAGGAGTGTGGTTATGCTTTGCCTTCGTCACCTCGATCCTCCAAACACTTCCGGATGATTCCGAAAACCCGATCATCTCGAACGAGCAGCCTATTTTCTTGCTACCCGTTTTCCTCTGTGTAGCTATACTCTTATGCTCCCCACCAAAAGTACATTGAAACCAAATCTTGTAATTCTCTCCTCTTTTATTCGACCTCTTAATCACAATGAGGTAACCATTGTCTTTTGCTGTGTCTTGTACCCAACCCACCAACTCTTTACGTGACGAAAAGGTCTGCGTTGTATCAAACGAAAATGTAACCGGGTAACAGCCTTCCTCGTCAACAGACACATCCCCCGGCTCACCATCGTCACCGAGGTCCGAATATACTTGATGTTCAAAGCTCGGTTGACAACCGTAACTGTGGTTTGGATAACACTCCTGCTGTACAAAGTTGTGCTCGCCACCGTAACCCAAATTCGAATAACCTTGTAAGCTCTGTTGACAACCGTAACTGTCATTTGGATAACACTCCTGCTGTACAAAGCTGTACTCGCCATCGTAACCGAAATTCGAATAACCTTATTGTGCGTAAGGGTCCTCCACAGGGGTATTCAAATCCAGCTTCACCGTGTTATCACGATAACGAATGCCAGATACAACCTCTGCCTCCCTCAAGTTGGACGAGACCGGTTTCTCATACGAGTCAGAAATAGCAGTCCCCTCGTAAGAATCAGGAACAACTGACTAGTTAGAATATTGACCGAAAAGATAGTTACTTAACCACGACATCGTTTTTTCAAGACACGTAACTAATACAGCAAAGAAATCAACAAACAACAAAACACTCGAATACCCTCGAATGCTAAATGTTCTGTCTATGCAGGTTTAAATAATGAAAATTTGGGGTCGAAGCGCCGCGCTTTGGCCATAGCGCGGCGCTTAGGGTTCACGGGACACTGCAACATCGTATCACCATTATGTCTCTGCAACTTATGTTTCAAACGTCAGTCAAATCAACTTTTGTCAAGCAAAGCGCCCCGCTATGGCCATAGCGCGGCGCTTTGGGGTGTGAAAATAATTTTCACCGTGTGAGAATAGCATGACTCTATATAAATAGAAAGCACATTTTTTTTACAAAAAGCCCGATTAACTTCGTAATTATTTAAAGACCTTTCATTTTTTTTATCAAACATATATAATACATGGGTCTTTTTTATTATCAAACATTATAATACATCATGCTATATAAAAAAAATCTATGAGATCACATGACCCATACCATAAAGCGTGGCTCCGTCATGGACGAGAGACCGTAGAAACGGTGGATAATAACAAACGATCAGATGTTGGGTTGGGCGTTTAAGTCAACCCACTTTATTTAATGTTAAAAACGTAAAAGCTTTTTTGTATATAAAGTTAAAAAGAGTTGTTAGCTTTCATTTTTTTCTTACCATTGCTTAAGTTTATTTTCTAAAACTTATTTGATAACATAATAGCTTCATATATAAGTTAAATAATTTTGATTGGGACTAAATCTTGTTCTTTTTAATTTTTTTATATAATTTCGTTAAAATCTATAAATTCAAATATATAAGGGGTTTTTTGCTATGTAGAATTTACTCTATTACGTCGTACCCAATACGAGTAATAATTATTAAATTATCACTAGGGAATAAACAACAATGGCGGAGCTACATAGAGAGGAACGGTGTCATCTTATACCAATCTATTTCGCGTGCTACATAAAATGTGTAATAAAAAAATTTTTGGACGACACCAATGTTTTTTTCTTATGATTGACACCATTGATATTATTAAAAAGAATTATTGACCCAATTGACATGAAAAAAAAAAAACTATATATATTTTGTTACTAAAGAAAAAAAGATTACATAAATGTTTTACCTAGAGGCTAGCGGTGCAAAAAAACCGAACCCGAAAAAAAACCCGAACCCGACGCTAGGGTAGGGACCGGGTATGCATATTATGTTCAATACCCGAACCCGAACCCGGGGTTTTTCATACCCGGTTTGTACCCGGGTTTTTGTAATACCCGTAACCGGGTTTTCGTAATACCTGGACCCGGGTTTCATAATACCCGGACCCGTTGTGTACAACAGTGTTTTTTGAACGTTTAGAGCTTGTGTGAGGCTTTTTTGGGTAGATTTCAAGGCATACAATATGTATAAATAAGGGTTTCTATTATATTTCTATGTTTTATGCCAAAAAGATGAATCCAAAAACCCGATCTATACCCGAACCCGAACCATACCCGACTAATACCAGAACCCTACCCGGATCCGAAAATAGGGAATTCTAATACCCGAGTATTGAAAACCCGAACCCGGGTACATAGGGTATAGAAATTATGGCCAATACCCGGACCCGACCCGGGTATGGTGACTACCCGAAAAGTCAAAACCCGATTATACCCGTACCCGGGTATATACCCGAACCCGGGTATTAAAAAACCCGGTTTACGCACCTCTAGTTTTACCCAATTTTTTATTGCTTATTAGTTTACTCCAATTACTCTAGATCTAGCCCACTTGGTAGAGACATATGTCTCTTAGAGGAGAGGTCTCAGGTAGTTTTAATCCTGGGCAAGAGTGAATAATGTAGAATTATTGGTGTAATAGAGTAGGAGTAAGCGTTATCGTTAATATATATATATAAAATTTTAAACCATCAAAAGTTCATGACTTATTTTCAAGTTTTTAACCTAATAACTAATTGAAGGCCCAATTAACTAATTCAAATTGTTTAATCTAAACAAATAGATAAATAAATAAATAAAAAACCGTCAGAAGAGTCACGTGACGAACATAAGTTGAGAAGATCCATGACCGGGTTTACTTAGGAATGATTTTGTTTGAATTGAAGAGACATGAGTGATCAATTCTAAATTTCTTATCAAAGAGAGAAACTAGGGACGGTTAAGTATGAGTTTTTTACAAGGATATTGTACTTTTATTATGATATAGGTTTTTATTATGTTATTCGCTCGTCCCGAAAATTTTGATACCGGGTTGTTATAAATACAAGTTCCAAAAAATGGCACCATAGCAAAAACTTTTTGACTCTGTCACGTGATAAAGTAGAGTACAAATCAAAATCAAAGTGCGGTGTATTTTGAAAAACCCTATAAGGGTGGGGGTCACGTGCGAGAAGACTCATAATTTATCATTTATGACTCCTAAATATTCATTTAAAGCCGTTAATATTGTTTTAATATTATGTTTTTCCATTTAGGGGGGTAGTGCAAAGCGGGTAACGGTACCTTCGTGGGTAGACCGGCACCGGTAAAGGGTTACCCATAGACTTTAGAGGGTAGTGTTTTGTGGTAGTGCTTTGAGGGTATAGTAGAGAGGTAGAGATGGTGGGTCCTCATTCATTCCCTTACGCATTCATCTACCGCCTTTATATTAAAAAAAATAAAAGATAAGAGGGGTACTTAATTGAAGTGTTGACAGTAATTAAGTGATTTTAGTGTAGTTGATGGTATAAATGAAGTGGCAGTGTAGGATTGGTAGAATCTAAGGTATATGAGAGGAACACCCATCTCACCATTAGACACGATATATATTATTTGATAAAAAGGTGATGGATGAGTGAAAATTTTGGTTAATACCCATATTACACACAATATATATATATAGGATTAGGATCATTACAGAACACTAATTATTGCAAGAACAAAAAGAACAACTCTAAATCACTAAATTTTTGGATTTAAGGTTCATATTTCTTAAATTTTATGTTTCTTGCATTCATATGTGTATTATATATACATAAAGAAATCATATATTTTTCCCTACACGTAGTCCACATACATGTAGGTAATTTAGCCTACACATAACCTACATGTGTGTAGGTTATTTAAAAACTGAAGATTTTTCATATTTTTAATTAAATTCTAGTGTGAGAAACAATAAATCTTACATTTATAACATTTTCATTTACCTTTTAGGTTTTTAGGATTGAAAAAAATGAGTGATTCATTTTGTTCTGCGTGTTCTCGCAATATTTAGTGTTCTGCATAGAACTTTCCCCTATATATATATATATATAGGGGAAGGTTCAAATGAAAACCACTAGTTATTGTGAAAACTCGAAAACTAATTAAAAACCACTAAAAAGGAGGGGGGAGACTTTTAATGAAGGAGGGGTAAAATTGGAAAAAAAAATATATAACCTTTCAAACATTTCCCATTTCTCCATACGTTATCATTTTAAAACAAAAATGGCACCATAAGATCACAAATTTTTGTATCTTTCATTCAAGTATATTCGAGCATATTTTTTATGACATAAAAAAAGATTTATGGTGTCGTCTTGTTTTCAATACTATTATTATAGTAGTGCACATGTGCAATATAACATGTACTACAATTGCATTACTTGCTTAAAATTAGCTTTTTGAGTCTAATTTAGCTTTTAGGGTTAGTTTTTTTGGAGGTTTAGGATTAGGATTAGCTTTTTGGGTGTGGGGGGAGGGGGGTTTAGGTTTTTGGGGGGGTGGGGTGGGGGGTTTAGGTTTTTTTCGGGTTTATGTTTAGGGTTTAGTTTTAGGTTTTCGGGAGGGTGGGGGGTGGGGGGGGGGTTTAGGTTTTTGGGGGGGGGGGGGGGGGGTGGGGGGTTAGGCTTTTGGTGGGAGGGTGAATTTAGGTTTTTGGGGGGTGGGGGTGGGGGGTTTAGGTTTTTGGGGGGTGTCGGTGGGGGGTGGGTTAAGTGGTTTAGGCTTTCCGTATTAGTGTACTACACATGTGCAGTACAACAAAAAAAAAATTTTTTTTTTTTTTTTTTGAATTTTTTTTTTCATATATAAAAATTAGCGAAATTTATAAAAAAAATTGAAAAAAAATTTTTTTTTTGTGTGTTTTTAGGCTTTTTTTAGTTAGTTTTCGAGTTTTCACAATAAAAGTGGTTTTCATTTGAACCATCCCCTATATATATATATTCTGATTTTTCAATCATTGTTTGCCCAAATCCCTAATTAATACTTTGAATATTTGAATTTTGATATTGTGCTTGTGATTGAGACTTGGAAGGTAGAAAGTAGAACCGACATGTTTCTTATACCAATTCAAAGGGTCCCGCCTTTACAGATTGCTTAATGCCTGTATATTGATTATGTAAAATTTAGAGGTTAGGACCTGCCTTTTGCCTTATGCACATATCTTTTTTGTGGAAAAAAGAAATCGAATTACCAAGAATATGTATGTATATGGTTGCACATTCATTTCATAATTAATAATAAACCGTATAATGCACTTGTATAGTTGTATATAGTACATAAAATTAATCAGAAGTAATGACAGGAAAACAGAAGTATTTACATAACTATCTTATGTATCAAAATTAAGACCTTGATTGCTGAAGAATAAGCGTAGTAAGCATACTATGATTGATACGCGAGTGTTGTACGATAAAGGGTATGAATGTTTGTATTTTAAGTTTATGGCTTGGGTGAGTTTACATTTTTTGATCAGTTATGGTTCAAAAAGTGTCTACGACATGAGCCTAACTTTAGATCCAACATGTATAAAGCCCAATAGCTCATTGTATAATCATTGGGGCGGGTTTTAGAAGCCCACTTGTTAGGCCTTTCAATGTTTTGTTTTTGTTAGGCCTTTCTTTTGTATTTTTTTTTTCCTTTTGAAATTTTTTATTCTCTCGAATATATGTTTGTCATGTGTTACCGTTGCCTTTTCCAAAAAGGGTCAAGTTAATGATATTTCTAGAAAAGTAATATTTTATTTAAATCCAACCTACTTCATGCCTAGGAGTGTAAACGAGCCAGGCTGAGCTCGAGCCCGACTCAGTTCGAGCCTACTTGTTTGAGCTCGAACTCGACTCGGCTCGAGCTATTTAGAGAACAAACCTCAAATGAGCTAAAAGCCCGGCTCAAGCTCGCTTAAACGTGTCAAAACTCGGCTCGAGCTTGGCTTGCCAATGTATCATCATTATCATTAAAAAACTAAAATTTTGTTTCGGCTCGTTTGGGCTTGCGAGCCTAAATGAGCTTTGTATTTCAGGCTCGAGCTCGGACTCGATAACGAAATGAGTTCTCGGGCTCGGGCTCGGGCTCGTTAAGGCTCGGCTCGTTCGAGCTTTTAACCAAGCCAATCACGAGTAGCTCGGGGTCGCAACTCGCACGCCAACAAGGCATGCCTCAAGCTGCAGGATGGGTATAACACCTGGCCTAGCTTGGCTTATCATGTCGTCTCCCAATCGATATTATTTTGACTTGACCATAGTCCCGAAACTCACACCCTCCTTCTAACAAGTTAACATTCTATGTTTATATCAAAATTTGGACATCAGATTACAAGTGCCCACTCATATAATTGTCATTTGTCAAGACTCACTTGCTAGATTGTTGTTACAAGTTGCAACACAACCCTTTTGTAGTTATGTACTTAACCCGTTTTTAATACACTTAACACAAAAAAGGTAAAAAAGTTGTAATAGTAACAATACAAAAAGGGAATGAGATAGACATATATGCCTAACACATGGAATATTTGCATCCGGAATCGAAATACCCTCATATATCAATATCATCTTCACATATATGTTGGAGATGACAAAATCTTTGACAGTGATATAAGGGCACCTCAAATTAATGAGTGACAAATAGAGACGTGGAGTGTAGCCAAACAGGTGACTAGAGGTGTACAATTTGACATCAAACAGTTTTCTTGTCACACATAGTAGGCTTCACAGACATCTCATTGAACAAAACAAAAGAGCCTAACTAAATGTTTGGTTAATTTTGTTGTTTTAATAGTGAAACTTGATGTATAAAGAGTAATGGATATCATGTCACCTAATCAATAGAACGTGTGATGTGTGTCCTTTTTATCATGTCTTTTTACTTGTAGAAATAAACCACCTAGACAATCTAATGTGAAGGATTAAATAACAATTCAACTTTGTTCAATTGAGTCCCCTGAATTCACTATTTAAGATAACATAGACCCAATCTTTGTAACACCAACGTAAAAGACTACATGGAGTGAAGCGTTGTGAGGGACAGGTGGGTGCCCCTCCACGCCCCACCTTAAGTTTGGAGAGGGCGTTGCCCATTTTAATGTCAAGATCTCCCCTTGCGTTGCCCCCATTTATTTCTTTGACCAACTTGATTTCTATGGGCAGCCCTTGCCCTTAACCACCCCTTGCCTTTTTTGATGCGGAGGGCTAAGTCCACATGGTTCATGTGACGCCTACGTAGCAGGGTGGGGGCTTTGCCCTTACCCTCATGACTCCTTGTAGTCTAAAACATTCTATTTTTTCTCATATACATCACTAATCACATTTTTTTTTAAATAAATTATTTTGAGTTAAAAATGGAGATTTCACAATAAAAACACAAACATACAAGGTGATGGTTTCTAAGATTGTTGCCAAATGAAAAAAAAAAAAAAACATCACATTACTTCTTATAAGGATTCAATTGAGTTGGACGTAGAAGCATCGATCAATCCAATAACCCTAGCAATCTTAACGAACAGGAAACAAAAATATATAGCTAAAAGACCACCTCCCAATGTCCGGTCAAGCCTCATTTCCCTATTGGGCAACACCACAAGAGCCCATAACAAACCCCCAATCAAGAAACCAATAGTTTCACACAAATAAGGGTTCTCCGGCACCACATATGATGCCGGATAATCCAACCAACACGCAATTACAAACGAAAACCCTAGCCCAACAAAAATATTAAACACAGGCCCAGCATAACAACCTGCTATAGCAATCCGGGCTCCATCAGGCCCGTCTTGCATTGCCATAGCAACATTCGTCGCCAAGTCACCAAGTGAGTTGCCCCAAGCTAGTACAGTAAGCCCTAAAACTGAAGGGCTGATCCCAACAATAGTCCCTAGTGACTGCAACAAAGAGACCAACTCCTCAGCAGTGATGTAAGTCCATGTGACACTCATCAAAAACCCACTTGCATACCAAAGCAACAAACACTTTTGTGGTGCAATAGTACTACTTGTAAAAGCAAATGTACAACTCCCTAAAGCAATCCCAATCACTAATGCAATAAACCACACCACCACTCCAGCTTTTGAACCCATTTTGTTTTGTGAGTTCAAAATTAGAGCTAGCATAATTGGGCTTAAGCCCATTGAAACCACACCAAATGGCTTGCACCATTTTTCTTTAGTAGCCATTGGTATTGTAACCCTTCTTGGCAAATAAAGTGGCAACCCAATAACAAACAAAACCAGCATCACAACACTTTGTTTCTTGGGTACAACTTTATCTGCAGAACGTACAAGTAACGGCAGCATGGAACCATGATCATGAACATCATCTGGAACAACAGCAACACTCTGTTTCTTAATGCTGACATAATGCATATACGAAACCAAACATATGTAAACAACGTAAGCAGAAGCGAAAACAATCGATGCCCATAAGTTAATTCTACCGATAATAACGACCACAAGAAGATTCGAGAGAGAAAAAATAAGAAACACAACGTCTCTGATAAAATTGGGTTTATCAACAATGACGGTTTTGCGACGGTACGAGATTAACAAGCTGAGAATTCCGACAACAATAGTTGAAACGAAAATGGCCCCACCGAGAATTGTGTTGAGGCCGATATCGCCGCCGTCTCCGGCGGCGGTGAAGGAGATAACGGTGGCGAAAACGTCTGGTGCGCCGTTACCTAACGGAAGCAGAGTAGTTCCGGCGATAGCAGGGGAGAGGTTTAATGTTTTTGAGAGGTGGTCAACGGCAGGGCAGAAGTAATCGGAGGCGGTGTTGGTTAATATGTAGAAGAGGATTGCGAGCCATACGAGGAGAAGAAGGAAGCCTAATTTGGGATGTTTGTGTAAGTTGCAGTAGAAGATTTGGAGGTAGTTTATGTAGCCTTTTGGGTGGCAATTTGAGTGAGTTTTGATGTATGTGCAGGTGGTGCAAGTGGTGGTGGTTGTGGGAGTTGCGGAGGGTGTGTGGAAGAAGGATGTGATGAGGAAGATGGTGAGGTTGCAGGTGGTCATAGTAACTGCCATTGGAGAGTGGAGAGATTTGAAGGTGTTGGAGCAGAGGGCTGTGTGTATTTGAAGGGACGATGATGATGATGGGTTGATGACAAATATTTATGGGGAGGTTGTTTTCTAAGATATATACTACCTTGCGGTGGGAATTCGGTTAGTATTTATTCCCTTATGTTTGTTACGTTACCTATACCCGCTAGAGAGTAAAAGGGAAACCCATAAAATAAAGTAATTATATACGAAAAAAGATTAACGACAAGTGTTTTACAGCGATCGCCCACAAAGATACCGATACGTGTTTGACATTGTTCAAAACCCAAAAAAATGAATATCGGTACCAGTTTCGATAATTCCGATAGTGGTGCCGATGTTGTTTGGTTGGACGCGTTTTGGTTAGTCATAGCAGCGGTACGACACGGATATTCGCTACAATTTACGATACTAGAAAAATACTCTATATTGAATAGCTTGTGATTTGAATTAAAAGTATATTATACTTGATACGACGGTCTTAAATAAAACTTATACCGAAATATCCATAAAAGTACGCGCCTCATAACGGTATCTTAAAAATTGTGTATATACCTAACGTTTTGTTTGGGATATTATTGAAAAGCAAAGTTTAGTTTTGTGTCATAATGTTTTGTGAAAGGTACTCTATGGTCCATGGAGATGGCTAGAAGGAGATGTTATGTGCAAATATCGAAGTTTTAAAGTTAAGATATGATTATAAGTCATAACAAACATTAATGTATTTTGACACTATAGTCTACAAAGATGATGACATGTCCAAACAAAAGATGCATCTTAACCACACATTATCCGAAAGTTCATACCGTGGTCTATAAACAGAACATGACATGCAACACTATGTTTTTCTTGTCGCAACAATGATCACATTAGGAGACGGTCAATTAGGGATGTTAAGGATTCGTTTCGAATTCGAAAAATTCAAAATTCGATTTAGTTCGATTTGATTATCAAGAATTCGAATTCGATTCAATTCGAGTCCAATAACTCGAATATGAATCGAATACGAATTTATAATTTTAAAATCCGATTTAAAATTTGAATTAAAATTATACATATTTATTTATTATCTTTATATATAATGCATATATAACTTTTAAGGGCTATAGTATAAAAAATCTCTAAATTTATTATAAGTGTTAAAATTACACATTATCAAACCCATTACAAAGCCCATATCTTAGGCAGGGGCGGACCCAAGTTATGGGGTGGGTGGACGGCCGCACCCCTTGAAAAAAAAATTTAGTGGTATTTTTCGTGAAAAATCCAGACCGCACCCCTTGGAAATTTTCGTCCGCACCCCTTGAAAAATTCCGACCGCACCCCTTGGAAATTTTCGTCCACACCCCTTAAAAAATGTTAGGAATTTATGTAAAAAAAATTGTGAACACTGATTGAAACCTGATCAAATTATGTAAACAAGTTAGCCTACACCCCCTTTAATAAACTTAAATTCAATCCATCAAGCCCAATAACTTAATACTCATTCAAGCCCAACCCAACTACTAGTTTTGTTAAACAAACCAGTCCACATAATAAAAAAACACAAATCGCTGTCACTTGCCAGCGACTCCCGCCCACCCTCTGCCTCACTTCAGCGCCCAGCGACAACATAATTCCTGACCGCGACTGCAAAATTTCGGCTGCAAACTGGGTAATTCAGGCCGCCCCTGACAGGTATATGTTTTTTACTAGGGCTTATAATAATTACTAGGGCTTGAAATTCAAAATTTTGGTTGGCAAACATGTTTGTTGATTATATGATTGTTGGTTGACAAATAATAATTACTAGGGCTTGAAATTCAAAATTTTAAATTGAATATTAAGGAACATGGGCTATGGTTGAACACTTGAAGATCCTTGTTTATTTTGTATGTGATAGGATTAGGACTGAACAATGAGTAGGGGAAGTTATGCCGCGATTTCTCAAGAGGAAAGGGGTTGAACCACTTTTTTTTCGCCGGATTATTCTAATTAAAGACCAAGGTATGTTATAGATAAGTTTTTTTGTTCTTTTATTGAATGATTAAGATAAATAAAAGTAGTGATGGTTTGACCTTTGATGTTTTTTTATTTGTTAATGTGATAGGAAGTTAGGAACTAGGGTTTGATTGTTTGAGAATTTAAATGGACACGACACGACCCGATCTGATTCGACCCACTATGAAACTTTGTTTGTTTGTTTTTACTTGTTTTACATGACCCGACCCGCTATGAACCGATTTTTTCTATAGCTAAGGGTCTAAAATCTTTAAAAAATTTCCGCACCCCCAGGAAAAAAATCCTGGGTCCGCCACTGATCTTAGGCTAAAGGGTGTGGGAGTCATGGATTAAATCATAAGGTCTTCTGTAATGGGGCTTCATATACCGCCCAAATCAAAGATCGCGCCCCCCCATAGCGCCGCCAACACCACTACGGCGGGCGCTATGAGGTGGTTTTTCTTCTCCGGCGCCATCCTCATAGCGGCGTTATCTTCTTTCCCCCCACTCACACACATATATATACATACATATGTATGTATAATTGAAGGTTTATGAACAATTGGTCCCTGCAAATCGGAGAAGAAGACAAAGCAGAAGACGGAAATTCAGTCGGAAAGTTGGCCGGAGAAGAAGACAGAGAAGAAGACAGGAAGGCCTATTTTATTTTTAAAGTTTTACATATTTGGTCCCTGCATTTTCTTAAATTTATAAAGTTGGTTTTAAACTTGTTTTTCTCTTTTTTTTTTTAAATAAATCTGGCAGTTTTTTTTTAGTTAATTTTAATTTAATGAAATGAATTTTAATTTTATAAACTTAGAAAATAATTATAAAAAAATAGAAATTAATAATTGAGTAATGATTAGGCGGGGGCTTTATGACTACGGGCTTAAATGCATAACGCCCCATAACGCCCACCCGCACACGTGGCGCGCCACGTGTCGCATAACGCCCACAAAGGGGCGTTATGACTACGCATGGCCTAACAAACATGGTCTTCTTTTCCATTTTTTCAAGAAATCATTTTCTTTCTCTTTAGACAAAATTAAATTAAAATAAATAAGGGGATAGTGGTTTAGGTCATGACCACACCCCTAGGGTAGTGGTTCTGGGTGGTGGATTAAAGGTGGGTGACATGACACTGACGTGGAGGGTTATGGTGGTCATGGGGGTCATGACCACACCCTATAGCCTTAAACGAATTTGTTATATATTTTAACTGGATTTGAATCAAACGAATTTATTCGAATTTATCCGAATTAGATTCGAATTCGAATTTTTAATCAAATTGGGGTTTTAATTTGAATACGAATTCAAGCAAAAAAAATAAATTATTCGAAAAATTCGATTTGAGAGATTCGAAAATTCTATATCAGATTCGATGAATAGCCAAGGTGAATCGCGTAAGAATGAACTTTTTACATGTGAATACTCATTTTGAAAAGGAAAGTAAAGATTCAATACCGGGCACATAATACTGGAATACTCTATTTTTGTCCATTGTGATGAGGCTAACACTATTATATATTTTCTTATATCACAAATTAAGGCTTTGAAGCACAAGCGAAGTCCGTAACAAACACAGTTAAGCAAAATTAATTGATTTAAGAAGTATGACAACGTAAAACAAAAGGAAATAGTAAAAGTAAAATATAAAACCTTGCTTTTATAAAAATAAAATAGATAGATGAAGGAGTATGGTCCTAAATTATGTGTCCATCATACGAGTCAACCTCAGGTCGCGCGTGAGAACATACCCAAATCTAACTAAATTGATAACTTGCCCGACCTCGAGTTGGCTAAACAAATGTGTTCCAAGTCGCGCGTGAGGTCAGGACCAAGACAAGATCAATTTTAACACTTAACTCCTTGAATAAAAAACTGTCTTCCTTGACCCTGTGCCAGCTGCATAGATTATATCTTGACAGGTAAACATCGGGCAAGTACAAATGGCAAAGCAGTGGGCCAATAAGCGTCCAACAGGCTGTACCTAATCATGCCGCACAATGGACAATCGTATAGGAGACAAGAAGGTACACAAGGACGTATACGTGACACCAATCAGCGTGCGCCGACCACTGCTCTACGATCTCAACTTAACTGCTAATGACAGACCAGACAATAAGGACAATCATCAGGGCACGTGGATCCATTCAGCATGCGCCAGCTACCCTCTCGCATGGAATCACTAACGGTCGTGACAGAGGGGACAGAATAGATATTCCTTGTTGTCACCTACAGGCCCATCAGCCCATCTCCTTCACAAACCACCTCGGCTATAAATAGGGAACTTCACCTCTAGGTTTAAGGATCGCTCTCTTGCTCTCTTACTCTATACACACACTATTATCCTCAAAACCGATACTTATTCTCACGCCCGATGTTGGTTGCAAGGAGAACCCCCCCTATTCTCCTCCTTGTAACGAGCTTACGGTGTGTTGATTGTTTTACAGGATCTTCATTGCTGTTTAGACGAAACGAAAGAAGATTAACCTTTATTTATCGAGGTACAAACCACAGACTAACCACCAAATTAGTTTGATGTTTCTTCACTAGCTGATGTCTTTTCTTACTGAAACATCATTAAATTTATAACCTACACCAGCATTTGTAAAAAAAAAAAAAAAAAAAGTAACTTTGGTGTGTTTACTTAAAAAAAAAACAAAGAAAAAGAAAAAAATAGGCTCTGTAGAAAACAACAATAACTAATGCATTTGCAAATTTAAATCGTGTGAAATTTCTGAGAAGTTTCTTCCCTTGAATCTTTTTTTCCATTTTGGAAAGATTACCTGAAAACCATTTCACATTGAATATTTTCTTTCATGAGAAAGGTCATTTGTACTTGCGTGGGTGACGATACTCTTCAGGAGGTCTTTAATTCATGTTGTAAAGTTTGGGTAGAACTTTATTACTCATTTTACCTATAGTTTTATTTCACATTAAATGTTTTATTTACCAACTCTGATTAAAACACTTTTGTTGCTACATTTCCGGCTGTTGCCCGATTAAAGACTTGTACAAGTTTCAACTTTTTTTAGAGTCTTTTTGATGTTGCCATATGTAAAAAAACTCGTTATAATGTGTCCCGATTCCGGGAACCATATGGTAACCTCTAGACGCTCAAGTCTCTGATAGCGATACCGATAGCTTAAATTTAGAAAGAGAATCAAGAGACAGAGAATAATGCCTAAACCAAGCTAAGGTCGTTATGACTTAGCTCAACTGTTTTATTAACAACTATCAACTATCTATTACACAAGTTACAACATTGACCCGCTATCTATTACAACTTTACAAAAAATAGACCCCTGTACTTTTAACAATTAGTTTTCATTTCAAGTATGAGCCTCTGGTATCTTTGCTATTATGGTAGACACGTAAAAAAATCATTCCTGTGACAAATTATTTATTTTAGCTATTATTAATTATATATTATTAATTAACTATATATTAATTTACAAATATACTTCCTCTCACAAAAGCACTATTCAATTTTCTTTCGTTTTTAACCCTTTAACTTTTCAACCTTCCATGTTTAACCCCCTTTTCTTTTATTTTTAACCCTTATACTTTTAAACCTTCCAAGTTTAAACCTTTTACCTTTCATTCATTTTTTTACTTTTAACCCTTATACTTTAAACCTTTACACGTTTGTCAAAAAAAAGTTTATGGTCACAATTTTTTTTTATTGTTTAACGGCTCAGTCGCAAAGTGTGAGTCCTACGTTGACTTAGTTATTTTTTTATGTTTTACGTATCAGTCAAATTTTTCCGAGTTAACACGCTGCAACCCGTGTGCGTGGTTCAACGATTTTTATAATTATTTGTTTACTTTTAGCCCCATACTTTTCATCTTTTACAAACTAGTCACAAAATATTCGGTATACGTTGGGCATGTGTGGTTTAACGTTCCACCGCAAAACGCGGTTCCTAAATACTAGTAACTTATAACTACAACTGGTTGAAGATTTGAAGCCCAAGATAAAAGTCATGAGAGATTGAGAGGGTGCAAGAAAAGTAGGGGTGTGCACGGTTCGGTTCGGTTATTAGCATTATTCGTAATCGTAACCGAAGTCATCGGTTAATCGGTTCGGTTAATTTGTCGGTTTTCGGTTCGGTTCGGTTAATTTTCGGTTAATAACCAATTCAAACAAGGACTGAATTTTTTGCTTAGAAAAACATGTAATGGAGGTATAAATACATGAAATAGATGTATAAATACATGAAATGGATGTATAAATAAATGAAATGGAGGTATAAATACATGAATAGATGTTTAAACAAATGAAATGAAGATATAAATAAATGAAATGAAGGCATAAATAAATGAAATAGGGGTATTATTATATGAAATGAAAGTATAAAACATAAAATACATGAAACAGAGGTATAAAAACTAGAAATATATATAAAAAAATGGTTCGGTTCGGTTAATTTCGGTTAACCGATGGTAAAAAAAATATCCGTTAACCGACTTTCGGTTAATTTGGTTTCGGTTAATTTCGATTCGGTTTTTCCGGTTTTCGGTTCGATTTCAGTTAACAGTTCGGTTATTGCACACCTCTAAAAAGAAAAGTGTATAAATACGTTATACGACTAACTAAATAAGTAAATAGTGTTTAAGCCCAAGATGAAAGCCATGACCATGAGGCCCAAATCAAAAGAGTCAACAACCTTTCTCTTGATTTCTTGATTGGGCCGGGCTTAGCAGCCCACTGCAAATATCGCGCGCCAGCCAGTCAGCAAAACTAACGGATAAGAATCTCCGACTCCATAACCACCTTCACCACCACCACCACCACCACCACCACCACTCTCCTCCGTTATCGAAATGCTACCAACCACCAGCAGAAGCAGCAGCTTCCATGGCGGTCCTTCTTCTCACTTCGCACATTTAACAACCATTAGACACAATAAACCCTACCTGCCCGTTGCAAAACCTCATTTTCTTCCTTCTCTATCTACTTTACTTGTATCCAAAAGAATATCCTCATATTCCTTCAAAATTAGGGCTCTAAATCGAGAATCTGACGGTTTCACAGCCTCGGAAAAGGAACCTAGACCGTTTTTTCCTAACCTCCACACGGTTAAAATCCCCGTTGGAGACAGACACGTAAGTCAGCCATTTCAGTTATAATTCTAAGTTAGTTTTTATATGCATAGGGTTTCAAAATCAATAAATCATTTTCTAATTCTATAATAATATATGTGTTTAACAGATTATAGTGGAGACTGGTCAAATAGGAAGACAAGCTAGTGGATCTGTTGTTGTAAGAGATGGAGAAACTGTAAGTCATGAACATTTATACAAAAGAAAATATAATGATATTTTTATCCTAATTTATGTGATTGATTAGAATAATGTGTTGAAGAGTGGATTGTTTTATTTATGCAGATTGTCTACACATCTGTTTGTTTATCTGAAGTTCCAAGTGAGCCTTCTGACTTTTTCCCTATGTCTGTAAATTATCAAGAGCGCTTTTCGGCAGCTGGTAGAACTAGGCAAGTGTCATGCTTGTTTGCTTATTAGGGTTGCATAAAAGGTAGTGTTTATGGTTATAATACTATGCATGCATTTTGATTCTTGATTCTTATTTTCAGTGGAGGATTTTTTAAGCGGGAGGGAAGGACAAAGGACCATGAGGTATTGTTATGAAGGATATATATAAAGTGTGGCTAAATGCATTTCGGGTTTCTTGTTAAACAAAAATATGCATTTCTGTTTAAAGTTGCTAAGTGTTATTCTTTTATTTTCCGTACCAAGAATGGTATCTGACTTGGCTTCTTTCAGTAGTTGCTACCCTGTTTGGGGTTAGTGTTTTTCGTGAGTCTACTTTCTGAATAAAATGTATTTCGTGGTAAAGCAACTGATATATCGAGGTCGTTATTTTCTATTTTTTGTGTTGAACCTACTGAAATTGTATGTAAGTGTAGTTAATTGTGTAATCTACATTACAATCTTCATTATGGTATTAGCTTCAATACCACATCACGCTCATACGTTGATGAATATCAGAGTTCTGAGCGATATTTATTATTGTAATACAGGTGCTTATTTGTAGATTAATTGATAGGCCATTGCGGCCAACCATGCTCAAGGGCTTCTACCATGAAACTCAAATACTATCATGGGTATGTACTTTGCATACATTCAAGTATCAGTTTTCTTAGCATGCTTCTTTTTCATATGTCATGCAGCTAGCTTAAGCTGCTTCCAAAGCTTGTAGCTGATTATTTGACGCTGTACAAGTTTATTCAAACCTTCTGTTAATTCTTGTTGGAACTCAATAATTCATGTGCAGGTTTTGAGCTATGATGGATTGCACTCCCCAGATTCTCTGGCTGTAACAACAGCTGGAATTGCGGTGTAAGATCCATCAACAACTTACGCATTTTTGCTATTAGATGGCATCATAGGTTATTTTGATTTCAGTTACCTAATTACAGTTATCGCTGCTACATTATGTACCTAACAGAGCTCTATCAGAAGTGCCAACTACAAACACAATAGCAGGAGTTCGAATCGGTTTGATCGGTGATAAGTTTGTTGTGAATCCAACAACCGTGGAGATGGAAAATTCAAAACTAGATCTATTGTTAGCAGGCTCTGAAACCGGGATATTAATGATAGAGGTTGTAACCATGCTTCTTTAGTTGTTAGTACACTATTATGTTTGAAGCTGATACTCAGTGTTGACACTAGTATTTTGTGTTCATATATTTTAGGGTTACTGCGACTTTCTTCCTGAAGAGAAGCTGCTTCAAGCCATAGAAGTTGGCCAGGTTGTTACTTAATTGTGTTGTGTTGTAATTTACTTTCCATAATATCAGAGTTTTATGATTTTCTTTTACGTATCAGGATGCTGTAAGAGTCATCTGCAAAGAGGTGGACAATTTGGTAAAAAAGTGTGGGAAACCCAAAATGGTCGATTCAATTAAGTTACCTCCCCCTGAGCTGTATAAGTATGTAGAAGTATGTCTCTCATTTCATCTTGTAAAATATATTTACTTTTTTTATGGAATGTTTTTCCTTTTTTTCATCTCTTAAATATATACAATGCAGGAAATTGCAGGTGATGAGTTAGCGAAAGTGCTACAACTCAAAAACAAAGTACCTAGAAGAAAAGCTCTGTCTTTATTAGAGGAAAAAGTTTTGAGTATACTTACTGAGGAGGGTTATGTAAGCAAAGGTGAAACTTGTGTTAATGCTGCAATAACTCCAGATATGTTGGAGGACGAAGATGAGGAGGAAGAATTTGTTGTTGATGGTCTTGTTGATGAAGGCGATGTTCACATAAAGCCAGTTTTAAAAAAACCAGTTCCCACGGTATCATTATTGCCCTCTTCTTTGTGTTTTTTAATTATTTAATCCATGTAACATCTTTTTACGATAAACAACCCATTCATAAGTAATTGGTTTGAGATAAAAGACCCAACATCTGAGGTTGCTGAATGGTTCAATGTGATAAATCTGTTCATATTCTTACAGTTGTTAGTCAAGCCGTATAGGTGTATGTCTATAATCTTGATTTATTCCTTTTTCTTTTGCTAGTGTATCACTTTCATGAAATTCAAAATTACACGTGGTTGGGAATGTCTGTTAATGATTTTTCTTCTTTACCATGCAGTTTTACTCTGATGTAGATGTGAAATTGGTGTTCAAAAGTGTTACTTCCAAATACCTCCGGAAACGAATAGTTGAGGTATGCATACAAACACCTGCTATTAAGAAACCGACTAAAACATAGATGGGATAGACACTACTTTCATCTTTCGATACTTAATAATGCCTTCATGGAAGTTTCTTCTTTTTTTTTTTCTATTTTTATGGAAAATTTTATTAAGGGAGGGAAAAGAAGTGATGGCAGAACTTTAGAGGAGATACGTGTTATTGATGCAGAATGTGGGTTACTTCCTAGAGCACATGGAAGTGCTCTTTTCACACGTGGGGAAACACAGGTTTGTATTTCAAATACTACAATTAGCTTTATATGACTTTAGATATCGTAGAATAAATACTTTAGTTAAAGTATTTGCAGATGCGAATGAACTTAAAATAATAGTATGATGTTCTAATTGTTACAGTCGTTGGCAGTAGTTACCCTTGGTGATAAACAGATGGCGCAAAGAATAGATAACCTTGCTGGTGTAGAAGATGTGAAAAGGTTCTATCTTCAGGTGTGACGGTGTTTGAGTTTAAGGCCCGTTTATGAAATTTTGAGTTATTTTCCAATTACTTTGCTGACAAGAAATCTTTTGTTGATTTTACAGTATTCATTCCCACCATCATGTGTTGGGGAAGTAGGGCGAATTGGAGCACCAAGTAGAAGAGAAATCGGTCATGGTACACTTGCAGAAAGAGCCCTAGAACCGATTTTGCCTTCTGAAGATGAATTTCCGTATACTATACGTGTTGAGAGCACCATAACCGAAAGTAATGGATCTTCAAGGTGTGTCAGTTATTTAGGTTTAATTAAGAAAACTGTTTTCAAGTCTTTTTTTTTTTTTCATTTTCTGTTCTATGGGATGTGATGATAGTATGGCATCAGTTTGCGGGGGATGCCTTGCGTTACAAGACGCTGGAGTACCACTAAAGAGTTCTATTGCGGGTATAGCAATGGGCATGGTTCTCGACACAAAGGAATTTGGGGGAGACGGGACCCCGCTTATTTTATCTGACATCACTGGCTCCGAGGATGCTTCTGGAGATATGGACTTTAAGGTAAGTATTTTAAAGAAACTACTTATTTCCTTCTAACACGTTTTTTGAGGGGTTCATTCATCATGTTTTGGAACGCTGGTTTTATCAACAATATATAAAACATTACTGACTTTTAAGTATACAGGTTGCTGGGAATGATGATGGGGTAACGGCATTCCAGATGGATATAAAGGTTCTGTATGCTATCTTTCTGTGTTTTCTTTATTGTCAACAAGTATGGCGGATATGGATGGTTTTATATCTGAACAATATTCCTTTCTACATTGTAGGTAGCAGGAATTACATTGTCAACAACGAAGCATGCTTTATTGCAAGCAAAGGAAGGGCGAAAATGTATTCTTGGTAAATTTCTAACTCATAATATCAATATATTTGAATTATTATTACCATTTTTCACAAATAACTACACGTTTTTATTTCCAGCTGAGATGTTAAAATGCTCACCTCCCCCATCAAAGCAGCTTTCTAAGTACGCTCCACTTATTCTTGTTATGAAGGTTAGTTGCCGTCTCTCATCCCGTTTGTTCCGACATGACATGGGATATGAATATCTGTATTACTCATATTTTCTTAAACAACTGTTGTAGGTTAAACGTGATAAAGTTAACAAAATTATTGGTTCTGGGGGTAAAAAGATCAAGAGTATTATTGAAGAGACTGGTGTGGAATCTATTGAAACTCAAGATAATGGAACGGTAAGCTAAATATGCCATCTTTTTTCTGCTGTTGTTCTTGTAGTCTCACATGTGGCATTGACTATTTCAGGTCAAAATAACGTCAAGAGATTTGGCAAGCTTAGAAAAGACTAAAGCGATTATTAGTAACTTGACAATGGTTCCAATTGTCGGTGATATATACAGGTAATATTCTTTTTATGTGAAAGTACTACTTCCTTCTAATTTTTTGTCAAATAATTTATTTTATAGTGTAGTTTATATATATATATATATATATATATATATATAATATTAATTCTCATTGGATTCTGTGATGTTCTGTGATAGGAATTGTAAAATTACATCTATTGTTCCGTATGGAGTTTTTGTTGAGATAGTTCCAGGCCGAGAGGTATAGCTTCTATTCCACGTACCAATCATTACCTTATGTTTAAACCGCATTTTTTGTGTGCCATTAGTTTAATATATATATTATGAACATGTTTTCTTTTATGTGGGAACTTACAATTTGAGCTCCATTTCAGGGGCTCTGTCACATCAGTGAGTTGAGTCCAGATCGGTTGTCAAAACCAGAAGATGTAAGTGTTAACACATTTGTTATCGAACTTATCGTCTTGTATTCTTTCAATCAGTTCAAGGTTATTTTTGTTGATTGTTTTCAGGCTTTCAAGGTTGGAGACCTTGTTGATGTTAAACTAATTGAGGTTTGAAGTTCTTTCCTTGTATGCCTAACTTTTCATTATCTTTAACAAAAAGAGACTTGTTTCAGTTTTTTGGTAGTTATTCAGAGTTTTGTTTTCATTGTAATTTACAGATCAATGAGAAAGGACAACTTCGATTAAGCCGAAAAGCACTGCTTCCAGATCAGGGTACTGATAAACCTAATGAAAATCAGCGTACAGCTGGTGTGTCCAAAGACAAAAGTAAACCTAGACAAAGATCAAGCACTCCAAAGGGTGATGTGGATATAAGCCCTGAAGGTACGTTTACCAAGAGATATGTAGGCCCCCGCAAAAATGAGTCAAAAGCGAGCAGCAGCAAACCTGATACCGATGCATCTAGTGACAGTGGAAGTGCACTAGTTAATGGAGAGGCTCAAGTTGGTTGAAGGAACATGGAGGTAAAAAAGTAAATATGATCTGTTTTGACATAAGTGTATGGTGGACTAGGGGATGATGACCTGCTCTAAAAGGATAAGAGGTATATAAATCATCGATTTCAGAAAGAGCAAAAGTACAGAAAGAGCAAAAGTACTCTCCAGTTAAATAATAACATGTCGATAAAACTTAATTATTGGCAGGAGTTCAGTATGTTTCATCAGCAGTTGGAATTTGCAAAACAGCAACTGGGACTGCCAAACTAACTTTTATTCAGTTCCTTATGATTCTACAATGCAAGTAATTTGATTATTCTTCTGGAGGCCAGTCAAAGAAAAATATAGTTATAAAAGACCAGCTGATGCTGCATTGTAAATTTGCAAGACGAGGATGAATTTGCATCAACTGTTTCCGTTTTCTGTACAGAAAAATATAGTTACAGGAGTACGTTTTTGACTCGTTAATAGTAGTGATTTAAGGGTGTTTGCTGCTAGATTGAATCAAACTGCTACGTGAAATGTTGTTATTGCTTTTTTAGTTTCATGATGCATTTGACAAAAAACAAGGACCCAGATCTGTTTTCAGTTATTTTATACAATTTGTGATCAATTGCTACGGCCATGAACAGCTGGAATGGGATATGGGATCGTCCGTCTCCGTGATGGTTCTGGTTTTCAATTTACGTCGGAATGGAATATTTGTGTTCGTTGTCGGGTTTCCAAACCAGCTGAACCGTCTGATTCACGGATAACCTTATTAGTTATTACTTCCTCAAATTTCCTTTAAAACGGTGGTCTAGGTATTAAACTAAGTATTAAACGGTTTTTATTCGGTTGTTACTTCAGCAAGGCATTTCGTGTGGAGGTAGTACGGTTTCCGGGGGAACGCCGTAACCATGTCTGGCCAACCTAGCGCGGACCCGGTTAAGACAACGTAAGTCTGGGCAGACTTGGCTATGACCGCCAATTAGGCGGTGTGACATTGGGTCACTCAAAAAGAAAGTCACCGTTAAAAAAAAAAAAAAAAAAAACTTAATCCTAGTAGTATAAAAATAAACTAATAATATTTTATAACTACACATAGTAGTATAAAAACTTAATCCTAGTAGTATAAAAATAAACACAGAGAAGTTTTAAAGCACCAATCAATGCATGTCACCTCAATTTTCCTCCAGATTTGCTTTGTATTCAAGTTTTGATTGGTTAAATTAAAGATGGACAATTATTTGTTGGGTAAAAAATGGTGAATGATGTCATCAATTACGACGTCGTTAGTTCAGTGGCATTATTGTTTGTATAGCATGCTGATTTTAGTCGTGCATTTTAGCGACTTTAGTGGTTCTCCAAGCAAGGGACGGCTTGCTTGGAGGACAAGGCTCAGGGACTATAAATAGAATAGTAGACTTCACTTGTAAGGTGTGCATTTGTAGCCACCACTCGAGGGAACTCACCCGGGGTGGATTATTATTCATATATCTTTCTTGTTTATTATTGTTTTCTTTATGGCTCGATTTCACCGGTCTCCATATTTTTACCGAACCAAGATGGAAACTGGATTGTTCGGACCTATCATTAATTTTGTTGAAATGTTAAAGGGACACCTTAGAGAAAGCCAGCCGCTTAAGAAAGTTATGGCACACCCTCGCAACACATAGGGTGGTGTTCCTTCACCTGCCCGTGAGTCCCCGATGTTGGGAAAGCCACTCCGTCCACCCTAACAAGTTATTTTTATCTAAAATGAGTGTTGGAAAATATAATATTAATATTAGATAAGATAAGATACGAGCACAAAAGTTGTCAGACAACGATGAGATAATAGTTTCTAGATTGCAGGTAAATTGTCTGGCAAGTTTTCTATATGATCTCTATATCTTATGTTAGAAAAATGTTAACGGGATTTTCACTTAACTGGTCTCGTATTCTACGTTCACTTTTATACTCAATTCATGGTTCGTTAAAGTATTATGTTTGAGTGTTAAAAAGTTTTGAAACCAAGTAAATCTACTCATTTTGAATTACAAAAGGCACAAATAAAGCGTTAAAACACTATCCGTTTATTTGTCGAGTGGGCCCATGGGCAGGGCCCGTTAGGAGTTAATTGCGATTTTCGTCCCTGGAGTTTGTCCAAGCATGCTAGTTCAGGTCAAATTTCAAATTTGTACCATTTCTGTCCCTGACATCTTGAAACATGCAAGTTCCGTCCAAAAAAATATGAGTTAACTACCGTTTTCGTCCCTGTGGTTTGTCTAACTATTCTATTCAACCTCAGTTTTTTGAACGAAATTGACATGTTTCAATAACGTCAGGAAAATGGTACAAATAACTGGACAAACCACGGTGACGAAAATGACAGTTAACTAGCCTGTTAAAATGGCTCCAAGAACATCCCCAATGCTGGTAGATGCTCGCTTCTTGGGATCCCTTCCCGCCAGTTCTTCTTCACCATACCAATTCAATTCACACCCACCATCTTGAATCATGCTTTGGGTAGACAAGTACAGACCAAAAACCCTAGACAAGGTTCTTGTTCATCAAGATATCGCTCTAAATCTCAAGAAATTGGTACTCTCTTCTCTACTACTTGTATTATTTTCTCAAATTTCAATTTTTTACATCACAAAGTTAGGGTTTTCTTATTAACAACGTTTCAATTTTCATCATGTATGCACAAGGTCACTGAGCAAGATTGCCCACATTTATTGTTCTATGGGCCACCAGGTTCCGGCAAGAAAACCCTAATTATGGCCCTTCTCAGGCAGATGTTTGGGGCCAGTGCTGAGAAGGTCTTTCTTTTTAATCTCCAATTTCCTTCTTTTTTTATTTCTGGGATATTATATTCACAATGATTCTATATTATCTTTCTAAATTTGATTAATCTGCAGGTGAAAGTAGAGAACAAAAACTGGAAAGTTGATGTAAGTGTCTCCTTTTTTTAATTAATTCTTATACTTAATCTGTTAATTATTCAAAATTTCTTAAATATAAGACTGAAACATGTTTCTTGCATGAAAAACATGTATTTGAACTACTTCTGATGCTAGAAATACCGATATTATGTGTTTAAATGTTATACCTCCATCTTAAAGCATTGACAACAATTTTTTACTTAAAATGTTGTGCTTATGAAATACACTATGGTTCTTTTTTTGCAGGCTGGAAGTAGAACTATTGATTTGGAACTTACAACATTATCAAGCACCAACCATGTGGAGCTGAACCCTAGTGATGCCGGGTTTCAAGATCGGTACGTTGTTCAAGAAATTATCAAAGAAATGGCAAAAAATAGACTGATTGACACCAAAGGAAAGAAGGGTTTCAAAGGTTGGTTTTTTAAAATCTACTTTAATTGATTTGTGCCGGTAACAGGCCTTAGTTTGTTCTTTTTGTTTCTTGTTGTCTTGTTAGTATTGGTGCTCAATGAGGTTGATAAACTTTCAAGAGAAGCGCAACATTCTTTAAGAAGAACGATGGAGAAATACAGTGCCTCGTGCCGTCTGATTTTGTGTTGTGACAGCTCGTCAAAGGTTACTGAAGCAGTGCGGTCTCGTTGTCTTAATATCAGAGTAAACGCACCAAAAGAAGATGAGGTCTGTATTTGAATTTGAAGGGAGTTATTATTGATATGCATAGGAAAAGATCATGGAATCTTCAATCAGTATTTAATTGTGACAAATGGATTATGGAAAACTACAATGTAAATTTGCGGTTTAGTTAACATGCTTGAAGTTGTATTTCAGATTGTGAAGGTCCTGGAATTCATTGGCAAGAAAGAGGGGCTACAACTTCCTCCTGGATTTGCTGCTCGTATAGCAGAAAAATCTGCTCGGAGTTTAAGGAGGGCAATACTGTCATTTGAGACTTGTCGTGTCCAACAGTTGAGATCAATTTTAAAATATTCTTTTTGTCCTGCATTTGAAAGCAATGTTAACATGAGATTCATATAGGTACCCTTTTACCAATAATCAAGTAATCCCCCCAATGGACTGGGAAGAATATGTAACTGAGATAGCATCCGACATTATGAAAGAGCAGAGCCCTAAAAGGTTTATATATCAATCGTGATTCGTGATTTTCCTTATAAACTTTCTACAGTATATATATGTTGTCATTTTATAATTATATGCATGTACCATTCACTTATTTTCATGTATTTTATCGATATAGGTTGTTCCAAGTTCGAGGAAAGTTGTATGAGTTACTTGTCAATTGTATCCCTCCTGAAATCATATTAAAGGTTATAATCTCCTGTCACATGGTTACTCTTTTTTTTTTGAGCAAGTGTTAATTGAAGCTGATTTTTTTTTTAATTCAGAGGTTGCTTTTTGAATTGCTCAAGAAACTGGATTCTGAATTGAAGCATGAGGTCTGTCATTGGGCTGCATATTATGTAAGTTCATGATAATGTCTCATCAAAGACTCATAAGACTGTAATACCCTGTTCTTGGAAGTTCTATGCTAAATTACCTATTTTTTTTTCATTATTTTTATATGTGGTTTTTCTATCCGTAGAAGTTACAATTTTTGGAAGGGTGCAGGGTACTTTTGGTATTTAACAGTTTAATAATCTTCTTAAACTATATGTAGAAGTCATTGTTGTAATTGGAGAAAAGGAGTAAAGAATTTATCTAATGTCGATTTCTTATTTTATTTTCTTTCTCAGGAACATAGGATGCGTCTTGGACAGAAAGCTATTTTTCACATTGAAGGTACATTTTCATGATAATATGTGACATAATAAAATGTAGAGCTTTTAGATCCACCATCGATACTAAGGAAAAAATAATAGTTCATGCATCGGACTCAAATTGCAACGATTGATGCATTTACATATTTTAAAGTAGTTCTCTTTCTCAAGTATTTAAAATAAATGTATTGAAGTCAATCATTAGTCAACCTTTAGCCAAAAAATGAAATCCTGCGGTTTTCATCAAGACTAAGGGAGATTTCAAGAGTTTTTTTTGTACCGTTAAGTCAGTAAAGCAAGGTGGTTGATATATTTGTTTTTCTGACATGTTATTTGCAGCATTTGTGGCCAAGTTCATGAGCATTTACAAAGGCTTCCTGATTGCAACATTTGGTTAAGATGCTGTATGAAGTTGTGTGTTTCAAACCTAACAGTATTTGCTTCTGAATTTTGACTTTTAGTTGTCTTTGTTAGAAATACTTTTTGTTCAAACAATCTTGCAGGAACCCTTTATTTCCTATGTTTATTCCAAAATATTGCAACTTTAATGTGTTGAATGAAACAAGCACTTCCCATTTAATTATCATCCATCTTGCACCTAATAAAATGAGGGCTTTGAATGTTACAAAGAAAAGAGTCATCTTGTTTTTAAAACCAATTCGACAATCCAACCCAACATCAACAAAGAAACATTTAAATACGATATCATACATTTCTTTACGTGACTCCGTTCAGAGACCTTGATAATACAATAAACAGACAACGTGGAAATACAAGAAAGCAGACGATACATCAGGATTCCACAAATCTTAACAATATTGATAAGCCACATAAATATATTTACATCGAATAAATACACATTGCTTAAACCACAAGGTAGCCAACACCGTTGCATGTCAAACAACCTAAGTTTGATCTATCCTCTTAATCTGAAGGCAATTATTCTACACTGCTTTGGTAGATTTCATCGACATGTGATGCAGGCACATAAACCGCATGTTGTAACGAGCTGTGGGTCCGCCCATAGATCACATACACAAATACTCCGATCAACAGCCATATTGATACTCGAATCCAAGTATCCGCCCTACAGTTTTCATACACAATCTTTTTAACCTTTTTCACTAAAATGGTTTAGAAAATTTTCAAAAGTCAAACGTCGACAGTTGACTTGATGCATACTCAATGACAATACTCACCCAAGATTCAGAAGCAAATACATATTGATAAGAATTGAAAGTATTGGCAGGAGAGGAACAAATGGGCATATGAAACCTGAACACAACAATTAGTATGTTTTAGAATCTTCCATGTAAAGTCAATTAGACGAAAACAATGAATATCCCCAACCAGAAAATGATCAGTAACAGATATATTACCGCCTGTGTGCCCAAAGTTGTGCCTTGCATCATCCTGCTCGATAAACGTGAGCACGCCTAGACCAAATAATAACAGAAGTCCACCAATTCCACATACGGTCAACTGAAGATAACTAGGACTACCAAGATTTGAGGCTGAATATGTAAGAGTCAACGCTCCAACGCAAGTAAGCATTATTGCCCACCCTGCTATTTTTCTTCTCTTTTTTTCATTAAATAAAGCTGCAAATTTCACAACAGTCCATTAATCTTCAAATTTTATAGAAGATAGTATATATGAATGTTAAGAAATCTGGATTATAAACCTTCGGCTGCTACTTTAGCAATCAGAGGATATTCAGCTGATCTCTCTCCCTTTTGGTTATTTTTCTTCCCAGAAACACTGGTTCGACCATGGCTGACCTCAACATCAGTTTCCTCAGTTGTAATAATATTGCTGTAACGCAAAGAAACCGAATCTATGGCTGCCTGAAGTGAAGATGGAAGTGGGACCTCATCCGGTGGGACGTACCGAAGTATCAAAACGGAAATTGCCACCATTGTGAATGCAAGAAGGGTACCTACACTAACCTGAAAAACAAAGAAGCAACATTTATACATGTTAGAAATTATTACGGTGAAAATAATAGACGGCACGTACCATCCCTGCCAACTGCTCAACATCCATGCAAAACGCCAGGGTGGCAGCAACCAAACCGGTAAGAATTGTGCTCTTAACGGGAACTTGGGTGTGCATATTAACTTCTGAAAAGAACGATGGGAGCAAACCATCTCTAGCCATTGCCATCAGGATTCGTGGCTGAGGCAAAATTGAACCCATCAATGTCGAGCAGAGAGCAGTTACAGCTCCTATAGTTATGACATACCTGTGAAGTAATCAAACGACGTTAATCTTTATGGGATAAACAAAAGATTTGTTGAAAAATAAGTAAGACACGAGAATGATCATTGAATGAAATAGATTTATTTACTTACGCGGCCCATTGAATACCATGGCTTGCAAATGCAGAAGAGATAGGGGTGTCAGGATCCATTTCATAATAAGGTACTAAACCAACGATAACAGCAGAGACCAACATATATAACGTGCAGCAAATGGATAATGCAGACCCAATTCCTAATGGTAAATCTCTTTGAGGATTTTTCACCTGTAAAATACATCAATTTGTTAAATACTAAATAGTATTTTAGATATTTGACAAATAGTCCAACATTTGATTAAACAATGCACCTCTTCTGCTGTACTGGCAACTGAATCAAACCCGATGTATGAGAAAAAGACAGTAGAAGCACCTGCAAGCATCCCATCTACTCCAAATGGGAAGTATCTATCACACAATAAATAAATAAATAATAAGAAAAATGATTATATTGATGAACATTTAAGTGTAAATATTTGATGCTAATTACCCAGAAGAGAGTTTATAGCCAACCCATCCACTCTTAAACCCAAGATATCCACCGGCTATGATCACAAAAATCATGGCACATATGTTTGCAGTTGTCACAATCGATTGCACAAAAGTGCTCTGCCACATAAAACAAACAACCTTAAGAACTTGTTTAAAAAAGAACGAATAAATAATTAAACACAACAATTTAATGACTAGTTCTACCTCCTTGATTCCGGCACATAATAGCCCTGTAACAACAAACACCAATATGGCGGCACACGGGTCGACCACTATACCAAGCCCAGGAACATAATGTCGAGCCAAAAAGGCTGGCAGGCTATTTGGCCCTCCAAAGAGCAATGCCTGAAGGAAGAGCACAATATTTGGTATCAGAATAGCAATCAAAAAGGGATATTAGCATTCGTTGCACATAACTCATTACTCATTAGCTTTGTATAATGTCAAATGCACGCACCAGATTAGGAGAAATGCCACGGGCAACTGCAGATCCACCGATTGTATATTCCAAAATTAAAGCCCAACCGATTATCCAAGCAAGACTGAAGAATTACAAATAAAAATATACTATATCAGCATCATAAAGTTTTACAATATGAGCAAGTATTGGAACTGATAAGCTCCTGATTACTAATTAAGTGCTGATTTAACGTGTTAAGAACTATTACAATAAAGAACATACCCTTCGCCAACACAGATGTAGGAATAGTGATACGCGCTTCCAGCTGAAGGGCACCGACTTGCCAGCTCAGCATAGCAAAAGGCAGAAAGAGCAGCTGCTATTCCAGCTATTAAGAAAGAAAAGGCTAGAGCAGGACCAGAATGCTCTCGCGCTACAGTGCCCACAAGAATGTAGACCCCAGCTCCAATTGTTGAACCGACACCTAATTCATTACATGTTCCCAAAATTACTCAGTATTTAACATTTAAAACCTAGGATGCTTATCCTCAACCATTCATTCACTCTCAAGTGTTCATTTGTTGGCATTTGCTCATTTAGCTTAAGTTTAAATTAGAAAATATGTTATCTAGTTTCTTTTGATGACAGTGCCATATACAATCAGAATCAAAGAGAAGACTACAATTACAAATTCATCTTTATTATAAAAACAACACCATCCTTATAAAAGATCATCATGGAAGACCACCAAATCGATCCAATTAAATGGTACAAAGCCATTCCAACCTATCAAACCAACCAATATTGTTCGCTTTACCCACCAGAAGCTCACAAATTTGTTTGTTTTTTGGTTACCCAAGCGGAGACTATAAGGTCACCCACCCTGGTACTACTTCCACTCAACCACGCTAAACTATAGAGCCCTACTCTTATCCACAGCCAATATTCCCAAAGCGTATCGGCTATATTTAAGGTATCGTATTCCTTAAAAAAACAAAGCATCTCTTCTATGCATGGACGATGTGGGATTTGCCTACTGTGGTATTACACTAAACAACAACAACAATAACAATTCAAAAGCTGAAGAATGATAAAGTAGCTGCATAATCCTCTTTAAATTATTACCTATGGCAATGAGATGAAGAACCGATAACTCTTTAGCCAATTGATGATGCCCTGTATCTGAAGACTTGGAATGAATAGAATCAACCCTTTTCCTTCTCACCAAACATCTAAACCCTGACTTTGCTCCATCACCCTCCCCAACAAAACCCATCTGATCTAACAAACAACCCAGTTATCAACGGAATCTATCTGGGTTTTGTTACTAGATTTTGGCAACTGCCAGCATAGAAGTAGTATCTAACTCTATCTTAGATTCAAGATAGATTCCTTAGCTAGCTGGCAGAATCGAACGATTCCGATATGGAATCAAACAGCGGGTGAGTTTGTCTGCTTTAATGCTCTGGTTTCGAAGCACTGTTGTTATTGGGTAAATGGGGCCCTGGTGGGCGGTCCTGGACCTTTTTTTTCTATTGTTGATGACGTTAGGATAAATTTAATAATTATTTATTGTCCATCTCACAAATATAATATAATTATTATTGTTGATGACGTTAGGATAAATTTAATAATTACTAGTATTAAGCCCTCGCGTTGCAGCGGTTGTCGTAAAACTGTGTCAAGTAGTACCCATGCTATACCACTATCAGCAATCACCAACATTGGAAAAAAATCGTAAAAACAAAATAAATAAAAAAAGAAAAAAAATAAAGCTGACCGAAAAGCAGACGTAAAATCTTTGAATCATGCACGCTCGTTGTAGAAAAATTAAACCGAAATGTAAAACATAGAAAAAAATAACTAAGTCAATCCAGGACCCGCGTGTTGTGACAAACTTGTCAAATGGAGAAATATTGATGTGTTGCGACGGGCCAAACGGGAAAAAATACACGAAAAATGTTGAACCCTACACGCACGTTGCGGTGCGTTGACTCGCAAAATTTAGAACGAAACGAAAAACTTGGGAATGCTGAAAAGTATGGTGAACCAAAATTGAAAAATAAAAAGAGTTGGACTTAAATTGCAAAAGATGAAAAACTTTAGGTTAAAAGTAAAAAAAACAAAGGGTCTAAATTGCAAAAGAGTAAAAGTTTGGGTTAGAAATGAAAAAAGAAAAGAAACCCTATACATAAGGTACAACTCCATAAATTACAAAAAAAAAAGTTAAAAATTTTATTTTTGTAAAACTTGAATAAACTATTATATTAATAGGGTAAACTCTAGTTAATGGTTAAATACTTATTTATTATTATTATTCTTTGATTAGTTTAATATTTATGAATTAATTATTTTCATATTAGTTCAAGAGATATTAATAATTTATTAGATATTAAATTTAGAGATTTATAATATTATTATTTGAAATTATTAATATTAAAAAAAAAATAAGGATAAAGATAAAGATAAGTGATATCTATATATTGGTTATTAATATTAAAAGAAATATATTAAACAAAAATATAAATAATATTTGTGAGGTTGAAGGAGGGAATGCCATGTGGCATTGTTTGTAGTCTTTTATTAATATTTAGATTTATTGTCCATCTCACAAATATAATATAACTAGGTGATGCCCAGCCCGCGTTGCGGGGCGATGTCCGAATTATTCTCAGTCAATTAAAAAAACAATACTATAGTTTTGCTAGAAATAAAAAGTAAAAAGAGTGTTAATTAGGCAGCTCTTTGACACGATTTTTAGTTGGGGGCAAAGTCATATTTTTATTTTTACTTTTACTTGGCGGAAAAATCAAATTTTTTCGAGGGTAAAATCCTAATTTTTAGCTAGGGCAAAACCATAATTTTATTTTGCATTGGGGCAAAAACGTAATTTTAAATTGAGGGTGATATCGTAATTTTGAACCAAGGGGAAATTCGTAAATTTTAGCTGGGGGCAAAAGCATAAATTTATTTTGAACTGGTGGCAAATACGTAATTTTAAACTGTGGGCAAAACCGTAATGTTAAAGTAGGTATAAAATAATAAAGTGGTGTAAATTCGTAATTTTAAGCCAGGGGAAAAACAAAATTTTATTTTGAACTGGGAAGAAAACGTAATTTTGTCTGAGGGTAAAAACGTATTTTTTTTACCAAGGGCGAAATCGTATTTTTTAGCTCGGGGCAAAAGGTAAATGTATTTTGAAGTTGAGACAAAACCGTATTTTTTAACTGGGGGCAAAAACGTAATTTTAAAGTGGATATAAAATAATAAACTGGGTGTTCCAATAGGTATTGCTCGCCGCCCATTTGAACCAATGGGAGAGAAACACTATTGCAGGGCGAAAACGTAATTTTAAAGTGTGTATAAAATAATAAACTGGTTAGTCCAATGAGGGAGAGACGGCCGCCCATTTCAACCAATGGCAGGGTGATACCTATTTTGTGCAAAAAAAAAAAAAAAAAGATAAAGCTGGCCGCCACCCCTAGCCAACCATTTGCTTTTCCTATTGCCGGCTGACATCATCAAACTTGTGTTTATATATGTTGGAAATTATTAAGGTTGTCAATTTTTAGTTTTGCACCCATAGTTTTGGATTTTATAACCAAGTCTTGAGTTGTTTAGAAAGTCTCAATTTAGAACCCATGTTAGAGAGATATACATTAGACCACTCGTAATCGATAGTTTTTCTGGGCGTTGTTTTGTGTTTTTTTACAAAACAACGCGCCACCACGCCGGAGCCACCGCCCCCGGAGCGTGTTTGAACCAAAAATTCGAAAAGCGTTTTTTAAATAACGCTCGAGCCCGAACGCGTTTCAAAATTTTAACGTTGATCAAACGGTCAAATGCATTAACTATTTTTTTTATTTCAACTTTTAACCCTATATGACCTCACCCACTTCTCACCGCTACGCCCATTTATGAAAAACGCTCCTTTCCTGACTAGGATGACACGTGGTGGAAAACGCCCATGGTGGGGCATTATTCATCCTTACCACTACGCATGGTCTTATAGAATAACTTGCAATAAAAATAAAAAAAGACACGCGGACACACACACACACATATCTATCTATACATATAATAAAAGAAACCAATGTGTGACACGTGTCATTCCCTAGAGCCCTCTAATTTTCTGTTTTCCCACATTTTTTCATACTTATCTTATACTAATTAAGTAACAAATTAATATTATTTCTCTTCATTTATCCCAACTTTTTTTTTCAAATTCAAACAATATAATAGGTATCAATTTTACTTTACGAAAAAAATATTTAGATTATATCTAATAATCTGTAAGTATGTTATTGAAATATGTATCACAATATAACTATGACTATGGACACATGTATATCTAAGTACTTTAACTTTTTCTTCTTTCTATATATAATATCAGATAATCTATTTTTCTATAACTAATGTACATTAGATTATATCTAACTATAATATTTATGTTATTTTTAATAAATAATAATATTAAATCGTAGTTATCCCGCTTCTTTCACTTATAATAATATATTATTAAATCATAATTTTCAGTTTATCTTTTATTTATTTATTTAAATATTTTTTTCTTAATCATTTCTTTTATTTTTCCATTAATTAATAGCCTTTTATTTTATTTTTCCACTTATCTCTTATGTTTCCAGCTTTGATCTAACCACATGTAATACATAAGATTGTAACCTAATAATTAAAAACGGACAAAGTTAAATGTTATACACTTATACCACATGTGATACACAAGTGTCTAACCTAATAATAAATAAAAAAACAAAGTAGCATGTTCTAATAAGTAAATAGTACATTGAAATTCATTTTTTTAAACATATCTTAACGAATGTATGTGTTATGCGATTACATTATATTTATTCAACCGTGCAATACACGTGTTTTCTAAAGATGTAACTTTTTTTATACTTACTATATAAAATTACGTGTATTCAACCCGTGTAATACACGGGGTTTTAACGTAGTATATATATATGGGCGGATTCACCTAACAAGAACAAAGTTAAGCGAGCTTCACTTTATCTATTTATATGTTGCGTAAGCTGATAAAATCGACCATGTGGTGTTTTTTAAGATGAACCATGTCCGTGCATGTGCTATTTGTGTGATTATGGTTAACTCATCTCCCTCGCATGGATACAACTTGTTTATATTGGTTACGATTATTGGTTTGCAATGAATAAAGTAATGGTGTCAAAGAAAGATTTGATAAGCAGTTGATAACATTTTCACCTTCTTATGTTTGTTATGAATTGATGTACGGTATGAGTATTTGATGAGGATGAGATAGTCGTAAGCATGGCTGTAAAAATCCCGACTAGGTGCCGATTAATCCCTGATTAGTCACCGGTTAGTCAAATTAATCCCGATTAATCCCCGTAAATTCCGATTAATCCCTCGATTAATCGCTAGTCCACACACCGCCGCCCGACTAGCGACTAGCGATTACTACAACACTTGTCGTAAGTGTTGACCATGAAAAAGTTAGATACCGGATCATGGTGTTAAGAGACTAAGGTGCTGTTTGTTTTTTGCTAAAAGGTCTTCCTGGTGTCTTTTGTCTGCACCGCGCAGACGCGCGCAGACTTTTTATTTTGCAGACCGTTTGTTTTCTTGAAGTGCTTTTAAAAAAAAAGTCTTCAAGACCTCTGCCTCAAACAGATGTGGCCTAATGTCTTCAAAGGTCTTCAAGACCTCTTCTACCCTCTTCCTGCTACACACCTCTTCTTCCACACCTCCACCCCCACATCCCCGTCACCACCTCCACCACCACCGCCACCTGATACATCACCACCCCCATCATCGGAGAGAGAGAGACCGTAGAGAGAGAGGGAAAGACCGTAGAGAGAGAGAGAGAAGAGAGAGAGAGAGAGATCGGTGAGAGAGAGAGGGAGCGGCAGGAGACCATCATCATCATCGGAGACCATCATCGAACAAAAACCCTAAATCGAACAAAACCCCCAAATCGATCTCTGCTACACACCCCTCTCGATCTCTGCTACCGTAGAGAGAGAGAGAGAGAGAAAGAAGAGAGAGAGATCGGTGTAGTGGTGACGGTGGTGGCGGTGGGTTTGCGGTGGTGCTTGGTGGTGGTGGTGAAGGCAGAGAGAGAGAGATTGAGGGAGGAGAGTGTGACGGGGGTGGGTGGTTGCGACGGGGGAAGTTTGTGGTGTAGTGGTGACGGTGGTGGCGGTGGGTTAGCGGTGGTGCTTGGTGGTGGTGATGAAGGCAGAGAGAAGAGAGATCGAGGGAGGTTTGTGTGTGTAAAGTGTGTTTGTGTGTGTCTTCTAAGTGAGAAGATGTTTTTATAAAATAAAAAAAACAAACCCTCTTTTCCTTGCAGACTGCAGACCTTTGGTCCACCTCTTCTCCTGCAGATGCCTGCAGATGTGGTCCGCAGACTGCAGACCTTTTCCCGCAGAAAAAACAAATAGCACCTAAATCGACTATTCTAGTTGGACAGAAAAAATGGAAAGCTATAAAAAGTGTTTTATGTTCTTTTTTCAAGAGTTAGTCACTTATGAAGTTATATAAGTGTTAACCTCCGAAAAGTTGATAGAATTCTAAAACAATGAACAAAATCACTTGTCGACACGGATAATTTAGATTTAATCTGAAATATTTAAGTTTATATCAATTACAACTTTAAAATTACAAATTTTTATTGAAAAAGCACAGATGTCTATAACAAATGTGTTAAACTACAAAACATGACCCTCATTTCTTTTTTAATCAATTTAAGATTTAACATGTTACGTTGATATTATGTTTTTGTATCGTGTCATAAAGTCACTATACAAAAGGGCAAAGGCTTAGGCTACTCGGTATGGGGTTCGTCCCCGGTCCGGCGACGGAGGGAACACCGTCCCCCCCCCCCCCCCCCGCGTCCCGTCGTCCCCGTCTGATCCTTGCCGTTTGCGACGATCCAAATAAGGTGGGGCCCAACCAAAAGTAACCGTTTTAAAAAAAAAATTAATTTCTAATTAAAATTAAATTTTCAAACGGTAATATTTCAAAAAATCCCTCATTTCACTTCCATTTTTATAAATACTCACCTCTTTAACCATTTTTTTTCACAACTTTTCACCCACTACCACCCCATCTCTTTCACATTTTATAACCACTCTTCCTTTTTTTATAAAAACTCATCATATTTTATACCGTTTTTTACCCGCTACCACCCCATCTATCGCTCAAAAATTATCATGGCTTCACCCATTTCTTCAATTTCTTCTATGTCTTCATCGTCTTCGTCTGCGTGGTATTCATCATCTTCGGAAGAGGATGATATTATGCACAACATGATTATGAACGCGGCTCAGGTCTTCATGGCGGCTGATGAAGGGTCGTCCCAACGGCTAACTAGACGAGCAAAATATAATCGGAGACCAAGAAGGTATTTTACTTTTTTTTTTCCTTATGTTTTATATAGATTTGAAAATGTATTTTATAATTAATTTCATTTATGTTTCGTTTTAAATTTATAGCCGGCCACGATAAACTACTAGCCGATTATTTTGCCGACGAACCCGTGTACCCAACCGAGATTTTTCGACGTCGGTTCCGCATGAGTCGTCCACTGTTTTTACGTATTGCAGGCGACATGGCCCAGTCTGATCCGTTTTTTACATTGCGGAACGACGCTAGGGGGCTAAGGGGTTTCAGTAATTTACAAAAAAGCACGTCGGCCATTCGCCAACTTGCGTACGGTTACGCACCCGATGCATTAGACGAGTATATTAGGATGTCTGAAAGAACCGCACGTCGATGTTTGCACAAGTTTTGCGAATGGGTTGTCAAATTGTATAGCAAGCGATACCTGCGGAAACCGAACGCAAACGACGTTCAAAAATTATATCAAGCACACGAACAGAGACATGGTTTCCCAGGAATGCTCGGGAGCATTGATTGCATGCACTGGCCTTGGCATAACTGCCCAGTCCAATGGCAAGGTCAGTATACTAGGGGAGATCATGGACATCCGACTATTATTCTAGAGGCGGTTGCGTCACAGGATCTCTGGATCTGGCATGTTTTTTTTGGTCTACCTGGTTCGCTCAATGACCTTAACATCATATACCAGTCACAGATATTTGAGGATGTAGTGGCGGGTACAGGTCCAGACACAAGCTTTACAGTTTCGGGGGTGGAATACAGGCGAGGTTACTACCTAGCCGATGGGATATACCCAAAGTACTCGACAATCGTTAAAACTATTCCGCACCCGACAGACGACAAAAGAAAAAAGTTTGCGAAGTTTCAAGAGGGTGCGAGAAAAGATATTGAACGGGCTTTTGGTGTTCTAAAAAAAATGGCACATCATTGAACATCCAGCACGTTCGCAAACACCAAAGAGGTTACGACACATTATGTACGCTTGTATCATCCTTCATAACATGGTCATTGAAGACGAAGGTAGAGCGATATGCGAGTACGACGAAGACGCGTCAACTGGAAATTCTGTTCCAGTTAGTGCGGAACAACAAGATTTGAACATGTTCGCTCTACGTAACGAGTACACACATCATAACCTACAAGCGGACTTGGTGGAGTACATTTGGAACAACACTCAAAACGAACCCGGCCACGACATGGAAGACGAAGACTAGTAGCTTATTTTAATATATTAGGATATTTTTAAGTTTATTTTTTTTAAGTTTATGTTTTATTTAAATATATTTTTTTAAGTTTATGTTTTATTTAAATATATTTTTTTTAAGTTTAATTTTTTTTAAGTTTATGTAATGTTTTTTAATATTAATGAAAATATTTTGTTACTTTATTTGTTAAATGTTAAAAAAAAGTTGAAGATTAAAAAAAAATAAAAAAACATAAAAGTGGTGGAGGATGATGACTAGGACCATCTTACCATGTCCTCTAGTTTTGGAGGATGGACCATCCTTTGGAGGACTATGATGTGGCGCCTACACGGCGGATCATCCTCCAAGGATGGTCCATCACCATACCCACTAGCCTTATGCGCCCTTAGTCTACTACCGAAGTTTGTCTTGGAAAATCATTAATATAATTGTTGGTTTAATTATAATGATATTCAGAAAAAATATTTCTTTTTATTAAATCGAATAAAACATATGACTAAAATGAGAACTTTACGAAACCAAGGGACAAAATGCAAAGTTTTGAAGTAGATCATTTACCAGGGAAGATTCTTGGTCTAGATCACGCTTTCTCAATGGCCTAATGGTCATGCGTCGTCATCATGAATGTACAATTAAGTGGTTCTTCCATATTCGGTAGGTAACGTAAACATACGTGTAATTTTTATATTTGAAACCATATTTTTTTATAATATATTCATTTGACATGTTTATAGTACGACGTAAACAATTTATCACTACATGTTTTTCTTTAGATTCTTGACGATAACATACTGTATATTATTTAACTATAAAATATAGATGATGATAAAAAAAATTATTGCTGGAATTACTGTTTTGCTTTTTTCTGAAACAAGTTTTCGGACAATTTTTGTAAGGTTGAATTGTTGAACCCTAACCAACATATTTAGGTGGATTGTAAGGTATAATGTTTACATTCAAAAGGATATAAACTAGTCTAATGTACAAAATGATGATCCTTGATTTTGGTCAACTTTGTAAATGGAGTGCCTTTAAAGTCAAGGCCAACCATGAACAAGTCATCCAAATTTGATCAACCTAGATACGGGAAACGGTTTTGTAAGGGTGATACTATACACACCCCCCCTATAAAAACATCACATCCATCAATCCATCCATCAATCCTTTGTTTTTTGTTTTTAGTCTTTTTTGTCTTTTTGTTGTCTTTTTATTATATTTTAGTGTCTTTTTGTTATTATTATTATTATTATTATTTACTATTAGTAATGAATTATTATTATTATTATTATTATTATTATTAAAATTGAAAAAAAAAACGTGTAAAATGATCATATTATTGGTGCCTCAAATTATTGGTACAAATGGGGCAGGTAATATTCAGTTGATATGCATTCATGTATAGTCGTACACCTTTAACTCTTTATTACATTGTTATATAAAAAAATTATGCTATTAGTTTCACTTACTTCTTTTTTGATGTAGGATTCACAGCCAGTTCCCCCACCTGTGAAAACTAAGGAGGAGATCCTACTTTTCTTTAAGCTTTATGACCCTTTAAAAGAGGAGCTTCGGTAGTAGCCTTCGCTCTCTACAGTTAAAGAGATGTCTGGATTTTCAACAGATCAGGTATAGTTTTTAATTCCCATGTTTCAAGTTTCAACTTAGTTATATAATCTAGCTAGGTTAAGGGTCTTGTTTTAGTTTAAATGAGTTTGTTTGGATAATATATATTTTGTAACTACTCAAGCTTGTTCACCTAATATTTTGTAACTAATATTAGTTCACTTTTAGGTGTTCAAGTCTCGTGAAGAGTTGATGGAATGGGTTAGAAACACCGGACGTAGTCTTGGTTACGCTATTGTGACTAAAAGATCGAAAGCTAAAAATGGCTACGTGTCTAAAGTTGTACTTATGTGTGATCGTGGTGGTGTGTATAAATCAGATAAAGATTCAAGTAGAGAGACCGGCACTAGAAAGATAAATTGCCCGTTTGAAATGGTAGCGAAATATGGAGGGACACCCAAGCCTCAAACGATTGACACCTAATGAACACCAATTGGTGGCAGAGTTGACGGGGAAGGGTGTGTTCCCAAAAGATATTTTAGGTGTTATGAATGAGCGTGATGAAAATAATGTCTCTACAATTAAAAACATATATAACGCACGTGATAAAATTCGAGCAACGGATCATAAAGGGAAATCTTTGATGGAGGTGCTAATGTCTCATTTAAATGATAAAGGGTATACTTTTGAAATTTCTACCAATAGAGTTTCAAACATGTTGGAAGACTTATTCTTTGTTCCTAAAATATCATACAAGTACTTCCTTGATTTTCCACGTGTGTTGCTTATGGATGTCACATACAATACGAACAAGTATAAATTGCCTTTTCTTGAAATTGTTGGTGTAACTTCTACCAACAAGACAATCTCCATAGCTTTTGCAGTTATGGATGTAACTTCTGACAACTTATGTTTTAATGCAGGTCAATCTATTCCTTTAGATTCGGTCGATGAATTTTGGAGGAAACTCGAGTTACCAGTATATTATGAGGATATTACTTGTGACGTCGAAATGGAAAGTTTTAAACAAGCCTTCGATAATCGATCCAAGCCTGGAAAGAAAAGTTTACTACAAAAGTTAAAAGCATTAACCAATCCAAGTATACCTTTTGTTGAAGAACCTGATGTTAAAAAAAAATACTCGTGGACGACCAACTACAAAATCCAAACAACAAACAATACCGAACCCTGCAATTGCTAAACCGCCCGTTCATCGAAGCTACTCATCTAATTCCAAAAATCTTCCATGCGTATGTTACACGCATACATAACGTGTTAGGTGATGGAAATTGTGGGTTTCGGGCGACAGCTTCTGCTCTCGGGTACGGTGAAGATGAATGGTTATTTATCCGGAGATCACTGATGGAAGAGCTACTCGAGTTTAGAAATAAGTACACTAAGGCTTTCTTAAGCTCATTCAAAGATGTGTTCACGTCCTTGGCTTGGTCAGGATCGGGGTTTGCACCTGAAAAACACTGGATGATTATGCCAGAGGCAGGATTCTTGATTGCGAACAAGTTTAATGTGATCGGTCATTTTTTATCTCAAGAAAAAAGAAACAGTTCTACTTGTTTTTCGCTTTGGAGAGGCCCTCACGAGTTCCCAGAAAAAAAATATAATTACAATTGCACACGTGAATGGTAACCATTTTATAATGGTAGAATTACAAGGAGAGTATCCAATTGCCAGCACGAACAACCTATGGAAATTAATGAGAGAAAATGATGCAGCTGGCTGGGAGAATATATTTGAATCACGTCAAAATATGTATAAGTCTTGGATAGCACAATCTGCTACATTTGGGGGGTGTATAGATTAAACCTCGGTATGTAAATTATTAAATGATAATAATTTTGTAAAAAAGTACTTATTTTTATATAGCTTTTGTTACAGCTATAAATATAATTTGATAAATTATAACAATAAAAACTAATAATAAATACTATATCATTACTACTACTAATAATAATAAATATAATAATAATAAATATAATAATAATAATAATAATAATAATAATAATAATAATAATAATAATAACTAATTAAATAATACACAAATACTAAATAACTAATAATTAAATAAATGAATAAAAAAAAGACAACAAAAAGACAAAACAGGCTAAAAACAAAAACCAAATGATTGATGGATGTGATGTTTTTGATAGGGGGTGTAATTAGTAAATAGGGGGGGTGGGAATAGAATGAGCCTTTTGTAACACCCAAAAATATCAAAATATACGAATAAGAATACGTTTTAATTATACATATTAACAGAAAGTTTGGATGAATAGTGATATATTGATATTTTAATTATTGTTAATAATAAGCATCAATAATATTGAAAATATATTAGTTTTTTTAATAATAAGGCTTAACATCGAATATATATCAACATTAATATGATTTTATTTTTATTTTTATTTTTATTTTCGATAAGGCTTAACATCGAATATATATCAACATTAATATGATTTTCTTTTTATTTTTACTTTCGATAAACTGACTAGATATCGCTATCTTATTGTGTCGTACCCGAACAACATCGATACTGATACCTTTATTCGTTTTGATGACATCTGGTTTTGATAATTTTTCATTCGTACAACTTTGTCTGCGATGATAAATGAATATCGGTACTAATTTCATGACGATCTGAACCAATCGATATCCTTCGAACAACATCAAAGCCCGTACCGGTGAGGGTGTTCATTTTTATCGTTTCCGGTCGATATAAAACATGTGTTGGTTTCTATACCGAGGGCATGTATCATAACGATACTGCAACAAATCAAACTAATACCCATCGAATGCCCACGATAACGCAATGCCGCAACGCGCAGGCAAATAATCTAGTTACTAATTAAAGTAAAAGTAGGGTTAAGACCCGCCCGCGTTGCGGCGCGAGTACATCGTAAACATTGAATGGATTAGTCCAAAAGTTATATGATGCATTAACCATATGGAAACACACATTTCAACGTATCCAGTTGAACTCAATGTAACATGCATAAGCATTGTGATTGGATCAAACGTAAAGTAAAGTAAATCAAATTCATATCGATAAATCATAACGTATTATATATGACCCAACTCATACATAGAAAACGTAACGGGTATGAAAGAAAATATGCACATGTAATCAAAAGGGATTAATTAGAGCTTTTGAAAAAAGGGGAGAAAAATAAACCATAATTTGACTCCACTCGGTTCGAACCAAACTTTACTAAACATACATAAAATAAACACGAAAACATTTTATATTTGACCTGAATCATTTCCCAAAAAGTTTACGTCGAAACGTAGAATAACTTGAATTTATACCAAAAGGTACATAAAAATATGCACGTAAAAATAGTTTCTTTAAACGAAATTGTATTAAATTTGACCTGACCCGTATATAAAACATGCATGTAAAAAATAGTTTTTAAGTAAAGGAAGTATAGGGGTAAGCCGAAACAAAATATTAGTAAAAAAATTAATAGGTTAAAAACGTTCGTAAAACAGTGCCAAGTAGCACCAATGCCACAACGGCATCGACTCTCAACATCGTAAAAATAAAATAGATAAAATGGAAAAAATTACACTAAACAAAAAGCAGACTTAAAATCGTTGAACCACGCACACCCGTTACAGTGTATTAATGCGAAGAAATTAACCAGAAACGTAAAACGTAGAAAATAATAATTTAGTCGATCTAGGACCCGCCCGTTGCAGCTATAACAACCCTCCTAAATATTTTCGATACCCTAAATATATTTTAAGATATCCCAATACGTCCTAAAACACACACCGTATACGATGTTTGGCCCTAAATACCTTTATATAATTAAAAATAAAATAAAAACAATTTTTATTGTTCTCTGGTGGGCCGCGAAGATTCCTTCTTCGTCTTACGCGGGCCGCGACAACTCAAGGTTAAGGCGACACCCTAGCGTGCCACGTGTCAGCATCGTGGCATGTCTACAACTGGCGAATCAGCATAGCTAGGCCCTACCCCCTATGTCGCGGGCCGCGAAGGGTTGACCGTCGGGCTACGCGGGCCGCTAGGAAGTGCTGTACCAGCACTATAAATAGGGTCGAGCGGTTTCAGTCGAAATCGTTCAAAACTTTTCAATCTCTCTCAATATTCTACATAGCTATTATAATCTCGGGCATAAATACCGCCCTAAATAACGAAGTTCTGCCTCGTTTTAAGTATTATAACCCCAGTTACGTATTAGATACGCTGCCCGATCGACCCAGGGTTCCGTAACGGCTGTCGTGTTTCTGCCCGACGTAGTCGTTGGAATGCCGTCTCGGGGAGGGTATTACTAATGTAAATATTGGGTTATTGTACTAACGGGTGTGCATTTGTGTAAATTATAGATAATCACCAGGAAACCCTTAAAGAAAACCTAAGACAACAATGTGAGTAATCTCCTTTTTGCAAATTGTTTTTATAAAACCTCACTTAATTAATGATATATTAAACAATGATTGAGTATTTGTATTCTACAATTATCGTCGGTATGTTGGGGTTTTGTATACAAAATTTGTTACTACCTTGCGAGGAGTAACATGACCACAAGTCGGGTTGACAGTACCGTGGGTGGTAATTGAATAGATGGAAACAAATGTAATTGCGCGATCGCCCTCAATACTGTACAATGGTTTTTACTTAACTTGATTAAACTGAGATTCACTCACCAGTATTTCCCACTGACAAAATGTTTTTAAACGCGTTTCAGGTAACAAAATGTGAAAGCCAAATAGAAGCCAGCTGGACAGCACTGAAGGCTTGGAAAAGTGGCTATAAAGTTACCTAAAATAAAGAGATGTTTTATTTAAATAAAATTGGGTTTATCCTTATGAAAATGTGTGTACTTAAAACTTGGGATTATTCCCACGTGTTTAATATTATGAAAGTGTGGTATTTTACTCTGATAAAATATTTCCTAACTACGGTCCTGATGAAAGTTCCGCTGCCAAAAAGGATAAAACACAGATACCACCAAAACTGGCCGCGGCCGCCCGTTACCGGGTTGTTAGGGGGCGGGGGTTACGACAGAAGGTGGTATCAGAGCTAAGCCACTGATTCAGCCACAGAAGTGTTCTGCTGACACCAAGATATTATTCAAAGTGTTAGGAAATAAATTACGGAAATACGTGTATATCTGCATTTTATTGTTGTGTGTTATTTGACTATTTGTTAGTTTACAGTATGAGCGATCAAGGACCCTCCGACGCTTATTGTCAGTTGTCCAGCTCACCTAGAAGCGAAGGCACCTCTTCACAGCCTGCCCTCTCATGGTATTCAGTTGACAATGAAGATGGGATATTCGTGTTTAAGGCTCAGTCTGAAGGGCCATTCCCTTCTAAAAAGAGAGGATGGTTCAGTAGGGGAGCACATGAGCGTAGGAAGAGAATGAAAAAGTTACAACAGCAGCGAGTGCTAGCAGCCGCTAAGAGAGAAACAGATGCTCACACCCAAGACATGCTCAATAGGAGTTTAGCAAACTTCCATATCTTAGCAACCACAGCTGCCGACCCAAACCTGGAGCAACTTATAGCCCCTCAACCATTACCCTTGTTTCCCACACAGCCAATGGAGATTGAAAACAACCTAGAAAACCAAGTCCAAATGCATGATTTTAACCCAGAAGAAATACCTAGGATACCAGCACCCAATCCCTTAGACCCAGACTACGATCTGTGGTTTGATGATCATAGGGATTATGTGCAACGCTACCACCTAACAGACGAACCCATGCCAAACCTAGTAGCTTACCCAGGTCTGGACCCTCTAGATCCCTACTACGATAATGATGAATACATTAGGGAAATCCTAGAGAATCCATATCCTCAGGAAGAACCCATGCCACAGTACCCAGATCTAGTACCAGCACCTGCACCCCCAATGAGTGTAGAAAATGTGCAAAAGCTCCGAACTTTCGGAGAATAAATTTTAGAAAGTAGCGAGAGAATGAGGCAGGTAGGAGAACGACTCGTCTGGAAGTATGACGAGCGTAATATGGAGTTCTGGATGAACCCATATCTGTGAAGGTGATAGTGGAGGTAGTAATAATAATAATAATGTAACGCCCCAAAACCCGAATGTTTATATTTGCTAAATGTTATGATATGGTGCACCAAGGAATAAATGACTAGGTTATTTAACCTAGTTAAGTGTGTGGTTAGAAGTATGAAAAGATAGGAGTTTTGCCAAGATTATGAGTAAGTAATAAACATGAGGGGCCAAAAGTTGAAAAGTGGGGAAGTATGTTTTATAAACAAAACAAACACACACACAACACACACATTGGGTGTGTTCTAGATCGATCAGGGGAAACTCCCCAAGAACAAAACCCTAGTTCTAACATGATCATCAAATTGAGGAGTCAAACGAAGCTCAAATTCATAACCGAGCATAGATTAATGATCACCTTCATAAGGGGATCGTAAGGTATGTCTTAGATTCTAGATTGGTGATGATGCACGAAATGGGTTATGTTGTAAATCACGAATTTGTATGAAATTGAGCATGAGTATGTGTTAGATTCACCGTTTGGAACATGGATTATGCATGAAATAGGTTAATTTGATGTTTAAGGGTGAAACCCATTTGATATGGTGAAGAGGATGACATGGGTAAATCATCTATGTCTAAGTCTTGCTCCATATTGATGTATTTTGAGTTGTATGATGTATTCTTGTTAGAAGAATTGAAAGAAATGTGATACTAGTATGTTTGATGTTATGCATGTATGAATCATGTCGATTAGGAGGAAGAAATTGATGAATTGTGTATGAGATTAGAATGATATGCATGAACTAGTTGTACACTATGCTTACAAGGTAGTACATATATCAAAAGTATGATGAATTATGAAGAACTTAAGATTAGATCACTTGTAAGTGATTAACAAGAAGTTATGAAGTGGGTTTTAGATGATGTAATGTAATTTGATGATTCACTTATGTTAATAATGTTTGGAATCATACATGTGTGTGAATGTTTAAAGAAATGGGATAAGAGATGATAAATTGTTGTTAGATGAAGTGAATAAAATGTGATGATAACATGTTTGATGTTTAATTTAAATACCTCATGTTGGATTGTAGAAGCATTTGATGAACTATGTATGAATTTAGAAGATTGTGTATGAATTGGTTGTACGTTATGCTTAAAAGGTGGTACGCACACCAAGTGAATGATAAAATGTATATAATGTCGTCCGTATAGTCGATTATGATGTTACGGGTATATGTTGATAAGTCGATAGTTATGTATGGTTAATAGTTGACTTTTGAAAGTCAACTAAGTATAAGAAACATGAGTTGACTAGTTGTTGTAAATGTAGGTTGATGAGAAGTCGTACGGTACATGTAATAGCAATCCGTGTTAAATGTAATGACATGGTGAGTTACATGAGTTAAACGTATACGGACATGATTATATGAGTTGTGTTTGTTAGAAATGATTAATGAAAGTTAAGTGTGAAATATGGGATTGATACGATTGTTATCATGTACAAATGAGTATGCTAATGATAGCGTGATTTCGATGACATGGAAGTATAGGAATCATGTCGAGACGGAATCAAGCACGGAAGACTAACGGGTCAAGAAGTGGCGAGGAACGAATGGGAACACGGATGCATGAGGTAAGTGATTCCGTAATCACTTCCAAGTTGTTTATGTAGAATTATATGCATTTGAATTAAATATGATAATCGAGGTTAAGTAGGAATGAATTGTACGATGTCAATGAAGTATTAAACGGATCTTAGAATTGATCCGAGGAAGGAATATGTGTTTAAGAATTTAAGCTAAGTAGTAAGATAGGTTATTTATGAAAGGATTTTTCCTTTGTTGTGAAGGATAAAGAGATGTTGACCAAAATGCCCTTGATGGGTATTTTGGGCAAACGATATTACAAAGTGGTTTGGGAACAAGTTATTTATTGAGTATAATGTTTTGAACAAGTTTGGAAGCAGAGAGTATGGTCTAGGAATGTCATAAACCAATTAATGCGCAAATACCCTTAACGGGTCGAATAATTAGAAAGAGACAATAAGCCGATAGGGCGTAAGATAAGAATTTTATTAATCCGGATGTGGGATTTTAAGTTTATATGATAGAATGTGAATTTACAAGCATGTAGGAAGAAACGAGAGGTTAAACGGGTAAACGGTTCGAAAGTTATGCGCGTTTTAGTGCGTTCGGACGTCGAAACGGATCTGCAGAAAAATGCACTTTAGAGAGCCCGTCGCCGACGGGCAAGGAGGCCGTCGCCGACGGGCAAGGGAAAGTCAGTTTTTCCTCCGACGGGTTAACACACTGGTTACGGGTTAATGGCCCCGACGGGCATATTTACAACCCGTCGCCGACGGCCTGGAGCCCGTCGGTGACGGGCACTTGTTTGTAAGCTTTTATTTGTCGCGTCTGGTGTTTCCGGTTGACCCGTAACGTGTCCTGGTGCTCCGGTTTTCGACCCGATGACTTGTAAAGTTTCTTATGAAGGCATGTAGGAGTGTATGCACGTATGTAAAGTTGTAGGAAAGTTATGTTTGTACGTAGATGTGTATGTATGTATGTATAAGCGTATATACGAGTGTATGCATGTATGTGATGATGTAGGAAAGGTATGTACATATGTAGTTGCGTATGTAAGTACGTATGAAGGCATGTAGGAGTGTATGCACGTATGTAAAGTTGTAGGAAAGTTATGTTTGTACGTAGATGTGTATGTATGTATGTATAAGCGTATATACGAGTGTATGCATGTATGTGATGATGTAGGAAAGGTATGTACGTATGTAGTTGCGTATGTAAGTACGTATGAAGGCATGTAGGAGTGTATGCACGTATGTAAAGTTGTAGGAAAGTTATGTTTGTACGTAGTTGTGAATGTATGTATGTATGTATGTATAAGCGTATATACGAGTGTATGCATGTATGTGATGATGTAAGAGAGTATGCATGTATGTGATGATGTAGGAAGGGTATGTACGAATATGGAAGTGTATGTATGTACGTATAAAGATGTGTATGAGTGTATGCATGAATGTAAAGATGTAAGCTTAATGTACGTACGTATGTAAGCATGATTTAGACACGTTGAGGGTTAACATTAATAATGGTGTACGTTGAGAATGAAAAGTATGCAGGTACATTATTGAAGCCTCATCAGGAAATGGATACGCAGATGAGATGCTTAAAGCTTGTTAAAGGACGAAATGGAAAGTGTACATGAATGAGCTGGTTTATATAACGTGTGCTAATGTTTCGAATGTATGTGGTGAACGCAGGTTGTGTGGATAACGGGCGATTATAACAAGGATTAGAGATCGAAGATCGAGTCACGAGATAGATTGTACGGGGACGTTGAATGTAAAGTGTAACAATCATAAGCCATGTTTCTAATTGGTAAATATGAGGATGACGGATTTATGAATAAGAGTTATGTTAAAGTTAAAGTTTAAATAAGTTGAGGTATTTATAAAGAAAGAAATTTTACATTTCGTGTTTTTCCGCTGCGACTTTTGTCATGTACGATTTAGGGCGTAACAAGTTGGTATCAGAGCCCTGGTTTGAGAGAATCAAGTGTAAGAAGGTAAGTGCTTGAACTCAAACCTGTGTGCTCTTGTGATAAGAAACCCGTACAATCCGAGACTCGGTCAAGATCCAAAGGTAAAAGAGAATGTAAGTATGTACTTATGTATACGCATAAAGAAACTGACGGTTTTGTTTATGCAAGTTAAGTATAAGCGTTTGAAGAGGATGATCCGCGAGTGCGGTCAAGTACCGACACCAAGGCATGAAATAAGATAAAGTTGAACCCAGGTACGTAAATTCAATATGTCGGTATATGAAATGGTAAAATGCATTAAGGGAAGAAAAATGTTGAATGAAGGACCATGATGGTATAGTAAACATGTTTTGAAAAATGATACACGTGCCGAAACCAAATTCTTCGGACATAAGGTGACAATTGCACGAAGACACGAAACTAGTATGTGGATTGTGTACCTGGCCAGTACACGTGAAGCATATGACGTTCGTGGGACCGTGATAATTGATACAGGTATGTCCGTTAGAATTAAGTAGTAGGTGGACGTGAGGGTGAAAAGAAATGTAAGACTCTCAAGAATGAGAGTATGATATGCTATGCTAGAATCCGCGAGACGGATTCGAAATATGATATGCTATGCTAGAATCCGCGAGACGGATTCGAAACATGATATGCTATGCTAGAATCCGCGAGACGGATTCGAAACATGATATGCTATGCTAGAATCCGCGAGACGGATTCGAAATATGAAATGCTATGCTAGAATCCGCGAGACGGATTCGAAACATGATATGCTATGTTAGAATCCGCGAGACGGATTCGAAACATGATATGCTATGCTAGAATCCGCGAGACGGATTCGAAACATGATATGCTATGCTAGAATCCGCGAGACGGATTCGAAATATGAAATGCTATGCTAGAATCCACGAGACGGATTCGAAACATGAAAGAAGTTAAGGTATAAATGAAATGTCTGAAACCGTTAGATGGATTCAAAACATAGGAGGTACGAAAGGTATGAATGATGTGTTCGAATCCGCGAAACAGATTTAAGATATAAAAGACGGAACTAGTCTATATGAGAAGAAGTCGATAGCTTGACCATGTGTGCGTCAAATAAGTCACATAAGTAAATGTAAAGCAAATGAACAAAAGAATGATGGGAATGAAAATATCCGAATGCATAAGTAACGAAGGGATATGTATGGTACAAATAACTAAAGAAATGTAGGACGATGTTAACTATGAAAGTAAGCACGTAGGTGTGACTATAAAAATGCAGTTTTGTTGTGATAACAAAACAAGGGTTAAATGTTATGCAATGCGCCTATAGATGGAAATCTTAAAGGATAAGATGAAGGTATTTAATCTGTTATAAAATGATCATATGAAGGTAAGCATTATTATAAGTTTGAATAAGTATGTATATTAACCTGTTATTAACGGGTCAAAGGAAATGAGAATGTTATATGAAAGTATGCCATGGAAAGTATAGACTTGTTGAGAAGAAGAAGCCAATTGTATGAATAATTATGAAATGAGAATAGGATGATTGCTTATGATTATGATATGAGTGTTAAGTCAAACAAAAATGTGTGTGTGTGTAAGAGGAAATGAGAAAGGTTTCGGGGACGAAACCTTAATTAAGGGGGGTAGACTTGTAACGCCCCAAAACCCGAATGTTTATATTTGCTAAATGTTATGATATGGTGCACCAAGGAATAAATGACTAGGTTATTTAACCTAGTTAAGTGTGTGGTTAGAAGTATGAAAAGATAGGAGTTTTGCCAAGATTATGAGTAAGTAATAAACATGAGGGGCCAAAAGTTGAAAAGTGGGGAAGTATGTTTTATAAACAAAACACACACACAACACACACATTGGGTGTGTTCTAGATCGATCAGGGGAAACTCCCCAAGAACAAAACCCTAGTTCTAACATGATCATCAAATTGAGGAGTCAAACGAAGCTCAAATTCATAACCGAGCATAGATTAATGATCACCTTCATAAGGGGATCGTAAGGTATGTCTTAGATTCTAGATTGGTGATGATGCACGAAATGGGTTATGTTGTAAATCACGAATTTGTATGAAATTGAGCATGAGTATGTGTTAGATTCACCGTTTGGAACATGGATTATGCATGAAATAAGTTAATTTGATGTTTAAGGGTGAAACCCATTTGATATGGTGAAGAGGATGACATGGGTAAATCATCTATGTCTAAGTCTTGCTCCATATTGATGTATTTTGAGTTGTATGATGTATTCTTGTTAGAAGAATTGAAAGAAATGTGATACTAGTATGTTTGATGTTATGCATGTATGAATCATGTCGATTAGGAGGAAGAAATTGATGAATTGTGTATGAGATTAGAATGATATGCATGAACTAGTTGTACACTATGCTTACAAGGTAGTACATATATCAAAAGTATGATGAATTATGAAGAACTTAAGATTAGATCACTTGTAAGTGATTAACAAGAAGTTATGAAGTGGGTTTTAGATGATGTAATGTAATTTGATGATTCACTTATGTTAATAATGTTTGGAATCATACATGTGTGTGAATGTTTAAAGAAATGGGATAAGAGATGATAAATTGTTGTTAGATGAAGTGAATAAAATGTGATGATAACATGTTTGATGTTTAATTTAAATACCTCATGTTGGATTGTAGAAGCATTTGATGAACTATGTATGAATTTAGAAGATTGTGTATGAATTGGTTGTACGTTATGCTTAAAAGGTGGTACGCACACCAAGTGAATGATAAAATGTATATAATGTCGTCCGTATAGTCGATTATGATGTTACGGGTATATGTTGATAAGTCGATAGTTATGTATGGTTAATAGTTGACTTTTGAAAGTCAACTAAGTATAAGAAACATGAGTTGACTAGTTGTTGTAAATGTAGGTTGATGAGAAGTCGTACGGTACATGTAATAGCAATCCGTGTTAAATGTAATGACATGGTGAGTTACATGAGTTAAACGTATACGGACATGATTATATGAGTTGTGTTTGTTAGAAATGATTAATGAAAGTTAAGTGTGAAATATGGGATTGATACGATTGTTATCATGTACAAATGAGTATGCTAATGATAACGTGATTTCGATGACATGGAAGTATAGGAATCATGTCGAGACGGAATCAAGCACGGAAGACTAACGGGTCAAGAAGTGGTGAGTAACGAATGGGAACACGGATGCATGAGGTAAGTGATTCCGTAATCACTTCCAAGTTGTTTATGTAGAATTATATGCATTTGAATTAAATATGATAATCGAGGTTAAGTAGGAATGAATTGTACGATGTCAATGAAGTATTAAACGGATCTTAGAATTGATCCGAGGAAGGAATATGTGTTTAAGAATTTAAGCTAAGTAGTAAGATAGGTTATTTATGAAAGGATTTTTCCTTTGTTGTGAAGGATAAAGAGATGTTGACCAAAATGCCCTTGATGGGTATTTTGGGCAAACGATATTACAAAGTGGTTTGGGAACAAGTTATTTATTGAGTATAATGTTTTGAACAAGTTTGGAAGCAGAGAGTATGGTCTAGGAATGTCATAAACCAATTAATGCGCAAATACCCTTAACGGGTCGAATAATTAGAAAGAGACAATAAGCCGATAGGGCGTAAGATAAGAATTTTATTAATCCGGATGTGGGATTTTAAGTTTATATGATAGAATGTGAATTTACAAGCATGTAGGAAGAAACGAGAGGTTAAACGGGTAAACGGTTCGAAAGTTATGCGCGTTTTAGTGCGTTCGGACGTCGAAACGGATCTGCAGAAAAATGCACTTTAGAGAGCCCGTCGCCGACGGGCAAGGAGGCCGTCGCCGACGGGCAAGGGAAAGTCAGTTTTTCCTCTGACGGGTTAACACACTGGTTACGGGTTAATGGCCCCGACGGGCATATTTACAACCCGTCGCCGACGGCCTGGAGCCCGTCGGCGACGGGCACTTGTTTGTAAGCTTTTATTTGTCGCGTCTGGTGTTTCCGGTTGACCCGTAACATGTCCTGGTGCTCCGGTTTTCGACCCGATGACTCGTAAAGTTTCTTATGAAGGCATGTAGGAGTGTATGCACGTATGTAAAGTTGTAGGAAAGTTATGTTTGTACGTAGATGTGTATGTATGTATGTATGTATGTATAAGCGTATATATGAGTGTATGCATGTATGTGATGATGTAGGAAAGGTATGTACATATGTAGTTGCGTATGTAAGTACGTATGAAGGCATGTAGGAGTGTATGCACGTATGTAAAGTTGTAGGAAAGTTATGTTTGTACGTAGATGTGTATGTATGTATGTATAAGCGTATATACGAGTGTATGCATGTATGTGATGATGTAGGAAAGGTATGTACGTATGTAGTTGCGTATGTAAGTACGTATGAAGGCATGTAGGAGTGTATGCACGTATGTAAAGTTGTAGGAAAGTTATGTTTGTACGTAGTTGTGAATGTATGTATGTATGTATGTATAAGCGTATATACGAGTGTATGCATGTATGTGATGATGTAAGAGAGTATGCATGTATGTGATGATGTAGGAAGGGTATGTACGAATATGGAAGTGTATGTATGTACGTATAAAGATGTGTATGAGTGTATGCATGAATGTAAAGATGTAAGCTTAATGTACGTACGTATGTAAGCATGATTTAGACACGTTGAGGGTTAACATTAATAATGGTGTACGTTGAGAATGAAAAGTATGCAGGTACATTATTGAAGCCTCATCAGGAAATGGATACGCAGATGAGATGCTTAAAGCTTGTTAAAGGACGAAATGGAAAGTGTACATGAATGAGCTGGTTTATATAACGTGTGCTAATGTTTCGAATGTATGTGGTGAACGCAGGTTGTGTGGATAACGGGCGATTATAACAAGGATTAGAGATCGAAGATCGAGTCACGAGATAGATTGTACGGGGACGTTGAATGTAAAGTGTAACAATCATAAGCCATGTTTCTAATTGGTAAATATGAGGATGACGGATTTATGAATAAGAGTTATGTTAAAGTTAAAGTTTAAATAAGTTGAGGTATTTATAAAGAAAGAAATTTTACATTTCGTGTTTTTCCGCTGCGACTTTTGTCATGTACGATTTAGGGCGTAACAAATAATAATAATAATAATAATAATAATAATAATAATAATATAATATAATATGTGTGTATGTTTGAAAAAAAAATCTAAATCATAGCTATGGATGCCTACTAGTAGTGTAATTTTAATTTCAGTTGTATTGTAATTTTAATTTCCAGTATCGGTTTGTATTAGATGCATATTATATATAAGAAAATAGTAAGTCGGAATGCTCGACGTTTTTTATCAACATGTGTGTTGTGTGATTGATTGTATTAAATATTATCTTGTGATATTAATACATGGTAAATGTTTAAAATTCAGATGGACAATGAAGTGAACCAGGAAAACCAGAATAACGATAACCAGAGTGATAATAACCCGAATAATGAGAACCCAAACAATAACAACAATGGAAACCCAGTGGATAACAGTGCCATCCAACACATAGTGGCACAATGGATAATAGATGCGATGCCATTTATTATCAAAACAGTTAGGGAAGCGGATAATAAAAGTAACCATAGCAGTAAACGACCCACTGAACCTGGACACCGCGTAAACAATGGACCCATACTTCAAGTGCCCATTCCCAAAAGAAGAAGAACCATATCTTATGGTTGTTCTTATAAAGAATTCTGGTCTTGTAAACCAATTGAATTCTTGGGCAATGAAGGGGCCGTTGCAGCTCTACGCTGGATCGAAAAGACTGAGGCGGTCTTAAAAATAAGCAAGTGTGCGGAAGAGGATAAAATAATGTTTGCTTCCAATCTGTTTAAGAATTCAGCATTAGAATGGTGGAACACTACCCTCCAGTCTAGGGGAAGCGATAGGGTTTACACTATGGAATGGGAGGAATTTAAGAACATGGTGGAAAGGAAATTATGCCCTCCCAATGAAAAAGAACAGATAGCAAATAAATTCTTAAACCTTAGAATGACTGGAGTGGATAGTAAGGGTTACACTACATTATTCTTTGAATATGCTAGAATAGTACCGACCCTTGCATCACCAGAACCAGTATTAATCTCCCGTTACATCTGGGGATTAATCAGTGAAATTAGGCATGTAGTCAAGGCAGCTAGACCTCAAACTATAGAAGAAGCTGTAGAACTAGCAAACACCTTGACAGATGAGTTAGTACGTATACGAGAAGAAGACTAGAGGAGAAACCTAGCTCAAAGGCTTACCCAAGAGTTTCGCTACGGTAATTCCAACCGTGGAAGATGTCACACCCCAACCTATGGCGGAAACATCGGGGTGCGAGCACTAAGCGTTCAGATTGCTCATGAGAATTCCATAACACTAAATATTTCGATAGACATTAATAATTTCATAGTAATTGTCTAAAACAACTATCACAAATGTCAAGCATCAAGCATAACAACATTGTTTCAAATATTCCAAAACGTCTAAATTAACTAGGCGACGTTTCTAAGCATCTCCTAGCTTGATTTCCATGCATTCCATAGCAGCCTATTAGCCTACAACATGTATTAAAATATCAATACAAAGTATTGGCGAGTATACAAGTTTGATAATAGAATAATAGATTAAAAACAACTCATATCCACGATGTAAGCTATAAAAATAGTTTCAGCCGAGCTAGTGTCGCAGTCCACGCAGTGATAGCCCAAGTATCCCGATGCTTTAGTGTTTACCCAAGACTCAAGGTAAACTAGAATCCTCCTAACAATACCCCCTGAGAATAATGGGAGAGGTGCACCCCCTATAGCGCTACTATTGTTAAGGCGGAACTACACACTCTGGATTAAACGTCACATAGCACAAAATAGAATACTAGAATGCACAAGTTTTCACATACACATAGGATAGAGTTTAGACTTCAAAAATATTCAAGTTTATATAGAATACATGTTACACCCCAAAGTTTAAAAGTAAAAAAAAAAAGGGAATCGAGTATACTCACAGTGATTGCTTAACAGTCGCAACTGTTATTGGATCAAAGGGAGCTCTTTTTAGAATTAGCCTGCTTAGATTATAATAGATAAGAGTCGAGCAGAATAACGAGATTATGCAAAGTGTCAAAACAGTCACTGGATCAGATGGCTGTCCGATCGGATGGCTATCCGATCGGATTGCCAGTCGATCGAGCGCCACGTGTGTGAGGAACGGATGGCTGCCCGATCGGATGGCCATCCGATCGGGTTGCCATTTGATTCAACATCCACAAGCTGGGGGGAATAGGATGGCTATCCGATCGGATGGCCATCCGATCGGGTTGCCACTCTATCCAAGTATTAGTTTTAGTGTTGGTCACTTCTATCAGGTGGCAGCTCGATCGGGTGGCTATCCGATCGGGTTGCCACTCGATTGAGATTCCCAAGTTCCAAGTTTTCTAAATAAGTCCTAAGTGTTGAAAGGGTTCAAGGCTGAAGGACAAGTGTCTCCTGATCGAGTGGCTGTCCGATCGGGTGGCTATCCGATCGGGTTGCCGTTCGATCGGGCGGTCCTTGTTCCGTTCACCTTTTTGTAAAACTTCTAAGTTTCTAGACTGATGACGACGGTACAGAACGCATTGAGACAGCGGTAAACTCATCGTCTTTTAGTCGTTCTGATCGGGTGAGAATCACCCCCGTCCGGTCAGTCGTCTATTTACAATCAGTTCATGTCAGAATCCGTTCCATGGTCATCTCTTCCGGCATCAATCCGTTTCCAAACCTACTCTAGACTATCCATCCAGTCTACAGTCCGTTTATGCCCAGATTTCACCGATTAAAGTGAAAGGTTGAAGAAAAGATGAAGAAACCTTAAGTTTTATATGAAAGTCTAGAGTTAGCTTGGATTTAATGTAAAACACCTGAAATTCCTTGGATCCGAGCTAGATCTTACCGGAAATGACATCACATAGCAGTTTGTACTAACCATCATGATGACATCACCCTCAAGACCTCAGATCCGAGAGATTTCATGGTGAAAAGTGTGATTTCAAAGGTGAATCACGTAGAGAATGAAGTGTAGATCAAGAAAGTACAAGGATCTAGTGTAAAACGTACCGAAATCGTCAAGAAAATGGAAGAAAAAGGGTGTTGTGCGTCTGAGTCGAGAAGGGCTGTCACATCAGTGAAGGACTGATGTGACAGCTCCAATTTATAGTGTGAGAGTGTGAGAAAGGGATAAGGTGCACACGGGTCGGGTAGCAGTCCGATCGGGAGGTCACCCGGTTGAGTTGTAAACCGGTCGGGTGGTAATCTGGTCGGGTGGCAATCCGGTCGGGTGGTAATCCGACCGGGTGGCAATCCGATCGAATTGCCACTCTGGCCAATCCAACCTTTTCGTGTCCCCGTTTCTGATTTGTTTCGCGAGTTAGATTAGGCGTTGCGTATTATTTGAGTAATAGAATAACTAGATTATATAGTAACCATTAAAAGTTCCAAAGATTAATAGATTCCGCCAGTGACAAGGCCCCAGTCTCTCATTCCACCAAGAATCAAGTTTCACGAGTCTAAGGAGTCAAGCACCAAATAGATTTAGACATTCCAAATATAGAGTTAGGCATTCCAAGTATATAGACATAGGCATTCCAGAAATATAGGCATTCCACACGTAGATTTAGGCATTTCAAGTATATAGACATAGGCATTCCAGGAATATAGGCATTCCACACGTAGATTTAGGCATTTCAAGTATATAACATAGACTTCCACATAGATTAGGGTTTAAAAATGACAAATAGACAAACTTCAGGGACTAATCTTGACAAAATCCTAAAGTTTAGGGACGCTGGGCGTTACAGTCTCCCCTCCTTTAGGAGATTTCATCCCCGAAATCTTAGATGAAGACTGCTCGAAGAGCTGCGGATACTTGGCCTTCATATCACTTTTCAACTCCCAAGTGAATTCGGCACCATGCTTTCCTTCCCATCGAACCTTAACAATGGGAATTTTGCTGCGCCACAGACGCTTGACAGCTTGGTTCATGATTTTGACCGGTTTCTCCACAAATTGAATGGCTTCATTTATTTGCAAGTCTTCAAGGGGAACCTGCAGTTCCTCGTCGGCTAGGCATTCACGTAGATTGGATACGTGGAACACCGGATGCACGTTGTTTAGCTCTTGTGGCAAGTCGAGTCTGTATGCCACCTTGCCAATCCTTTCAAGTATAACGAAAGGACCCACATAGCGAGGAGCGAGCTTTCCCTTCTTACCAAAACGAACCACTCCCTTCCAGGGAGACACCTTGAGTAGAACTCGATCTCCAACAGCAAATTCCAGAGGCTTGCGCCTTTTATCAGCATAGCTCTTTTGTCTGCTCCTAGACTTGATCAAGTTATCCCGGATCTGAAGAATCTTATCCGTTGTCTCTTGAATAATTTCAGGGCCAGTGAACTGCTTCTCCCCAACCTCATGCCAACTGAGAGGAGATCGGCATTTCCGTCCGTACAGAGCTTCGAAAAGAGCCATCTGGATACTAGAATGGTAGCTATTGTTGTACGAAAATTCTATCAATGGTAAATGTACATCCCAGTTACCACCAAAGTCGATGAAGCAAGATCGGAGCATGTCCTCTAGGGGTTTGAATGGTACGTTCAGTCTATCCATCCGTCTGAGGATGAAAGGCCGTGCTAAAATTCAAATGTGAACCCATAGCGGACTGAAATGTTTGCCAAAGACGTGAAGTGAAATGACCATCACGGTCAGAGATTATATCCAGAGGTACTCCATGATGGGTTATAATCTCACCAGTAAAGATCCTAGCAAGTTTCTCCACTTTGTAATCTTCACGAATAGGAAGAAAGTGGGCCGATTTAGTCAGACGGTCAATGATCACCCAAATGTTGTCATGACCGGCAGGTGTACGAGGTAACTTAGTAATAAAGTCCATAGCAAGACTATCCTACTTCCACAAGGGGATTTCAGGTTGTTCTAACAGGCCAGAGGGATGCTGATGTTCAGCCTTCACCTTCGAACAGGTAAGGCATTTAGCAACATACACCGCAATGTCACTCTTCATGCCAGGCCACCAATAGATCGTACGCAAGTCATGGTACATCTTATCAGCACCCGGATGGATAGAGTATCGAGATTTGTGAGCCTCAGTCATAATGAGCTCATGAAGATTGTCGCGATCTGGCACCCAGATGCGATTTAGATAATACTAAAGCCCATCAGGCTTAGTTACAAGCTGATCAACATAAGCACCTCGTACTTCCACGAATATACTACCTTCGTTTGCTGACGAATACTGAGCGTCACGAATACAAGCATGCAGGTCACTAGAGATACGAATAGACTTAACATGAGTTTTACGACTAAGCGCGTCGGCTACAACATTCGCCTTGCCAGGGTGATAGCGAATTTCGCAGTCGTAGTCGTTAAGTAGCTCCACCCATCTTCGCTGACACATATTAAGTTCCTTTTGGTCAAAGATATGCTGCAGGCTCCTATGGTCAGTGAAAACCACACACTTAGTACCATACAGGTAGTGTCGCCAGATCTTTAACGCAAAAACAACTTCGCCAAGCTCAAGGTCATGGGTAGTATAGTTCTTCTCATGTATTTTGAGTTGGCGGGAGGCATAAGCGATGACCTTGTCCTGCTGCATGAGCACGCAGCCCAAACCACGGTTAGAGGCATCACAATATACCACAAAATCATCATTCCCTTCAGGGAGAGCAAGAACAGGAGCGTTGCAAAGGAGAGTCTTAAGAGTCTGAAAGGATTCCTCTTGCTCAGGACCCCAAGCAAAAGGTTTCTCCTTCTGAGTCAATGAGGTGAGAGGAACGACGATCTTTGAAAAGTCCGAGATGAATCGGCGGTAATAACCCGCCAATCCCAAAAAGGAACGAATCTCAGATGCAGATTTAGGTGTACTCCAGTTCTTCACAGCCTCGATTTTAAGGGGTCGACATGAATACCTTGCTTACTAACGATATGACCAAGGAATTGCACTTCATCAATCCAAAATTCACATTTAGAAAATTTAGCATACAGACGTTCACCACGCAGAAGTTCGAGCATAAGACGTAAATGGCGAGCATGATCAGCTTTAGACTTAGAATAAATAAGAATATCGTCAATAAAGACTATAATGAAACGATCCAAATAAGGTTTACAAACACGGTTCATAAGGTCCATGAACACTGCAGGTGCGTTGGTCAAGCCAAAAGGCATGACTACGAACTCGTAGTGCCCATACCGAGTACGAAACGCAGTTTTAGGAATATCATCTTCGAGGACACGTAGTTCATGATATCCAGATCGAAGATCGATCTTAGAGAAGCAGGATGCGCCTTGTAGTTGGTCAAACAAATCATCAAAGCGAGGTAGAGGGTAACGATTCTTCACAGTAAGCTTATTAAGTTCACGGTAGTCGATACACATACGGAAAGAACCATCCTTCTTCTTGACAAATAAAACGGGAGCACCCCACGGGGAGGTACTTGGACGAATGAAACCCTTATCGAGTAATTCCTGCAGTTGACTATATAACTCTTGCATCTCGGAAGGTGCAAGACGATAGGGAGCCCTGGCGACAGGAGTCGCACCAGGTACGAGATCAATGCGAAATTCGACGGATCTAGGAGGAGGAAGACCAGGTAGATCCTCCGGAAAGACATCAGGGAAATCACACACAACTGGAACGTCGTTTATGTTCCTCCCCTTGCTCTTTTGTTCCACCACGTGGGCCAAAAAGGTAGGGTTCTGTTTACGTAAACTTATGTTCGCTTGTGTGCATGACATCAGCCTTAGTCCTTTTGAAGGCCGGTCTCCATAGACATTTAGAACATCACCAGACGGTAGGGGTAGACGAACAAGCTTATCGTGGCAAACAATCTCGGCATGGTTCTTGCGCAACCAGTCCATACCGATGATAACATCAAAACTACCCAAACGCATGGGTATGAGGTCAATAGAAAATACGTGATCGTTAAGTGTCAAGGAACAATCACGAACGATAGAATTAAAAAGAATGGACTTGCCATTGGCAACCTCAACAGATAACGACTCAGGTAACTTGGAGGTGTACAATTTATCAAAGACTTAAATCTCATGGACACAAAGCTCTTATCAGCACCAGTATCAAATAGGATCGAAGCGTAAAGGTTATTAACGAGAAACATACCATTCACCACGTCATTGTTGTTGCGAGCCTGATTTGCGTTGAGATTGAACGCTCGTCCACGAGCGGCTGCTTGTTGCTCTTGGTTCAGCTGGGGGCAACAGTTACGGAGATGAGTAGTATTTCCACACTGAAAACATGCACGAACGGCATTGATCGGCTTGGGATTCTGTAGAGGGGCTGGTAGAGCTGGTACGGCTGCCTGAACTAGGGCTTGTTGAGCTGGTTGAGCAGGGTTAGCTTGGCGACAGTAGGGAGTCGTGTGACCATAATGATTGCAGTTGGTACACAAACGACAAGCGAAAGTAGCAGGATGGTGATAATTGCACGTTGCACACTTAGGATAAGACCCAGTATACTGCTTCTTAGCTTCTGGAGCAGGAGGGTTTGGTGCAGCAGCAGCAGTGGCAGGCTTAGCAGCAGGACTAGCAGCGGAGTTAGCAGCAGGGGTAATAGGATTACATCCGGAACCCTGAGACTTCCTTTTCTTGTTCTTGTTGCCACTTGGCTGCTGGGTAACTTGGTTTGCTGATTTTGAAGATGTAGAGCTTCCAAACTGTTTATCACGCACACGGTTGTTGTTTTACTTGCTGCCAGACGGTAGACTTCCTCAATAGTTTCGAGCTGAGCTGCTTCAATAGAATCGCGCATAGCAGGAGGTAACCCATTTATGTACTTGGTTATCATTCGCTTAGGGGTATAAACTAAGTGAGGAACAATCAAGCTGAGCTGCTTGAAACGGGTAGTGTAAGCCAGATTGTCATCACCAATCTGCTTCAAGTGCCAGAACTCTTCTTCAAGCTTCAACTGCTCATGAGGAGGGCAGAACTCAAGCATCATTAGCTCACGCACCTCAGCCCATGGAAGAGCATAGGCTTCTTCATTAGAATGGATGTTTCTCTCATTAGTCCACCACTCCAACGCTCTGTCTTGAAACATTCCCGTTGCACTCCTAGTCTTCAGATGCTCTGGGCACTCGCTGTTAATGAAGGTGACTTCGATACTGTAGAACCATTCTAACATCGCAGTCACCCCATCACTGCCCGTGAAGGACTTAGGGTTGCAAGAGACAAAATGCTTATAGTTGAACCTTGTAGACTTTGGCTCTTCAGTTTTAGAGTCAGCAGAGGATGGAGGAGTGTTTGACCCTTTGATCTCAGAGACGATCTTAGGCATGACGCGAGCAATCTGGTCGGCCAAGAATGACATCATCTTTTTCTGAGACTTCTCCCTGGATTTCCTGAGAGTGTCGGATAGCTTTCGAGATGATATCTACAGATCCAACAAGAGGATCGTATGAGTCTAGATTACGAATCTCACAATAAGGATTTGCACATACGATAACTTTAAGAATCTAGAATTCACACCACAAACTCACGACCTTCACATGGCACGTTGTACGAAGTTTGGTCAACATGCCAAAAACGCTTATATATAGGAAGTACCAGCGGCGTATCCACCACGCTTCGGACACATCGCTTCCGCCTCGTACTCGGTGTCATGTTACATGTTGCAATTGTATAACACACTCACCATCAATTAGATTCACACAAAATTCGATAACTTCCAATAGACTACCATAGATTCCAATAGATTCCATAGATTACCATAGTTTACATAGATTACCATAGACAATCCACAGACAACGAAATCCCGCATGGCATGTGCTACGAAAGTTCGGTAACATGACGGAAGCACTTATATACAGGAAGTACCAGCGGCGTATCCACCATGCTTCAATCATGTCACGTCCGTCTCGTCATCGGTGTCATGCTCCGTTAACCATAACATTAGATTCCACCACTTTTCGTATCATAGAATATCCGAATAGATTCAACATAGATTACCCAAATAGATTCCTCAACCTCAACCCGAGCCTATAGAACTACGAACTTCACTTAGCGTGTGGTACGAAGACTCGACAACATGCCAGAAACACTTATATATAGGAAGTACCAGCGGCGTATCCACCATGCTTCGAACATGCCACGTCCTCCTCGTCTTCGGCGCTAGGCTACGTCTCGCGTTTTGTTTCTCAAACCAACACATACATAGGTTTCACATAGATTACACTAGAATACACTTTGATTACACATGTAGTTTCTCATAGCTTGGATTTCCACCATCTCAACACTGGTCTGCAAAACACTAATCACGTATGGCACTTGGTACGAAAGTTGGTAACATGCCGAAAGCACTTATATATAGGAAGTACCAGCGGCGTATCCACCATGCTTCGGACATGCCACTTCTGTCTCGTATTTCCATCCCATCTTAGTGTTTCATACCCACAACAACACATCCTAACGTAATAGTCAAGTAAGATTACCACATAGAATAAGGCTTCATAAATTTAGTTCGATCTAATATTAATATTAACGTTTGAAATTGCGGACACACGTGTGATTCGTGTAAAAGTATACCAAAATGAACGAAGAATCGAGTTTAAAACCACATACATAAAATCGAGATAACATAAAAACAAGGTAGGCTTATAAAACATAGGATTGTTCCGGGTAGAGGAACGGCGACTGACCAAAGCGATTTGAACCCCTTTCGAATTGTGGTAACGTGTCTTGACTTACTTAGACAAACACGTCATCGATGTTAGGCCTACGATATTCGTCTTTTTGGTCATTTCACGTACTCAATTGATCGGAAGTCACGAGACTTTGGCGAGACTAAAAATCAAGGAGTGGGACTAGATATCAAGGTCTGAGTTTCACCTCTAACTTGACAACATCGTACCCTATAAACGTCGGTTCTTATCCGCAGATAAGACCTACTAGAATAATATGGAGATTCCCCATCAAGATTTGGATGTCACTCCTGACTTGAGGGCGAATTTCGTGCGAAATTACAAACACCGATTAACAGTGTTTTTCAAGAATAAAGTGTATATTATGTTAGCCTTAGGAAAGGCATGTGAGTTTAGCAGGAAATGTCTGTGCTGCTAGGAAGCAGATACGGTAGTATGCATAAGTCTTAAACAACAAATAAGAGTCAAAGTTCCTAGAACTATAGATTAGGGCAAGTATTCCTACTTATCATAATTCCCTATAGTTATGGCTCTGATACCAATCTGTCACACCCCAACCAATGGCGGAAACATCGGGGTGCGAGCACTAAGCGTTCAGATTGCTCATGAGAATTCCATAACACTAAATATTTCTATAGACATTAATAATTTCATAGTAATTGTCTAAAACAACTATCACAAATGTCAAGCATCAAGCATAAGAACATTGTTTCATATATTCCAAAACGTCTAAATTAACTAGGCGACGTTTCTAAGCATCTCCTAGCTTGATTTCCATGCATTCCAAAGCAGCCTATTAGCCTGCAACATGTATTAAAATATCAATACAAAGTATTGGCGAGTATACAAGTTTGATAATAGAATAATAGATTAAAAACAACTCATATCCACGATGTAAGCTATAAAAATAGTTTCAGTCGTGCTAGTGTCGCAGTCCACGCAGTGATAGCCCAAGTATCCCGATGCTTTAGTGTTTACCCAAGACTCAAGGTAAACTAGAATCCTCCTAACAATACCCCCTGAGAATAATGGGAGAGGTGCACCCCCTATAGCGCTACTATTGTTAAGGCGGAACTACACACTCTGGATTAAACGTCACATAGCACAAAATAGAATACTAGAATGCACAAGTTTTCACATACACATAGGATAGAGTTTAGACTTGTCACACCCCAATATTTCCACGTAATACCGGTGGGCCCGGTGGGGAGTATCGTGACGTAGTTGATAGCATCATAGACAAATTTATCACAGTTTAATACACAGCGGAAGTCGAAAGATAAAATCATTACAAACCGAATAAAAAGTAATACCAATTGTATTACAAAACGGTTGTAAGGATCCACAGGCGGATCAAAGTTCAAAAGATCATTGTTCAACAGATTTATTAACATCTAAGCTTGCAAGACTCTTTATTGATGCTAGGAGTAGCCAGCCTATTCCGTGTAGTACCTGCACTTAGCCTTTTTGGAAAATACGTCAGTTTACACTGGTAAATACAATTAACCGACTCATTTTGAAAATGTTTAAGAAAATTGATTTGAATGCACATGGCACAAAATAATCTTTTATAACTTGGGATAATTATTTATATATAAACTTGTAAAAGAATTACATGTTCGTTATACGTTCAGTAGCCCGGGTTGAATACCGGGTTAAAGATTAATAGACACTCCACATGATATAATCCCACGGCGAGTTATTCTCAATTCCGTCGGTTATACCTTTTTTATATATATGCACTGGCAGGTGTATGCCTACACCCCGTGCTTAGGTCGTGGCCATTTCAATGAATGATGCCAAGGAAATCCGAGACATGGTCATTAACCCCGCAAAGGCTTTAAGCAAACAAAACAATTTAAACGGGTCATCTCAATGAATTAACCTTATTATGATTAACAATTCAATGCCCGACCAAGCGGTATTTTATATACCGTACCCCAAGCCCGTATAAGGGAAAATAAGTTAAAAGTATTTACCTGAGCAAGTATCTATCAAAATCAGTGAGTGCAAGTAGCTTTTACTGGGCTCCTAATCTGGAATGAAGGTTTTAATAACCTATTGGATTCCTAACGGGTCTTAATTAAGCCTAAACTTAGACCGGTTAGTTTTAAAGGAAGATATACGGTTCAAAACACACGATTAAGCGATGATCGGATTAGAGTGTGGTTTAGACCTGAAAAGTTTGTATACTTGTATAATATGGGTAAACTAATCACATTCTGGATTTTGAGATAAAAACGATAAGGTTTGACCCGTTTCGGCTAATTTATGCAAACTAGTTACATAAACCGCACCGAACGCGAATAATGCGTAACGGGTAACCAAATGAGTCATGAACATGTTTCCTAAGTTAATATGCCTTAAATATGTTGTGATATCAGTAAGATATCTTCCATAATGCCCAAAATGGATTTAAACTCAAATTATGCCCCATATGGGTATTTTGGTCATTTTAAAGGTTATAAAAGAGTTTAAATACTAATATGAGTTTCAGGCCTGATATAATCAGTAAAAATATTTTATTTTTATAAGTCATAACAGTAGGGTATTGCATATATGTGAAATTTACTTTTTATAACCAAACTAAGCACCGTAAGGGCATTTTGGTAATTTCACATAAGCTTTAAAGGTCAAAATTAGAATTCTGAGTTTAAAACTTTTGCTTACTGTTTAATTATAAAAATTTACTTAAAACTTCAGTAGGTATTAAGTTTCATATGCCAAAAATAGTTTTAACTCATACTATGTGCTTAAAACGCGTAAAAGTCGGTTTTAAGCGATTTTCGGGTTTAAATAGGAAATCTGAGTTTTTGATCAGTTTATAAAGTTCAAAATATTTTATTTATCATATAAAATCAGTAGCAAAAAGTTTGGTATCAAAATATTATGTAAAACTCATTTTATTCAAGAAAGGGTATAATCGACATTTACCGAATTATAGCAAGAACCCTATGTTATGCTCAGCTTAAAAATAATTAAAAATCTTCAAAAGTCCCAAAATATTATATTACATCAGTGGGTAAAAAGTTTGGTGTCAAAATTTGGGTTTAGATAGGCTATATGCTAATTACGTCGTTTAATTAATAAAAAGCTTCTTAATTACGATATTGAGCATAACTCTTAATCTAGACCTCAAACTGATGTCAAAATTTTAGGACAAGTTTATAAATCAGTAACAAAGGTTTTTGTCCTCTCACGTTTTCAAAAATCTCATTTTAAGGTCAAAAGGGTGTTATGGTCAACATTTAGGCATATAACGGAAACATGCACATGAATCGAATAACTAATGAACCAAGTTGTATAACCTCAGAGGGTTACACTAATCTATAACCTGGTCCTAATAAAGCTCTAAGGCATTTCTAAATTATGCTCTAATGGGTCAGAACTGAAAGTCAAAGCAAAAGTCCACTTATGCGACTTTCGGTTCCGAACCGAGCTTATACAGAAAATTGTCGGGTTGTACATGCTTAGACATGTTCTTACATTAATTACCAAGTTATATGAATGATAAAATAGGTTGCATGGCTTCTACATTGTTAATTATGTGTTTATTTGAAAAATTGCTTTCTATTGACTTTTTATAATCAAGTTTGACCCGACAATTGACCTAGTTAGAGTGGGAAACAGGGAGTGCCCTTTTAAGGGTTTATTACCCACATAATTACCAACTCAAAGCTACTTTCAATTCGAGAATTGACTGGACCATTAGTGATTAATCACCAAGTCAAATCTTAATTACGACGGGTTTGACTTTAGGCCATTAAACTAATAAAACTGAATTAAGAGAGGTTAAGGACACTTACTAAAGTCCTATGCACAACTAATGATCTCTAGGAAGTGGTCTTGAGCTCCAGGAATCTCCAGAAATGAAGTTATGAAAGTTTTCAAGTGAAGTGCTCAATGTTGCAACAAGGGTCTTCTTATATAGTGGGTTTAATTGATCAAGATGATGCCAAGCAAGTCTACAAATGATGTTAGATCACCCCCAGGTGTCCCTATGCATGTAAAACTAATGTCCCTGCCTCTGGAATTCAAAAACCATGCATAAAGGTCGGTTAACATGCTGAAACAGACACCTGTGCAATGTTTCTGTAGCTGGCAGGTTGAGGCGGCCCGCGTAAAAGACCACACAGGTCTTACGCGGCCGGTATGAGGCCCGGGTCAGGTTAAGAAAGTTTTAGAAATTGCACTTTAGGTCCCTAGTCCTTTATAAAGTGGTTTTAACTTTATATTTTGCACTTTTAACCCTCCAAATTGATTTTTAAGGGCTCCAAGACATAACCAAACTTTGTTAAGTCCTTGGTTAGTTTTATGATCACCCGAAAAGCCTTAAATTTCAACGTTGACGCTTTTAACCCCTCATATACGAATGTTAGCATAACTTTCTCATATGATAACGAAACCTTGTGAAATTTTTAGCACGTATTCTAGTGAGCATAATTAATCGTTTCAAAGCTTCGGGTTCGCCAAAAGGTCACTCAGAGGTATAAATTAAACATGTTGACACATTTAACCCTTGCGGTTTGTAAACTCTCACTTTCTTCCACAAATGGCTTCACATGATCCATAATTCATTCGTTTAAGGGTATAGACATCGTGTAGGGTCGTTGAAAGGTATATTTACCCAATGTTGACACTTTGAATCCTTTTATACACGTACATTCTTCGTTTGTCAACTTTAGTCCCTCATAAGTAATCTATCACACGTTTAAAGTTCATGACACGTGTCTTCGTTATATTGGACATGAATTTACGAGGTGTTACATCCTCACCCCCTTAAAAGAAATCTCGACCTCGAGATTTACTGAAATAAATGAGGGTACTTCTCTTTCATTGTGGACTCTACCTCCCATGTATACTCGGGACCTCTACGGGCATCCCATTTAACCTTTACGATTGGCACCCGCTTCCTTCGAAGTCTCTTAACCTGTCGATCCTCGATCGACAAAGGTTTTTCAACAAACTTTAAGCTCTCATCTATATGCACATCCTTATGTGACATGACTAGTGATTCATCAGCTAGACATTTCTTCAGATTGCAGATGTGGAATACATTATGAATACCACTGAGCTCTTCTCAGGCAGGTTTAACTTGTAAGCCACTGTTCCGACACATTCGATGATCTCGAATGGTCCTATGTATCTTGGGCTTAACTTGCCTTTCTTACCAAATCGCATTACCCCTTTCCAGGGTGATACTTTCAGTAACACTTTGTCACCAACCTCAAACTTTAGAGGTTTACGCCTTTTATCTGCGTAGCTTTTCTGCCTATCCCTGGCAGCTTTGAGACGATCTCGTATCTGTACAATATTATATGTCGTCTCCAGTACTATATCAGGTCCTGTTAGTTGGACATCTCCAACTTCTGCCCAACAAACGGGTGTTCTGCACTTTCTTCCATACAAAGCTTCAAAAGGTGCAGCTTGAATACTGGAATGATAGCTATTGTTATATGAAAATTCGATCAATGGAAGATGATCGTCCCAAATTCCACCTAAGTCAATAACACAAGCTCGTAGCATATCCTCGAGTGTCTGTATAGTACGTTCACTTTGACCATCCGTCTGAGGATGATATGCAGTGCTGAAATTTAATCGAGTGCCTAGGGATTGCTGAAAGCTTTTCCAGAAATGCGATGTATACCTCGTATCCCTATCAGAGATGATAGACACTGGCACTCCGTGAAGAGATACAATCTCATCCACATACAGCTGGGCTAACTTATCTGAGTTGTGTGTTTCCTTAATAGGTAAGAAGTGGGCTGACTTGGTCAGTCTATCCACTATAACCCAAATAGTATCATTTCCTCTCTTTGTCTTTGGCAACTTGGTGATAAAATCCATAGTCACCATTTCCGACTTCCAGGTGGGAAGTTCAGGCTGTTGTAGCAGACCTGACGGCTTCTGGTGTTCAGCTTTAACTTGCGCGCACGTCAAACATTTGGCTACATAAGTAGCTATAGACTTTTTTAAGCATATCCACCAATAATTTGCCTTCAAATCTTGGTACATCTTATCACTTCTAGGATGAACAGAATACTTAGAACTGTGGGCTTCTTGAAGGATAACATCCCCAAGTTCTCCATAGATCGGAACCCATATCCGTCCATTCAATCTTAGGATTCCATCCTTGCCATAAGATAACTACTCAGCAGTGACTCCCAGCTTTTCATTTGGATAGTTAGCTTCTATTACGGCTTCCTTCTGAGCGGCTAACAATCTTTCATTCAAACTATTCTTTAATTCAATGCTCTTGGCATTGATTCTTATGGGCTTCACCCTTTCTTTCCTACTTAAGGCATCGATGACCACATTTGCCTTACCTGGATGGTATCGGATTTCACAATCATAATCATTCAGTGTCTCCATCCATCGTCGCTGCCTCATGTTCAAATCCTTCTGATTAAACAGGTGTTGGAGGCTCTTGTGATCAGAATAGATCACACAATTGGTACCATATAAATAATGCCTCCAAAGTTTTAGTGCAAACACAACGGCACCCAACTCCAAATCATGGGTGGTGTAATTCTTCTCGTGCACTTTTAATTGTCGGGAAGCGTATGCAATAACTTTACCTTTCTGCATTAGCACACATCCCATGCCAGTGTTCGATGCGTCGCAGTAAACTACAAATTCGTCAATCCCTTCAGGCAATGTCAACATAGGAGCATTGCTTAACTTCTGTTTAAGAATATCGAAGGATTCTTGTTGCTTAGGACCCCAATTAAACTTAATATTCTTTCTAGTCAACGAAGTTAGGGGTGCTGCAATCCTAGAGAAATTCTCAATAAAACGCCTGTAGTATCCTGCCAGGCCTAAAAAGCTGCGAATCTCTGTGGGCGTCTTCGGCTCTTGCCAATTCATGATGGCTTTAATCTTAGCGGGATCTACCTGGATTCCACGCTCACTAACCATGTGTCCAAGGAATTGGACTTCTCGAAGCCAAAATTCACACTTTTGAAAACTTGGCGTAAAGCTTCTCTTGCTGAAGAAGTTTAAGAATACACCGAAGGTGCTTCTCATGGTCAGCCTGATTCTTTGAATAAATACGAATGTCATCAATGAAGACAATGACAAACTTGTCTAAATAGGGTTTGCAAACGCGATTCATGAGGTCCATGAATGCTGTTGGTGCATTAGTGAGTCCAAAAGGCATCACCAAGAACTCGTAGTGACCATAACGAGTTCTAAATGTAGTCTTGTGCACATATTCATCTCTAACCTTCAGCTGATGATAGTCTGACCTTAAGTCAATCTTGGAAAAGTAACTTGCTCCTTGCAGTTGATCGAATAGATCGTCGATCCTGGGTAATGGATATCTATTCTTGATTGTGACCTTGTTAAGCTCACGATAATCAATTCACAACCGCATTGATCCATCTTTCTTCTTAACAAACAGAATAGGTGCTCCCCAAGGAGATGAGCTAGGTCTAATAAATCCTTTTGCCAACAAATCATCCAATTGAGTCCTCAACTCCTTCATCTCAATTGGGGCTAACCGGTAAGGTGCCCTTGCAACAGGTGCTGCTCCAGGTATAATGTCGATTCTGAACTCCACTTTCCTATCTGGGGGTAAACCAGATAGTTCTTCAGGAAATACATCAGGGTATTCAGAAATGATAGGGATGTCTTCAATCTTGGGCTTTGGCTCATCAATAGTCACTTGTGCCATATAAATGACACAACCTTTCTTCATACACATTGATGCCTTAAGCACGGACACTTTCTTAGGCAACCCATACTGAGTATCTCCTTGTATGGTAAGTGGCTCACCATATGGAGTCTTGATCACCACTTGTTTCTTGTCACAAACAATCTGAGCTTGGTTATGAGATAACCAATCCATGCCTATTACTATGTCGAATCCAGCTAGTTTCAAAGGAAGCAAGGATAACCGAAAGGAGTGGTTCCTAATGGATATAAAATATCCATCTAGCACAGTTGAGGCAGTTTCTAAGGTACCATCGGCCAACTCTACTTCATATTTCATGCTTAAGGTTTTAACAGGTAAATTCAACAACTTACAAAACTTATCATCTACAAATGACTTATCATCATTTATAAGGAAGGTACCTGTTATCACATTATCATTCTGAATGGCTTCTCGTGCATCCATTCTAAAAACTCTAGCATTGGTCTTTTTGGCTTCTTTAGGCTTTTTGGCAAACTTAGGGCAGTTGGACTTGATGTGCCCCTTCTCGTTACAGTTATAGCACGTTGCATCCTTTATCTTCTTGCACTCTATCGTCTTGTGCTCACTTGACTTACAAATCCCACAAACCCTTGGCTGTGATTGGGATTTTGACTCGTATCTGCACCTCCCCAAATGGCGCTTCTTACAGATTTTGCATTTGGGCTTCTCGCCCGACTGCTGATCATCCTTTCTAAACCCGGAACTCTTCTTGTGATCAAAGTTCCCTTTGTGTTTCTTGTTTGACCGTTGTGAGTTTTCATTCTCACATTTTCTCTTCTCAACATCATAATTTCTCAGCGATCTCTGCCTGACCGCATCAAGGGTAAGCGATAATGCCAAATCGGCTACAGATCTAAAGGTAGTCAGTCGAGATGCCTTCACATTGGCTTTGATCTCCGGGGCTAAACCCCCAATGAAACGGGCTATTCGTTTTGGTTCCGGTGTCACCAAATATGGAACCAATCGAGACATAGTATTAAAACTTGTAAGGTACGCCTGACAGTCTAAATTCTTCATAACTAATGTCAGGAAGTCGGTCTCGATCTTCTCAACCTCATATTGAGGGCAGTAATTTTCTTTGATGAGAGTAACGAACTGTTCCCAAGACATGCCATACAAATGGACTTTTCCAGTAGCTTGGATCAGAGACCTCCACCAAGCTAGTGCTTCTCCTTTAAATGACTGAGATACAAACTTCACAACATCCCTATCAGCGCAACCGCTGATATCAACTACGGTGTCCATCTTGTCTAACCACGTCATGCAGTCGATAGCTCCTTTTTCCCCAGTGAAATCCCTGGGTTTGCAGGAGACGAAATACTTATATGTACAGGACCTTCCACGTGGTTCTTGTTTGAGCTCAATCTTCTTCGACGGAATACTATGCTGATTTGAGGAGTGATGATCGTCATCCCTCCTTGATCCATCATGTTTAGGAGGTGGCTTACTATGAGCCTCAGAGTGAGTCTTAGGTTTAGAATGGGGTACTGATAAGGCCCTGCTTCGAGTACCACTTGACTCATTAAACTGCCTATCTATGGCCTTGGTAACAGCATTATCAATCAATGCTTGAAGTTCCGCACCAGTTACGTTGATCCTGGTGGTATCATGTTTTTCCCTTGGGTGACTGTTGATTTCTTCAGACTCTGCCATGTAGTTTGATTGCTACATAAAATGATGACAATGACTTCTTAGAAGTTTATAATATATTTGTCATCTTATTAATCTATTAACCATGGTATTAAAGAACCATATTGGCTAATTTGTTAAGTATTTTATTCAGGATTTTTCATTAATAACCCTTAGTTATAACTAAATATAATAATTGGCACAAGAGGCCAAGTCACATGGACATATTCAAATTTTAAGTCAAGATCTTATAAGATCGAGGTACTAAGGCTTGAATCATAGTTCATTACCTTTCTTGACAGGGAGTTATAGGCTACATCTGTCTTTTGTCTTATATGACAATAATTAAGGCCCGTAGGCATTATATCACAAATGTATGTTTAATAAAAAGAAGGATTTGGAATTATCCAATAAAAAGATGACACGTGTGATTTTACGAATCACATCAGCCAGGAATGTTAACATGTTTTCAGATGTTAACAAGGATTTGAATCTCTTTTTAGACAGGTTTTACCATAATGGCCAGGTCTTATAATGACATGCAGGCTAGGTTATACCCTTTAAGATTCTTATTTAATATTTAAAAAGGCAGATTTTTTTTTTTTTAAAAGGAATGATATATTTTGGATTTATTTATTTATTCCTTACATATTACATTTATGCATTTAATGACAAATAAAAAAAATTTATATGATAACATGCCACTAAAGTTTAACAAGAGTACAGATTGCCCTAAACAGGACTTTAACTGAAATAACTTGCCCACGCAGGGAGGGGCTAACAGGAATACAAGTCCTCGCAGGGACTGATTACAGAAACAGATGTCCACGCAGGGACTTGATTAAACATCTAAGAATTACAATTAAAAAAATAAAGGATTTAATGACCCTTTTTGCTCTTCCCCTTGATTAAGCTTGCCAGACCCTTGAGAATTCCTCGGTTTTGCCTACGCTCTTCCCAAACCTCTTGTTCCACCTGTCTCAACCTTTGTAGAATCTCCTGTTGCTGTGGTGGCGATAACAGTGGCGGCTGCGACGGCTGCTGATGTTGTAGAGGTTGAGGAGGTGGCGGTTGTTGGTACCCATAAGCTGGGTATCCAGCTCCCCAGGGAGCTCCATAGGGCCCCTCAGGGTGGAGAGCATTGTAGTTCCATGCTGCCTGGTATGGGTCAACATTAGCATAGTTGTAGTTGGTATGGGCCGGCTGCTCAAATGGGTTATACGCCGCTGAACCGGCGTACGTAGGAATTGGGTTGTTATAGCCCACTGGTGGCGGTGCGACTGGCGTAGACTCCACCTCAGAAACAGGGTTCGAAGGCCCACCCATTTGTGGGTCTTCGTATAGTGGCGGGTAATGGCTGCCACTTGAATGCTGAGGGGTGCTGATACGGACTCCCCCTCGCACGGACATCCGTGCGGTCGTTCTTTTACGCCTCGGTGGCTCCGGAGGCTGTTGCTGCACTGGTGGTGGTGGTGGAGTAACCGCTACAAAGCGCGAATCCTCCGAGGGATCTTGCTGTTGCTGCTGCTGCTGCTGCTGCGGCGATGAGTGGTAACTGGGAGTAAACACCCAGTCGTATTGGTTAAACCTCGCCTCGTAGCTGTCGGGACCACTATAAGGTGATCCAAGAAAGGGTGACCCCTCCGAAATCTCGATGGGGTGAGTAGGCGTTCCGGTTGGCGGTTCAGCAGGTTCCGGATCTTCGTCCATATCCATGGAGAAATGGTCCTCTGGTCCCAACGGGTTATAACCCATTGGTTCATTAATTAGGTTTGCCGGGTTGAACCGGCTTTGGAAGTAGGGTGTTGGGTCGTTGAAGGGTGAGTTGTGGCTTTGGAGGGGTATAAAAGAATGGTGTGAGTTGTGGGGCTCGTTCTCTGATTGAGGCCCGTAAGAATTTAGGTAGGAAGGTGAGGTGCTCAGCGAGACTGAACGCCTCGCGGGTTCTAAATGGGTCCTCAAGTTTTCCTGAGGGCTTTTGCTTAAAGAGTCTGATGGAGTTCGCCGGTGTGATGGCCCAGCCTCGTGATCATTGGGGGAAATGAGTGGCCCCTTGCCTCTACCTCTTCCTCGGATTCTTGGCGGCATTCTTTTTGAACCTATCAAAACAAACAAAGGACACAACAAAGAAAAATAAAGGACAAAATTAAAATAAAACAAATTTGGATTAGTCCTAAGTTCTTTGTCTAGACTCGGAAGTCGAGGAATGTGCAAACTGTGTCATTGAGATTAAACACAAAAGGCTAGTGTTTAATTCACTCAACGTTGGCTCTGATACCAACCTGTCACACCCCAATATTTCCACGTAATACCGGTGGGCCCGGTGGGGAGTATCGTGACGTAGTTGATAGCATCATAGACAAACTTATCACAGTTTAATACACAGCGGAAGTCGAAAGATAAAATCATTATAAATCAAATAAAAAGTAATATCAATTATATTACAAAACGGTTGTAAGGATCCACAGGCGGATCAAAGTTCAAAAGATCATTGTTCAACAGATTTATTAACATCTAAGCTTGCAAGACTCTTTATTGATGCTAGGAGTAGCCAGCCTATTCCGTGTAGTACCTGCACTTAGCCTTTTTGGAAAATACGTCAGTTTACACTGGTAAATACAATTAACCGGCTCATTTTGAAAATGTTTAAGAAAATTGATTTGAATGCACATGGCACAAAATAATCTTTTATAACTTGGGATCATTATTTATATATAAACTTGTAAAAGAATTACATGTTCGTTATACGTTCAGTAGCCCGGGTTGAATACCGGGTTAAAGATTAATAGACATACCACATGATATAATCCCGCGGATTGTCACCCGATCGACCGGCCACCCGATCGGATTGCCATCCGATCGGAGTACTATCCGATCCATTGACACCTTGCTCCGTTTCATGCACTATCCAACGCTTACGCTATCAATCTAAACTCAGGCTAATCTCAGACGCGCTCCCTTCAATCCAACCAAGTTGTGTTTACTTGCTGAACACCGACTGTGAGTATACTCGAACCCCTTGTTATCGCATTTTGGGTGTAACATACGTTCCTATTAAATCGAATTTATCAAAACAAAGTATTCAATCAAATTGTTTATCACTTGCGAATAACTGTTATGCATATTTACATGTGATGCTAGTTACATATGTGTTAGGACTTTTACTCGCGAGGTCCCGCATTAACTAGTATAGTACTATAGCACCCGACGGGGTCTAGTTAGGATGAATAGCAATCGCAATCGCAGCTCAAGTGACTTAGCTGGTAGTATCTGTCTAATACATGTGTTGAGGTATCTCGTTTATGTATTTGGTAATTCGCTGCACTTTTAACTATTTACGCTACACTATCTAACCTTGTATACTCGCCAATACTTTTGTATTGACGTTGTTTTAACGTATGTTGCAGGTTTAGTCACAGTCTACATCAAATCAAGCTAGGAAGTCTAGAAACTCACCTAAACTCTATGTTGTCGGATTTGTATTGTTCAAGAGGATAAGAAATCTGTGATAACTTATGTCAATGTATTGTTTATTAGTATGGGATAATGAACGCATTAAATACTGTCGCAATATAGTTGTTATGGATTCTCTTGAGCAATCTGGTTCGCTTAGTGTCGCGCCCTGATGATCCGCCATCGGTTGGGGTGTGACAGATTGGTATCAGAGCCATAACTATAGGGAATTAGTGTGACAACTCGTATTTTGGAGCCTTTCGTCGTATTTGGATGTAATCTATATAAACAACCTGTATTATTTTTCGTCCACGTTCATGACTGTGTTAAGCTTGTTACACGTAAATGTAATCCCGTGCGGTTGTGTGAGTAGTTTGGACTATTATATGTGTTTGACATTGCCATTGGGCCGTGAGGGTATTGGATCGTGCACATGTTTGGACTCTTAAACATCCTCGGCCCAGTATCTTAGGAGCCTAAACATGAAATAAAAACCCAAGTGGGCTCGGTGGCCCTTGTTCTATTTTATTATGACTTTGTGAACTGCATCGAGCACAAGTTTGAGAACCGAACATATGTGTGTGCCATATTCATGATTGGGCCTGTAAAGCCCAAGTAGATCATTAGATTGGGGTCGGCTAGGGGTTAGCATATATACACCCACAAGTCACGTAAACATGATAACACAACTTTACTCAAACCCTAGCACATCCTCTATCTATCCATCTGTTTTCGGTGATCAACAGTGGACGCAACCCCCCCTCGTGAAGTTAATTCGGATCCAGCAATACCTTAACTCTTTTGGTTAGTGTAAACCTCTTTATGTTTGAATCAATCTCTTTGTCATGCATGCTTAGTTGATCTATCGATTGTAAATAATGATTGTGTTAGTATCTGATGATTAAGTGGAATGATTGTTTGCATGTTACTTGATGATTAATGTCTATGATTAAGGTATCACATGATTTGGTGCATTGTTGCCGTCAACAGCTTAGTATCATATAGGTCTTTCATAATCAATGCAATCAATGTTTGACTAAAGGCCATTCAAATGTATCTAATTGGGCCGCACCACTATAGCATGCAACTGTCTTATCTTTTGAACATTCGAGGTGGGTTAATAAAAAAAATGGATATAGTCTGCATGTGCCGCCCCTTTTTAGAATTAGGATTTGATTTAGAGTATATTAAATAAATGCTTGTTAACCTTGTTCATAAAGAGGTCTAGATCCATGAAAATTGCTGAATGATTATAAACCCATGTGGGAGTGCGTGATGATGAAGTCAGAAACGGTTAGTATAATATTGAATATGACTCACTGTGAAATCGATATAACATGGATTTAATTTGATGCCCATGAGTTTATTTGATTATTGATGGAATGTAGAATGTGTAAAGCCGATGAATATAATGATGTTTATATTGATTCAATGAAACAGTAGGATAATAGGGTTGCAGATGCACAACAGCTATCTGGTGTGACCTTTGGCGAAACTTAGTGTTTCATCACACATAATGTCCCGTCACTTAAACCCCACGAAACTTAGAGTTTCGCCACCCACTCTAATTCGACGAAACTTAGGGTTTCGTCAAGGCATTTGCCGACGAAAGTGGGGATGTTTCGTCGGACGGGAGAACAGGGGTTAGTGGTGATGTTTATGTTAGTAAGTGTTGATGTTTTAATGTACTGTTATTGCATGATTAATTAGAATAATAGGGTTGATTTAACTAACATGGATAACAAACTTACTTGTTATGTTAGGGGTCACCTTACGACACTCACATGAGATGTGAACTAGTGTTTGAGTTGTGTAATTGCTTCATGCTATAATGTGTTCTTGTAATAGACTGAAACTGTATGACATGTCGCACACTTATAATCGAGCGCACCACTCACTGTTGAATCATATTACCTTGGGCCGCACACTGTTATGCTTGGACTATATAGCATGAACCGCACACTGGAATCCTAGGAGTATAAGTAACTGGACCATATAGCTTAGTGGGCCGCACACCCTAATGAGACTGGTTATAATTGCTAGACCGCACACTATAGACTATGCCGAACACTCCTGTAACACCTCGTAAAATCACGTCCAATAATGTATTGACACGTGTAAATAACCCTAATAAAGTCAAACGTTGAATTTTAGGGACTAATTTTTCGAAAAATCGAAAACCTTGAATGCAAAAGGACTAAAAGTGTCAACGTGCTTAGTATAAGCTTTTGAATAACGTTACACGGTGTTCCTATTCACATATGAACCAATTGTTGCTCAAGAATAACCGTTTGCGTAATTAATTGAAAGTTTGCGCAATGAAGGGTTAAAAGCGTCAATATGTTTAATTATACCTCTGAATGACCTTTTAACGAACCCGAAGCATTGTGATGTATGGTAATACTCTCAAGAATGCCTAATATGGATTTGGTAAAGCTTTGATGCTATTAATCGATGATATACGCAAGTTTGAGCATTAGAGGGACCAAAAGCGTCGACTTTTGAATCTACGCCTTTTGGTGACCATTTAAGCGAACGAGAGCGTAGAAATAATTAAGCACATGCTTGGGAATACCCATTATGGGCCATGGAAGGCTTGGATATCATTAAACGACATTTCGCGCTACTTTGCTCAATTAAACGACTAATTGCGTCAAACTGCAAAAGTATACCTATTCGTAGGGTATCGAACCTTCCGGAATATGATCCTAAGTTAAACATACCCTAAATATCCTTTGTATAGCTTAGTTATAGGCTTAGAGGTGTTTGGTGCGCAAAAATAAACTTTTAAGTCAACCAGGGACTAAAAGTGTCAAAAAGTGCATAAGTTTGCATTTTCGCGCAGATCTTACGTTTTGAATATATCCGGACATCCAAAAATTTATGTAAGCATTAAAATATTTTATTTTAGTGTTTGGAATGATAAAATTCCATTCGTCGCGTACTTTGGATCGTTTTTAGCGTCCGTTCGTGTTTCGTCGTAATTAGCCGAACAACGTGACCGTACGGCCAAACGAACCGACATCCAACATATTTTTTTGAGCATGTTTCATGTCCCTTGTGTTTAGGCATCATTGTAGAGCCTTGAAAATTGCTTAACGGGCTTTAAACGAGTCAAATATGGGCTTAAACACTTACAGGGGCCAAAACTGCATATTTTAAAAGATGTTTGGTGATCTGATCTGTGAGGCAGGCCGCGTAAGGATCCTCCTGGGTCTACGCTGGCCGCGTGAGCCCATCAGACCAGCAAAACCAGCTAATTTCATTTCAGCAGCTGGGTTTCTTGTTTGCACATGGTTTTAATCAATTCTATGGGCCATTTTGGGCACCCATAGTATTGAAAAACAATGGGTATGAAGTGTACGGTCCAGATCAAGGCTCGTTTATCGAGGAACGATCTTAATGGTCCTCGAAATCCTATAAAAACCCCTTGATCTTGGCTCTCATTTGCACCTCATATCATTTCTGTTCTTGCTCTCTGAATTCTAAGAGGATCTTGAGCTTCTTGAGAACCTCCTTCAGTCCATTGGACCCTTGTAAGTGTCCTTTCGTGACTAGTTTGTTTTATTTAGCGGTTATAGCCGAAAAGTCAAGCGTTTTCGATAAACGCTTTGACTTTTAAACGGTTGAGGCATTGTTCGCAACGAACATGGCTACGTGACCGTAATTAGGTAGATGTTAAACCCTAAAAAGGGCACCTCCTAATTACCACGTTTACTCAGTCTATTGTCGGGTCAAACTTCTTAATAAAAAGTCAAACGAGTCAGTTTTTACTAATAAATCCATAACTAATAATACAGAAGTTATGGAACATGTTTTAACACTTAAATAACTTGTTAATTAATATAAAAACATGTTTAAGCATGTTCAACCCGACAATTCTGAGTTTAGGCTCGGTTCGCAACCGAAAGTCGCAAAAGTAGACTTTTGCTTTGACTTTCAGTTCTGACCCGATTTAGCTTAGTTTAGACATGCCTTAAAGTTCCTTTAGGACCATATTATATGTTAGTATAACCCTCTGAGATTATACAACATAGGTCCTTAATTATCCGATTCATATGCATGTTTCCGTTATATGCTTAAATGTTGACCATTATGCCCTTTTGACCTTAAAACGAGATTTTTGAAAATGTGAGTGGGCAAAAACCTTTATTTCTGTAATACAAACATGTCCTAAAAATTTGACATCAGTTTGAGGTCTAGATTAAGAGTTATGCTCAATAGCGTAATTAGAAAGCTTTTTAATAATTAAACGGCGTAATTAGCATAAAGCCTATCTAAACCCAATTTTTGACACCAAACCTTTTACCCACTGATGTAATATAATATTTTGGGATTTTTGAAGATTTTTATTTATTTTTAAACTGATCATAGCATAGGGTTTATGCCATGATTCGGTAATTGTAGGGTTTGCCCTTTTGGCCTATAAAATGAGTTTTACATAATGTTTTGACACCAAACTTTTTGCTACTGATTTTATATGATAAATAAAATATTTTGAACTTTATAAACTGATTAAAAACTCAGATTTCCTATTTTTACCCGAAAATCGCTTAAAACTGACTTTTGCGTGTTTTAAACGCATAGTATAAGTTAAAAATATTTTTGACATATAAAACTTAATACCTACTGATATTTTAAGTAAATTTTTATACTTTAAGAGTAAACAAAAGTTTTTGAACTCAGATTTCCAGTTTTGACCTTTAAAGCCTATGTGAAATTACCAAAATGCCCCTTCAGTGCATAGTTTGGTTATATAAGATAAATTTCACATATATGTAATACCCTACTGATATAAATTATTAAATTAAATATTTTTACTGATTAATTCAGACCTGAACCTCAGATTTATATTTAATCTCTTTTATAACCTTTAAAATGACCAAAATACCCCTACGGGGCTTAATTTGAGTTTAAATCCGTTTTGTGCATAATGGAAGATATCCTACTGATATCATAACATATTTTGAGCATATTAACTTAGGAAACCTGTTCATGACTCTTTTGTTTACCCGTTACGCGTTTATCGCGTTCGGTACGGTTTATGTAACTAGTTTGCATAAATTGGCTGAAACGGGTTAAACCTTGTCATTTTTATCTCAAAATCTAGAATGTGTTTAGTTAACCCATATTACACAAGTCTTCAAACTTGTCGGGACTAAATCACATTCTAATCCGGTCTTCGCTTAATCTTGCGTTAAACCGTATACCTCTCTTTAAAAACTAACCGGTCTAAGTTTAAGCTTAAGTAAGACCCGTTAGGAATCTAATAGGTTAATTAAAACCTTCGTTCCAAAATTAGGAGCCCAGTAAAAGCTATCTGCACTTGCTGATTGAATACGGTTGAGATAAATTTGAATATTTGCTCAGGTAAATACTTTTAACTTATTTTCCCTTATACGGGCTTGGGGTACGGTATATAAAATACCGCTTGGTCGGGCATTGAATTGTTAATCATATAAAGGTTAATTCATTGAGATGACCCGTTTAAACAGTTTTGTTTGCTTAAAGCCTTCGGGGGGTTAATGACCATGTCCCGGATATCCTTGGCATCATTCATTGAAATTGCCACGACCTAAGCACGGGGTGTAGGCATATGTCACGGCCCCTGTCCCCACCCTGGGAGCGAGAGTCGTGAACCAGCCAGATGGTATTGGTGTTTATTAATTACGCAGCGGAAAAATTTTCATCAGGATCGGAGTTAGGAAATGATTTCAGAGTTTGTAAAACACCGAACTTTTAATATTAAAAAAATGGGCTAAAACCCATATTTCATTCAATTGTTTTTATAGGGATAAACCCAAATAAATAAAACATAAATTTCTTCTTTTATTCAGGTAATTATAGCCACTTTATTTAAGCCTTCAGTGCTCCATAGCTGGCTTCTATTATCTTTACAATAAATTACCTGAAACACATTTTGAAAATATTTTATCAGTAATAAATACTGGCGAGTTCATTCCATTTTTATAAAATATATTGTTATACTTTACAACATTAAAGTTTTTATATTTATTTATATTTACCCAACTCAATCAGTATTTTTCACATGGTGGCAGTTCCGACGTGACAGTGGTCATATCACTCATTGGCTCATTTTCGTCCAATAGTGAATTTATCAAGTAATAGATATATAGTATATCTTACTATTATATTGGTCACTAGGCGATTCCTGTGACGGTGGTCAAATCACTGTTAATCATTATTTCAACTAGTGTCTCAGGTCATATTACTGTTGATCATTCTCTCAACTAGTAATTGTGGTCATATCACTGTTGATCATTCTTTCAACTAGTGACTCGGGTCATATTATTGTTGATCATTCTCTCAACTAGTAATTGTGGTCATATCACTGTTGATCATTCTTTCAACTAGTGATTCTGGTCATAACACTGTTGATCATTCTCTCAACTAGTGCCTTTGGTAATGTCACTGTTGATCATTATCTCAAGTAGTGACTCTGGACTTAGTAGTGTCCCGTGACATTACTTTGTCAAATATATTTTCTATGGCACAAAACCACTTAACCCAGAAAATGAAATATATCATTTTCTGTCAAATTAATAGCTGTAACTTTATCAAATATAATATATTAATTAAATAATTGTGATATTATTACTTAATATATTACTGTGACTAAGACTTAAAATATAATTCCCGATGTATATCTTAGTATATTAAAAGTTAAATATATAATTGATATACATATCGTTTAAGATATACGTTAAGGTTTATATAGTATATATATTAAAGTTTATAATATACTATATTAAATATTAACTAAAAGTATTATTTTGGGAAGTACTACTTACTCGACAATCATGCATATGAATAACCATATATCAAAGAAAGTAGATAGATTGAAATTCATGAAACAATAATACAATAAGCATGATCATGATAATTTATTATCTAGAAAACAAAAACCCTAAAATAATTACTTGTTAGTGACATTAAGTCATCCGTTTCTTATAGTGAAAGTCATCTCATTTCTTTGTTTACAATATTAGGTTATGCATTAACGTTTATAGTTATAATATAACTATATTAAATATTAACTACAATAATTGAACCATAATATTTAAACCATATTTACACATTAAATATAATGCTATTTTTAAATAACAAAGCCATAAATAAAAGGTTTAAAATATATTATCCCTAATATATGCATTTAATGTTCATGCATCCATTAAACCATATTAAACCATATGTGTGCTAATATTGGCTAATTCTTTGGCCAATAGTAACGGGTGTTAAGTAATGTATAAAACCCCATATACTGGTAGATATTACAGAATATAAAAACTTAATCACTGTAAGTATAACTGATAAATATTTCGGATTTTGGGAAGCATTTTTAAATATAACTGTATCACAAAAAGGTGATAAAACTGTGAGAAAAGAGAAATGAACTCACTTTGTAACTTTAGGGTTCAACTAGAAAGCCTCTTGGTAGAATCTTGGGTATAACTTCTGAGCTATTTAAATATATATATATATATATATATATATATATATATATATATATATATATATATTCACTCGTGTTAAGTATAGTACCCCTAATTCAACCTTATCCCTATGTCACGAGACCGAACCCAAACAAACTTAGTCGGGCAGAGCCTTGACATGCGTTATGGGGCTCCAGATCAATCGGAAAGGGTAGCGGTGATCGGGAGTTAAAACACTTAAAACAGGGCAAGACATTATTATTATTATGGGTGAAATAATAAAATAAAAACAAAAAAAGATAGAACTATAGAAATGAGAAAGGGGGGGGGGGGGGGCGGCGAGACTGTATATGAAAATGGTGAGTTGGTGACTAAATTTATAGTACGTAGTTGCTTTGTGGCTACGAAAATTCCATACACTTCCTTATGCCACATTTCATCACAATCATAAATACAAGCACACCTGTACACCACATTTAAAAATTCTATTTTTTTTCTTTTATTATTTTTTAGGACACACGTCCACTTCAAACTTTTCAAATATTTTAATTTTATTATTATTTTATTATTTATATATTATAATTAATTTAACTGATTCAATCATTTGACGCTTATAACTTCTAAAATATAACGTTTTATAAAACAATGTATATGCCATTAGGACGAGAATATTTGTATCTACATTTTGAACCAAGTTTCATTAAAAACGGGGTATGTTCAAATATAATGTATTTTTATAATTTAAAAAGGTTCCTAGGCCTGTCTAGGTACTTTATATTTCTATCAGTCAACTTACCCGTAATCTACCCGTCTAATAATATAAGTTTTTGTACATTTTTATTTTAATAGAAAGGTCACCCATATACAAGCCAATTAATTAGTATAACATTCCAACCAACTATATATAAAATAGTTTTAAAACTATTTGGGTCGAATAATTATATTAAAAATAAAACTAGTTACTAGTGGTGAATAAATTTAAACAACCCTATAATTCTTATATGATAAAAATGGGAATGTTACATCCTCCCCACTTTGTTTTAAATCTCGTCCTCGAGATTTGGGCTACGATATCTCTTTTAGAGTTTGTCACGTCTTAGTCAATAAAAACAATATTAAGGTAAATGATATAGAATCAAAAAATCAATTTTTTGTGAATATGAGTTGTAAAATAAATATGACTCAATGGTTCAACTGAATTATTTGGAAAAAATCAATGTCAAATGAACGAGATGAAATGATATAATTTCCAAGGTGACTAGGTTCAAGCCAAAACAGATATATGATATATAGATGTCTAAATTGACTGTTTATAGGTTGTAAATGACTTTTAGAAACAATAGAGTTTACCGTCGAAAGAAAACTTACTTTGATTGTCAACTAAGGAAGACTCAGAATCAACAAGCTCAAAATGAAATAAAAGCACGAAAATAATTTGTCAACTATCAAACCATGATATGAGAAAAAAATCAGTGTGTTGACATTTATTAAATTGCAAGGATACACCGAATTACAATAGAGTTTAGTGTATCATTGTCTTAATACATAATTGCATTAAGACTATTTTCAATGATGAGTCAAACGAAAGATATACATGGTTTTGAATGATTCGTATGATTATGATTAGCCCAAGCTACAAGTTTATATCGACGCCACAAGGTGTCGAAATGATTGAAATAGCTCAATAATTACGGTGATCGAACAAATTCACCGTTTTTGTAATCAACTGAAAGTTTTAATGAAGAAAATTTCAAATAAATATTATAGGATTTTCAATTGATGATGAATAGACCAAATGAATATCATAGAATTTTTTATCAATGATGAAAGAATCTTTAGAGATACACCGGAATATAATACGAATTTGTGTACCCTTATCTTAACACATAATTGTATTAAGACTGTTTTAAGATAATGAATCAACAGAAATTAAATAAATAAATCCGTACATCAGGTGTGAAAATGAGATTAGCGCAAGCTTCAAATTAAAGAAAACGCCACCACAAGGTGTCGTAACCAATTAAATGATTCAACGAAAGTGAAGGCCAAACAAGTCTGTTATGGTTTTGAATAGATGAAGTACTTGGCAAGATGCATTTATTTATAAACTTTTGATTTATATTAGGGTCAAATAATAACTTAACTTAGATATTACATATCAGCGATTATGTCTGGAATCATTTCTGCTTCTTGCGTAGTAAGTACGAATGCTCGCGCCTTCTTCTTAGCTCCGTCTGTTGTTTTTTTGCCTTGTTGTCGAGTGCTTTGGTCAGTTTCGGGCAATATGGTTTGATGTGTCTTGTTTCTCCGCAATTGTAACAGATATTAGTTTTCCTTCTACATTCTTCCTCTATATGCCCGGTCATCTTGCAGAAGTTACAGTAGGGTGTTCTCCTAAAATGACATCTTCCTGAATGCTTTTTGTTACAGCTTCTGCAGGTAGGTTGCTCCAATGACGATTCAGTTCCTTTCTTCTTGAATTCTTGAGAAATTTTCCGGGCCAACTCTTTCTTCTTGTTTTCTTCTCTTGTGCGGATTAGTCCATCTGTCAACATGTTATCTAGTGCAACCGTTTCTTCAATAGTCTATGGTCTAGCGGCCTTGACTATGTCTCGGATTTCGCTCACTAATCCCCAAATATAACGAGAAATTAGTACGGGTTCTGGCGAAGCCAGAGTTGGTACCATTTTTGCATATTCGAAGAACGTTGTCGTATATTCACGACAATTCACATCTATCATTTTATGATTTAGGAACTCGTTAGCCATTCGTTCCTTTTCATAAGGAGGACAAAATTTCCTTTCTGTCATTTCCTTGAATTTTTCCCAGTTCATGGCATAAGCCATGTCACTTCCTTTTGCCTGAAGAATTGTATTCCACAATTCTAAGGCTTCTTCCTTGAAGAGAATGGAGGCATACATTACCTTATCTTCTTCGGCACATTTGCTGATTTTAAGAACAACTTCTGTCTTTTCCAACCATCGCAAAGCAGCCGTGGCGCCTTCACTGCCTGCGAACTCTGTTGGTTTACAAGCTAGAAATTCTTTGTAGGTACACCCGAGAGTCATCACCTTCATTTTCTTGTGATATGGGGTTTTGATAATATCATCATTGCCTCTATTGACACTATGGCTAAAACTATCATCGCGAGTATGCTTGCTACTCACAACTTTGGTGGGTTCTACGGGGTTTTTAACGGCTTTAATTATTAAAGGTAAAGCATTAGTTATTCCTTGGGCTATCATATTTTCTATAGCATTTTTATCCAAAGGATTTTCATTATTAGTATGAACTTCTGGATTATGTGATACTTCATTCGACATCTGAATTGTAAACATTTTCAATTATTAATATCACAGAATAATTAAAATAAAACAATACTTCCAGGAATCATATGTGCATATATGCATATATTTAAATCTACAACAATAACACATATGTTACTTTATATTAATTTCCTAACTTTATTGTTTCAGATTAGGTATTAAAAGAACACCTAAATAGCTTAAACAAGTGGCTCTGATACCACCTTCTGTCACGGCCCCCGACCCCACCCTGGGAGCGAGAGCCGTGAACCAGCCAGATGGTATCGATGTTTATTAATTACGCAGCGGAAAAATTTTCATCAGGATCGTAGTTAGGAAATGATTTCAGAGTTTGTAAAACACCAAACTTTTAATATTAAACAAATGGGCTAAAACCCATATTTCATTCAATTGTTTTTATAGGGATAAACCCAAATAAATAAAACATAAATTTCTTCTTTTATTCAGGTAATTATAGCCACTTTATTTAAGCCTTCAGTGCTCCATAGCTGGCTTCTATTATCTTTACAACAAATTACCTGAAACACGATTTGAAAATATTTTATCAGTAATAAATACTGGCGAGTTCATTCCATTTTTATAAAATATATTGTTATACTTTACAGCATCAAAGTTTTTATATTTATTTATATTTACCCAACTCAATCAGTATTTGTCACATGGTGGCAGTTCCGATGTGACAGTGGTCATATCACTTATTGGCTCATTTTCGTCCAATAGTGAATTTATCAAGTAATAGATATATAGTATATCTTACTATTATATTGGTCACTAGGCGATTCCTGTGACGGTGGTCAAATCACTGTTGATCATTCTTTCAACTAGTGACTCAGGTCATATTACTGTTGATCATTCTCTCAACTAGTAATTGTGGTCATATCACTGTTGATCATTCTTTCAACTAGTGATTCTGGTCATAACACTGTTGATCATTCTCTCAACTAGTGCCTTTGGTCATGTCACTGTTGATCATTCTCTCAACTAGTGACTCTGGACTTAGTAGTGTCCCTTGACATTACTTTGTCAAATATATTTTCTATGGCACAAAACCACTTAACCCAGAAAATGAAATATATCATTTTCTGTCAAATTAATAGCTGTAACTTTATCAAATATAATATATTAATTAAATAATTATGATATTATTACTTAATATATTACTGTGACTAAGACTTAAAATATAATTCCTGATGTATATCTTAGTATATTAAAAGTTAAATATATAATTGATATACATATCGTTTAAGATATACGTTAAGGTTTATATAGTATATATATTAAAGTTTATAATATACTATATTAAATATTAACTAAAAGTATTATTTTGGGAAGTACTACTTACTCGACAATCATGCATATGAATAACCATGTATCAAAGAAAGTAGATAGATTGAAATTCATGAAACGATAATACAATAAGCATGATCATGATAATTTATTATCTAGAAAACAAAAACCCTAAAATAATTACTTGTTAGTGACATTAAGTCATCTGTTTCTTATAGTGAAAGTCATCTCATTTCTTTGTTTACAATATTAGGTTATGCATTAACGTTTATAGTTATAATATAACTATATTAAATATTAACTACAATAATTGAACCATAATATTTAAACCATATTTACACATTAAATATAATGCTATTTTTAAATAACAAAGCCATAAATAAAAGGTTTAAAATATATTATCACTAATATATGGCATTTAATGTTCATGCATCCATTAAACCATATTAAACCATATTTGTGCTACTATTGGCTAATTCTTTGGCCAATAATAACGGGTGTCAAGTAATGTATAAAACCCCATATACTGGCAGATATTACAGAATATAAAAACTTAATCACTGTAAGTATAACTGATAAATATTTAGGATTTTGGAAAGCATTTTTAAATATAATTGTATCACAAAAAGGTGATAAAACTGTGAGAAAAGAGAAATGAACTCACTTTGTAACTTTAGGGTTCAATTAGAAAGCCTCCTGGTAGAATCTTGGGTATAACTTCTAAGCTATTTAAAATATATATATATATTTGCACTCGTGTTAAGTATAGTACCCCTAATTCAACCTTATCCCTATGTCACGAGACCGAACCCAAACGAACTTAGTCGGGCAGAGCCTTGACATGCGTTATGGGGCTCCAGATCAATCGGAAAGGGTAGCGGTGATCGGGAGTTAAAACACTTAAAACGGGGCAAGACATTATTATTATTATGAGTGAAATAATAAAATAAAAACAAAAAAAGATAGAACTATAGAAATGAGAGGGGGGCGGCGAGACTGTATATGAAAATGGTGAGTTGGTGACTAAATTTATAGTACATAGTTGCTTTGTGGCTACGAAAATTCCATACACTTCCTTATGCCACATTTCATCACAGTCATAAATACAAGCACACCTGTACACCACATTTAAAAATTCTATTTTTTTCTTTTATTATTTTGTAGGACACACCTCCACTTCAAAATTTTCAAATATTTTAATTTTATTATTATTTTATTATTTATATATTATAATTAATTTAACTGATTCAATCATTTGACGCTTATAACTTCTAAAATATAATGTTTTATAAAACAATGTATATGCCATTAGGACGAGAATATTTGTATCTACATTGTGAACCAAGTTTCATTAAAAATGGGGTATGTTCAAATATAATGTATTTTTATAATTTAAAAAGGTTCCTAGGCCTGTCTAGGTACTTTATATTTCTATCAGTCAACTTACTCGTAATCTACCCGTCTAATAATATAAGTTTTTGTACATTTTTATTTTAATAGAAAGGTCACCCATATACAAGCCAATTAATTAGTATAACATTCCAACCAACTATATATAAAATAGTTTTAAAACTATTTGGGTCGAATAATTATATTAAAAATAAAACTAGTTACTAGTGGTGAATAAATTTAAACAACCCTATAATTCTTATATGATAAAAATGGGAATGTTACAGCACACCTGCCAGTGCATATATATAAAAAGGTATAACCGTCGGTTCGAGAATAACTCGCCGCAGGATTATATCATGTGGTGTGTCTATTAATCTTTAACCCGGTATTCAGCCCGGGCTACTGAACGTATAACGAACATGTAATTCTTTTACAAGTTTATATATAAATAATTTTCCCAAGTTATAAAAGATATTTTGTGCCTTGTGCATTCAAATCAATTTTCATAAACTCTTTTCAAAATGAGTCGGGTAATTGTATTTAACAGTGAAAACTGACGTATTTTCCAAAAAGGTTAAGTGCAGGTACTAATCGGAATAGGCTGGCTACTCCTAGCATCAATAAAAAGTCTTGCAAGCTTAGATGCCTATAAATCTGTTGAACAATGTTTCTTTTATCTTTGATCCGCCTGTGGATCCCTTACAACCGTTTTTTGTAATAAATGATATTACTTTTATTCGGTTTGTAATGATTTTCATCTTTCGACTTCCGCTGTGTATATAAACTGTGATAAATTGTCTATGATGATATCAACTACGTCACGATACTCCCCACCGGGCCCACCGGTAATACGTGAAAATGTCGGGGTGTGACAGGTTGATATCAGAGCCAACATTGAGTGAATTAAACACTAGCCTTTTGTGTTTAATCTCAATGACACAGTAGCACATTCCTTGACCTTCTGAGTCTAGACTTAACATAGGAATACTCTCATCCCTATTCAGAAAACTATTGCTTTTGATTTTATATATTTTTGAATATGTCGCCAAGTAAAGAAGCCGTAATGGAAATTCTCCCCATCCGAAGCCTTGAAATGCCGAGCTTCGTACCGCGGCTAGGATAAACGTGCAACCAAGGAGAAAACATTCAGAAATAAAGTGAAGAAGAAACTCCTTTTACTGAAGATCGTTTCCTTAGTAGTCCCTATAAGGACATATTTATCTTTTAATCCCTTCGTGGACAACATTACTTCTTTCAAGTCCCGTTGAGGGCAATTTTGTACCTCTTTTAAAATTATTGGAATGTTTTATCTAAATTTCATTTTTATTATTATATATGAATATAATATATGAAATAAATCAAAATATCATTCCTTTTTAAAATTGATCTGCCAGTATATATATATATATATATATATATATATATATATATATATTAAAAAGAATCTTAAAGGGTATAACCTAGCTTGAATGTCATTAAAGACCTAGCTATGATGGTAAAACCTGTTTAAAAGAGATTCAGATCTTTGTTAACATCTGAAAACATGTTAACACACCTGACAACAGTGATGCGATAAAATCACACTTGTCATCTTTATATTGGAAATTTCCAAACCCCTTATTTAGCCTAAATGATCAATATGAGTCATGGCTAATAAACGTCGAACATGATGTATACATCAAAACATCCATTTGAGATGTATGCCTACGGGCAAAGATGTATTCATGACAAAGATAGTCTTATTTCATAACTTCCTGCCAAAAGGCAATGAACTATGAAATTTTTCTAATCCAAAGGATCATTGATTATGTTTTAAATTGTCCTTGTGACAAGGCATTTGTGCCATCTAAAAGTCCCTTAAGGCAAGCCTTTGCGCTATACAAAATGTCTGTACGACATTGACAGTTGTGACTTATGTCCCCTGTCTAATAAAAATGAAGGATTAGATTTCCGTTTAAACGCCAAAGATGGTTTATTTAAAAACCTAGGTAAAACATAATCAAATAAATTTTATACTATCTACTGGCCTATATGATTTATTTACACCATGGCTATTTAATCATCAAATTCGATGATTCGCTATATAATTTAAAAAATTATTATTACTTGGTTTGTAGCCTTCAAAGCTTCACCATGGCTGATTCATATGAAGCCCACAATCATCCAGTTGATCAGAATAATAATGCAAGACTGGACTTAACGGGCACTGAGTTACAGGCTATGTTAGATACAGCCGTAAACAAAGCCGTGGACCGAGTATTAAAGGATCATAAGCGAAAGTGCGATAATACCCCAAATACGGGTTACAAAAAGGGTAAGACCGGTTCAAACTATAACCAGTCCAAGCCAAATGAGGCAAAACCCAAATGTAAAACCTGCGGGAAGCAGCACTTCGGAAAAGGTTTCCATAAGCAGATCAGGGGATGTGGCATCTGTAAGAAGACATATCACAAGACTCATGAATGCAAGGACTTGAAAGACCCCACATGCTATGGTTGTGGCGAGAAAGGACATATAAAGACTCGCTGCCCAAAGAAGGCGACTAAAGGGAAAGGCACTTTAGATTCACAAGCTAAGCCTTGTGGAATTTGTAATAAGGAAGGGCACAAAACTTTGTAGTGCCAAGACATAAAGGACGCAACCTGCTATGGTTGCATTGAAATAGGGCACATCAAAACTAATTGCCCAAATAAAACCAAGAAGCCTGAAGGGGCTAAGAAGGAAAATGCCTGAACTACCTGATGAATACCAGAGGCAGTACATATTAATAATATCATCAGGTACATTTTTTATCATATATTAATGATAATTTCTGCTAAGTGTCCTGCTTTTAATACATACAATAATCAGTCTTACATAGACCATAAGTATAGCAAACTTTTAAAAACCTTCCATAAGAACCCTAGATATTAAGTATATGGTGAAACTTACAGGCGAAAATCATAGGAACCATTTCTTCTGTTCCTGTCAGAAATCTTCAGTCGTAAAATTTTAGTGTACCCTCTCTCCAGATAAAGTGCGTCAGCATATGTAGTTGATATCTCTTGATATCTATCGACTGCGAATACCAGATGGTATGACAAATGCGCCATATGAGGATTGGTGTATCTTAATATGTTCCATAGATTGCTTCCATGCCTGATCAGTATGGAGGTTTAATGCATGGAACCACAAAGATATTCCAATGGTCATACGGTATTAAAGTCAGCTAACGGTATTCAAAGAAGATATCTAGAATGGAATCATCCAAGTAAATGTCTCTGATTAAGGAATCCGTGGACTCATAACATAAAATGTGTCACTTATCTGACACAGGCAATGATAGATGAACTGGAGCCGAGATTTGGGAATTCTCTATAACCTCCTTGTGTCTTGGTTATCTTCTCCAAAGACTACCCTGTTTACCTCCTAAAGGGCAAGTAGAGTTAGGATTAACATCCCGCTTAGGGCTGCAGTATTGTGAAATCTCCATGTCGATTAGTACCATCATTATTGGAAGAATCGAAACCCTGATTAAGTAAGTTTTTAGGATAAAGGTCCATAAAGCCTAATTCAATATTCGAAGAAATTAGTATCATTAATTAAGAAAGACGATTCATCTTGCTTATGCATTGATTACCGCAACCCTACGTAGGCAGCGATTAATAATCGCCATCAGCTACCCAGGATCGTCGATTGGTTCGAATATCGGCAAGGATTAGCTATTCCTTAGGATTGGTTTTAAGCTATAGTTGAAATAACCATCTCACCTTAAATAAGCTATTTTATAACTAATAGTCGATATATAAGTATCAAGGCTGCTCCTTTGGAGACCTTGTATAGATGAAATGTTATACATCTGTTATTGGACAGAAGTTTGGTAAGTCCAATTATCAGGATCTGAAAGTTGCCTTGGAAAACAACGAATAAGATCATACAAATCCATAATCGTCTAAAAGTTGCCAGTAATCGGCGGAGAATTTAAGGATTTATGAAAGTCGCAACCCTCTTAAGTCCTTAATAAGGAATAAGGTTCAATTGAAAGTATCGCCCTAAGAAGGGTGTGCTGAATCTTTATATACATCAGGCTAGTTAAGCTCTGGATAGATAGGATCATTCGAGGAAATCGAATACATCAAAGGTCAATAGCTTATAAGCTAAAACCTATTTAAGGAACTTGGTGGAACTCGCAATATGACCCACACTAGTGATTTAAAGAAATGTTTCACCGATAAGTCGAGACGCATTTTCACATAATGATATGCAGATTTATGATATGATAAGAAACCCGTATCGATTAAGGATCGGCAGGTTAAGAAGCTCCAGAGGGATACATGTACCTATTATAGAGGTCAACTTGGGTGCTTGGAGAGGCCCCGGATATGCTATAGAAGTTAAGTCCATTATGCGACAAAAAGTACTTCCATCATTTTAGCAAATCTCGAGGTTGAGATTTCTTTTAAGGGGGTAAGGATGTAACACCTCGTAAAATCACGTCCAATAATGTATTGACACGTGTAAATAACCCTAATAAAGTCAAACGTTGAATTTTAGGGACTAATTTTTCGAAAAATCGAAAACCTTGAATGCAAAAGGACTAAAAGTGTCAACGTGCTTAGTATAAGCTTTTTAATAACTTTACACGGTGTTCCTATTCACATATGAGCCAATTGTTGCTCAAGAATAACCGTTTGCGTAATTAATTGAAAGTTTGCGCAATGAAGGGTTAAAAGCGTCAATATGTTTAATTATACCTCTGAATGACCTTTTAACGAACCCGAAGCATCTTTATGTATGATAATACTCTCAAGAATGCCTAATATGGATTTGGTAAAGCTTCGATGCTATTAATCGATGATATACGCAAGTTTGCGCATTAGAGGGACCAAAAGTGTCTACTTTTGAATCTACACCTTTTGGTGACCATTTAAGCGAACGAGAGCGTAGCAATAATTAAGCACATGCTTGGGAATACCCATTATGGGCCAGGGAAGGCTTGGATATCATTAAACGACATTTCGCGCTACTTTGCGCAATTAAAGGACTAATTGCGTCAAACTGCAAAAGTATAGCTTAGTTAAACATGCCCTAAATATCCTTTGTATAGCTTAGTTATAGGCTTAGAGGTGTTTGGTGCGCAAAAATAAACTTTTAAGTCAACCAGGGACTAAAAGTGTCAAAAAGTGCACAAATTTGCATTTTCGCGCATATCTTACGTTCTGAATATATCCGGACATCCAAAAAATTATGTAAGCATTAAAATATTTTATTTTAGTGTTTGGCATGATAAAATTCCATTCGTCGCGTACTTTGGATCATTTTTAGCGTCCGTTCGTGTTTCGTCGTAATTAGCCGAACAACGTGACCGTACGGCCAAACGAACCGACATCCGACATATTTTTTTGAGCATGTTTCATGTCCCTTGTGTTTAGGCATCATTATAGAGCCTTGAAAATGGCTTAACGGGCTTTAAACGAGTCAAATATGGGCTTAAACACTTACAGGGGCCAAAACTGCATATTTTAAAAGATGTTTGCTGATCTGATCTGTGAGGCGGGCCGCGTAAGGATCCTCATGGGTCTACGCTGGCCGCGTGAGCCCATCAGACCAGCAAAACCAGTTGATTTCATTTCAGCAGATGGGTTTCTTGTTTGCACATGGTTTTAATCAATTCTATGGGCCATTTTGGGCACCCATAGTATTGAAAAACAATGGGTATGAAGTGTACGGTCCAGATCAAGGCTCGTTTATCGAGGAACGATCTTAACGGTCCTCAAAATCCTATAAATACCCCTTGATCTTGGCTCTCATTTGCACCTCATATCACTTTTGTTCTTGCTCTCTGAATTCTAAGAGGATCTTGAGCTTCTTGAGAACCTCCTTCAGTCCATTGGACCCTTGTAAGTGTCCTTTCGTGACTAGTTTGTTTTATTTAGCGGTTATAGACGAAAAGTCAAGCGTTTTCGATAAACGATTTGACTTTTAAACGGTTGAGCCATTGTTCGCAACGAACATGGCTACGTGACCGTAATTAGGTAGGTGTTAAACCCTAAAAAGGGCACCTCCTAATTACCAAGTTTACCCAGTCTATTGTCGGATCAAACTTCTTAATAAAAAGTCAAACGAGTCAGTTTTTACTAATAAATCCATAACTAATAATACAGAAGTTATGGAACATGTTTTAACACTTAAATAACTTGGTAATTAATATAAGAACATGTTTAAGCATGTTCAACCCGACAATTCTGAGTTTAGGCTCGGTTCGCAACCGAAAGTCGCAAAAGTAGACTTTTGCTTTGACTTTCAGTTCTGACCCGATTTAGCTTAGTTTAGACATGCCTTAAAGTTCCTTTAGGACCATATTACATGTTAGTATAACCCTCTGAGATTATACAACATAGGTCCTTAATTATCCGATTCATATGCATGTTTCCGTTATATGCTTAAATGTTGACCATTATACCCTTTTGACCTTAAAACGAGATTTTTGAAAATGTGAGTGGACAAAAACCTTTATTTCTGTAATACAAATATGTCCTAAAAATTTGACATCAGTTTGAGGTCTAGATTAAGAGTTATGCTCAATAGCGTAATTAGAAAACTTTTTATTAATTAAACGGCGTAATTAGCATAAAGCCTATCTAAACCCAATTTTTGACACCAAACCTTTTACCCACTGATGTAATATAATATTTTGGGATTTTTGAAGATTTTTATTTATTTTTAAACTGATCATAGCATAGGGTTCATGCCTTGATTCGGTAATTGTCGGTTTTGCCCTTTTGGCCTATAAAATGAGTTTTACATAATGTTTTGACACCAAACTTTTTGCTACTGATTTTATATAATAAATAAAATATTTTGAACTTTATAAACTGATTAAAAACTCAGATTTCCTATTTTTACCCGAAAATCGCTTAAAACCGACTTTTACGCGTTTTAAACGCATAGTATAAGTTAAAACTATTTTTGACATATAAAACTTAATACCTACTGATGTTTTAAGTAAATTTTTATACTTTAACAGTAAACAAAAGTTTTTAAACTCAGATTTCCAGTTTTGACCTTTAAAGCCTATGTGAAATTACCAAAATGCCCCTTCGGTGCATAGTTTGGTTATATAAGATAAATTTCACATATATGTAATACCCTACTGATATAAATTACTAAATTAAATATTTTTACTGATTAATTCAGACCTGAACCTCAGATTTATATTTAATCTCTTTTATAACCGTTAAAATGACCAAAATACCCCTACGGGGCTTAATTTGAGTTTAAATCTGTTTTGGGCATAATGGAAGATATCCTACTGATATCATAATATATTTTGAGCATATTAACTTAGGAAACCTGTTCATGACTCTTTTGTTTACCCGTTACGCGTTTATCGCGTTCGGTACGGTTTATGTAACTAGTTTGCATAAATTGGCCGAAACGGGTCAAACCTTGTCATTTTTGTCTCAAAATCCAAAATGTGTTTAGTTAACCCATATTACACAAGTCTTCAAACTTGTCGGGACTAAATCACATTCTAATCCGGTTTTCGCTTAATCTTGCGTTAAACCGTATACCTCTCTTTAAAAACTAACCGGTCTAAGTTTAAGCTTAAGTAAGACCCGTTAGGAATCTAATATGTTAATTAAAACCTTCGTTCCAGATTTAGGAGCCCAGTAAAAGCTATCTGCACTTGCTGATTGAATACGGTTGAGATAAATTTGAATATTTGCTCAGGTAAATACTTTTAACTTAGTTTCCCTTATACGGGCTTGGGGTACGGTATATAAAATACCACTTGGTCGGGCATTGAATTGTTAATCATATAAAGCTTAATTCATTGAGATGACCTATTTAAACTGTTTTGTTTGCTTAAAGCCTTTGGGGGGTTAATGACCATGTCCCGGATATCCTTGGCATCATTCATTGAAATGGCCATGACCTAAGTACGGGGTGTAGGCATACACCTGCCAGTGCATATATATAAAAAGGTATAACCGCCGGTTCGAGAATAACTCACCGCGGGATTATATCATGTGGTGTGTCTATTAATCTTTAACCCGGTATTCAGCCCGGGCTACTGAACGTATAACGAACATGTAATTCTTTTACAAGTTTATATATAAATAATTATCCCAAGTTATAAAAGATATTTTGTGCCTTGTGCATTCAAATCAATTTTCATAAACTCTTTTCAAAATGAGTCGGTTAATTGTATTTACCAGTGAAAACTGACGTATTTTCCAAAAAGGTTAAGTGCAGGTACTAATCGGAATAGGCTGGCTACTCCTAGCATCAATAAAGAGTCTTGCAAGCTTAGATGCCTATAAATCTGTTGAACAATGTTTCTTTTATCTTTGATCCGCCTGTGGATCCCTTACAACCATTTTTGTAATAAATGATATTACTTTTATTCGGTTTGTAATGATTTTCATCTTTCGACTTCCGTTGTGTATATAAACTGTGATAAATTGTCTATGATGATATCAACTACGTCACGATACTCCCCACCGGGCCCACCGGTAATACGTGGAAATATCGGGGTGTGACAACTCCCGTATTGGGTTATAAACTAGTTGGTCCGCACACCTTGTGTTATACATTTAGCTATCTAAACTATTGTTAATTATATACATCGTACGTGTACTCATGTGATGCGTGTACCTTGTATGCTACTTGATTTGTAATGTGTGCCAATACGTGAAATACTTGTATACGAATCTGATTAAAACTTGGTAACCATAAATAGGACGTTGTTGATCAAAACTGTTAAACAAGTAAACTATATCGAGCAAATCGAGGTGAGTTCACACTTTTCTATAAGGCATGGGATTCCCGGTGGTTTGGGAATGGGGTAAGAGACTAAAACGAAACCTACTTATTCACCTTTAACAGAATATGTACCTCCGTCCTCGGTTGGGAAGGACGACTACATTTAACCTGCGTATTCTCGGTTGGGTAGAGTACGTACCTTCATTCTCGGTTGGGAAGGACGACTTATGTACCTTCGTTCTCGGTTGGGAAGGACGACTTATGTACCTTCGTTCTCGGTTGGGAAGGACGACTACATTTAACCTGCGTATTCTCGGTTGGGTAGAGTACGTACCTCCGTCCTCGGTTGGGAAGGACGACAACCTATAAGTGGTTTACAACATGGGGTAGCCCCCACTGGTTATGGTTTGGGAAACAATGAATTGGATAACTCATGGTTTTTGAACGAACTCGTGGTTTTTGGAACAACTTTAAAATGGACAACTAACTGTGAACTCGCTCAACTTTGTTGTTGACTCGTTGTTACATGCCTTGCAGGTCTTTATGTGCTTATTGTTGGAACTTGCTATCTGGGAGGCTGGAGTGGTCATGGGTCGAGACACATGGAATCGCAACACAAGACTAATGGTTTTTACATGTGGTTTATAAACACTTAATGAATGAATTATGCTTCCGCTGTATACTGTGAATTATTTGTAACATTGTAACACTTAATGTTAACAAATGAAAGTTTTATTTAAATATACCTATGAGTTCAATGTGATTGGTGGCTTGGATCCTGGTATGTCACATGCCCCGCGGTGGTTCCGTATGTGGTATTTTGGGGGTGTGACAATTAGGCCAGACATGACCTAGTCCGGTCGATGTCTTAGAAACGACCTAGTCTATAGTCTAAGTACCAACGGGCCGACTCGTACGAACCCAGTAGGAGATTGTACGGGCCTACTTGATACTCTCGTTCGAATTCGCTAAAAGATACAACTTTGCGTGAACACCGCATACTACAATTTCACGCGAAGAGCCTTTCCTAAGGTTGGAATATCACTTCGCCTTTCCTAAGGCTAACACAATACACACGTTTTCGAAAATATTCGCATAACAGAACCGAGTGATCCAGTCGAGATCAGGCGTGAAGACCAAGAACTCTCAATAAGGTCGCTCACTCAGCGCATTTTTCTATCACGAGAACTTTCCGTTGAGCTAGGAGTGACATCCACATCTCAGCGAAAGTCTCTATTTTGAAATCTAGTGGAACTCCCGAATCTATTCGAAGAGCACAACCACAGCTAGGAGCGAAGTTATTAAGTCAGGGGTGAAACCCGTATCTTAATAAACCATTCCACTCTCTATGAAATGGTTTTCAAAAGCTCTCACCAAGGACTCGGCTATAGCGATAACTCGAGCCACGCGATGACTAGGAAGACGAGTGCCATGAGCTGCATCCCAGTGGAAGCATAAGTCTTCTAGGGCGACGCGCGTGCACGAACTCATTGGGTATAGTTGGGTTACTTTGGGTAGTCGACGCCTAAACACCCGAGGCACTCTATCTATATTTCTAGCATGTGACCTGCCGATTTTACGCTTTATGGAATCTATTTACGCTTATGTGTTTACAATTTAAAACTTTACGCTTTATCGATTTGCACTCCCTGTTTTTGCAACCGCACGACTCGCACAGCCATCGCAATCTAAAATGAAAACCGAATGTTCGCAACCAAACTAATGTCTAATTACGCGCATTCTACACCGACGTGTATGTGTGTAAGTATAAACTACAACTATATATGTAAATACAAGCGAATCAATTGTGTGGGAATCTAGGAATTTCGTGTCTCCTATGTGGCTCCTATGTGAAATCTATTATATTACTCGCTACAAGTTTTGATCGCGCTCAATCGCATCGCAAAACTCAAAATCATTATGATCGAATCTCACTCAAAATCTCTCTCTGTCTAGATGCCTTCCAACAACTCTACCTCGAGACAAACAGCTAAGAGAAGAGCCAAACGAAGCGCCGAGAAGAGGATTGCCTCGCTTGTGGCCAAGGAAGTGGCCAAGGTCATTCCTCAAATTGTCGCTCAAGTGCACTCTCTCAGCAACTCTCGAACCTCGGAAGACTCTAAGACGGAAGCACCGTAATCTGCTTTCCTCTACAAACACTTCAAAGCCTGTGACCCGATGGAGTTCACGGATGAAGGAGGTGTGTCCCAGCTACTCCAGTGGTTCGATTCTATCGACGTTACCCTTCGTCAGAGTGGGTGTCCCGATGGTTTCCGTACTACTTGCGCTACCGGAGTATTTCAATCACGAGCACTCGACTAGTGGACAGCCGAACGTAACAAATGTGGGATCTCCGCAGCTTACGCTCTCTCTTGGGATGAGCTGAAAGAGCTCATGAAGAAAGAGTACTGCCCTCCCCACTAAGTCAAGAAACTCGAAGAAGAATTTTGGAAAATCAAGCAAGTCGAAGGTGACAATACTGGCTACACCACAAGTTTCAAACAGCTTAGCATAATCTGCCAAAGTCAAGTCAACACTTCAGAAAAAGCCATCACGAAGTACATTCGCGGCTTACCTGAATGTGTGGGTGATTTTGTCGAAGCTGCAAGACCTGCTACCATCGAAGAAACCTACCGCTTGGCCGCAGAAATCAACGGCAAATGAGTCTTGGATGGATCTTTCTCCAAGAATCCTATCAAACAAGCTCAGCAAGCAATCGTCATCGATTCTTCTGACGATTCCTCCGACGATTCTACCAATGATTCTTCAGGTGAGTCCTCAGACGAATCCTCTGACGACAATGTACCGTTTCAGGAAGCTCAGCCCAGCCGCAAACGAAAGACCATGAGCCCAAACTCTTCAACAACTAAGATGTCACAACCAGAACCTCTTCAAGCAATTCCAGGTCACTCGAGGCGCGACTACAACGGAACTCATCCCATGTGTCTCATGTGTACATATCATCACCCGCCAGAAGCTAACTGTTGCTTTTGCGCAAATTGCAACTGGTATGGTCATCTTACCCAGCACTGCCGCACGGGGCCGCAGACTTAAGGAACTTCAGCAACAATCGCAGTCTCCGTAGAAGTCCTCCACAGCAACATTAGTTATGCTTCCAATGTTGTTGTAATAATACGATCTTCCTCGATTAATTTCTTTCGCATGTTGAACTTGTTCTATTTCTCGACGCAATGTGGACTCTATCTATCTCTCACTCTCTCGCACTCGCACACGGACTATATGCTAGCACTGTGTACTATATAATGCGTTTTGCCCGTGCTATGTGTTCTTGAGATAAAGTACGATAAACATGCAAGGATCAAATTAATCACGGGTGCACACGGGATTACTGTGATCAGTGCACGGAGATCGTAATGAGTTTCAATGATGCCATAACGTTAAAAGCATGGTCAAGCGTGGTGGATACGCCGATGGTACTTCCTATATATAAGTGCTTCGCCGTGCCAACCAATGTCTTGTGAAGGAAGTGCCATACAAGTTGAACGTTATTAGACCAAGTATACTATTTAATTATATTTTCGACACACTACACTACATCGCAAGGCGTAACAACCTCAATCGCAACGCAAAGCGTGTAATCGCTAGACTTTTCGTAAGTCAACACGCTCGCAATCGCATTATTGCTGGAATCTATCTCGCAATCTCAATCGCTTATAGTATGTTCGCTCTATCGCTTATTATGTGCATCGCGCTATCGCATATCGGGGGTATCGCTCTATCGCTTGTGTGTCGCTTTATCGCTTGTATTTATGTTATCTGTGTTATGTTAGCACACATGACCTCGCTTCACGAGACAAAACTGATAGGGATAAAAACATGGTGGATACGCCGCTGGTACTTCCTATATATAAGTGTTTTAGCCATATCAGCAGACTTTCGTGGAAAAAGGCCATGTGGGGCTTAATGTTAGTTAAAATTTGTGGTGTTGTCTAATCTAATCAAATCGCATGTTTCCATTGCTTGCAACGCATCGACAGTCACCTATCGCCCGACGGTTGTCGCTTATCGCTTATCGCTTTTCGCTTATCGCCGTCGCCTTCACCATTGTGTTTGTGTTGTGCTATCGATTATCGCGTACTGTTTATTGCTTATCGCACCTGCTTGTATCGCTAAACTGAGTTCGTAAACGACTTCATCGCTCAGTTTGCCCAATCCTTCTTTTACACTCGGTCCGACCACCTTTCGCTTGGACCGAGGGAATCGAAATTTATCAGTACTATGTCGACACACATGACACCGCCTCACGGGACTGAAGCCATATGGCTAAAACATGGTGGATACGCCGCTGGTACTTCCTATATATAAGTGTTTTAGCCATATTGTCGAACTTTCATGGGAAAGTGCCACGCGGGGCCGACTTTAGATTTAAAACTTTTTGATATTATTAAAACCTTTGTGTAAACAAAGCTTTTCTTACAAAACTTTTTTCTAAAACTTGATCAAAACCTTGGTACAGAACGAGATTTTCTTGTAACGATGGTGTAACAATCGACTCAAGTTACTGCCGCGTGATGAGAAAATTTCGTAAAACGAGTTTTAAACATCCTAAAATCTTTTAGTAACCTAATAAAACCCCACTCATAGCGCTGGTATGAACATCGAAATAGTTAAACGCCGCACTGTGGGAAGATTTTTCATAAACAAGTTTCTTCAAACCTTTTTCGAATTAATCAACTTTTCGAGAATTCAAAACACTTTTGGATCGCTTTTGTGTGTTGCCATCTTTTGTATACGAATCGCCTTGCTCGCCGCCATCGCCAGTCATCGCAACACTCTCGCTCGTCGAATTTCAATCGATCGATTGCTTATTTTGACGTGTTTTAATCGCTACTCCCACTCGCATCAATCCTCGCAACCCTTCTTATGGATTAATTTCGGGACGAAATTTCCTAAAGCAGGGGAGACTGTAACAACCCGCACATTTGTGCGTTGTTACTACTCGTCATACTCGTTACGCCTAGCACCAGATATTCGGATCATAATGTACCTATATCGCAATATTTTCGCATAATTTCGCATACTTTATCGCTATCACATCACATTGCACTTGCTGACAACCACGAAGATGTCAACTGAGGACCAATTCTACCCTCCTTGATAGCCGTGATGTGTCGCAGTGCAACTCAATACTCAAGAAAACGCACTCGCAGGCACGCGTAACTCGATTTTCGCAGGATTTGAGATATGGATATGTATATACGACCCAACGTGACTAATTATAATAAAAATATGAAAATGTGGATAAAGAAGTGTAACCAAACTATCGCAGCGCTTAACGATCGAAATGAAATGCCGAAATACAACTCGCCGGATGCCACCGATCGACTGACCACTCGATCGGATGGCCACCCGATCGAGGTGCCACCAGATCAGGGTGCCACTCGATCGGACAGCCGTCCGATCCGATTCACTGCACCGCCCTTCTCCTCCTCCTTGCCTATAAATACCCCACTTGTCACATCAACAATAGTTGATGTGACTGCTCTCGCTCGACCAGACGCTTTCTCGCCATTTTCGCCTGATTTCTCGCGATTCTTGTAAGTTTTCACCTTAAATCTTGTACTTCTATGATCAACACACACTCCTTCATCTTTTTCACCATCAAATCTCACTTTTCACCGTTAAATCCTCGGATTTGAGCCGTTCTAAGGCGATGTCATCATGGAGTTCTTAGGAACAATGAAGTGTGACCTCCTCTCATCAAGAACAGTCCAAACCTGATAGATTCAACGGTGTATAAACACTAATCTCACCTAGATCTAAGCCGAATCTAAGTTTTTCAAGGTATTCTTCAAGCTTTCTTAACTTTTTACTCAAAAACCGATAGAACCAGAACTCAATCAGATCTTCTACTCATTCGCTAGTGATGTGTCGGTTTGAGAATTGATTTCTGTCAACAAGACGACCGGCTTAGCGAGATGAACACGAACGATCGTTAAGAACAGTTAACTGATCAGACGAGGTGATTCCCATCCGATCCGATGACTTGGGCTTGGTGGAGTTCCATTGATTAGCTCGTAGTCATACCGTCTCGATCAAATCGCATAAACTTAACAAAATAAACAAGTTGTGAAATGATCAGGCTGCGGGACGGATTGCCGTCCGATCGGACTGCCACCCGATCGACCTGCAATCCGATCGGATTGCACTTGGTATCAAGACTTAAACAATTTTCAAACATTCAAAGATCTGAACGACGAACGGATTGCCGTCCGATCGGATTGCCGTCCAATCGAACGACCATCCGATCGGCTGACTTTGGATCCTCAACACTTAAACGTTTTACAAATCTTCATTGCACATCAGTTCCAACGGATTGTCACCCGATCGGACTGCCACCCGATCGAGTGACCAGTCTGCTGTGAGCTTATCATCAACCAAAGTGTCTTGCCAATCGGATCACCGTCCGATCGAACAGCCACCCGATCGAGTTGCCACCCGATTGACCGGCCGTTCGATCGACCGACCTGAAAGGTAGAGATACTTCTCTGTTTTCAAAATGCTACAACGAAAACTTCAAAAGGCAAACCATCATACACATCTTTCCCAAACGAGGTAGCAATCCAATCGAGTGGTCACCCGATCGGATGACCATCCGAACGGATTGTCACCCTATCGACCGGCCACCCGATCGGATTGCCATCCGATTGGAGTACTGTCCGATCCATTGACACCTTGCTCCGTTTCATGCACTATCCAACGCTTACGCTATCAATCTAAACTCAGGCTAATCTCAGACGCGCTCCCTTCAATCCAACCAAGTTGTGTTTACTTGCTGAACACCGACTGTGAGTATACTCGAATACTTGCTGAACACCGACTGTGAGTATACTCGAACCCTTTTTTTATCGCATTTTGGGTGTAACATACGTTCCTATTAAATCGAATTTATCAAAACAAATTATTCAATCAAATTGTTTATCACTTGCGAATAACTGTTATGCATATTTACACGTGATGCTAGTTACATATGTGTTAGGACTTTTACTCGCGAGGTCCCGCCTTAACTAGTATAGTACTATAGCACCCGACGGGGTCTAGTTAGGATGAATAGCAATCGCAATCGCAGCTCGAGTGACTTAGCTGGTAGTATCTGTCTAATACATGTGTTGTGGTATCTCGTTTATGTATTTGGTAATTCGCAGCACTTTTAACTATTTACGCTACACTATCTAACCTTGTATACTCGCCAATACTTTTGTATTGACGTTGTTTTAACGTATGTTGCAGGTTTAGTAGCAGTCTACATCAAATCAAGCTAGGAAATCTAGAAACTCACCTAAACTCTATGTTGTCGGATTTGTATTGTTCGAGAGGACAAGAAATCTGTGATAACTTATGTGAATGTATTGTTTATTAGTATGGGATAATAAACGCATTAAATACTATCGCAATATAGTTGTTATGGATTCTCTTGAGCAATCTGGTTCGCTTAGTGCCGCGCCCCGATGATTCCGCCATCGGTTGGGGTGTGCCATTGATAACAATGGATTTTGTTACCAAATTACCCAAAACGAGAAAAGGTAATGATACAATCTGGGTGATTGTAGACAGGCTAACCAAGTCAGCTCATTTCCTATCTATGAAAGAAACTTTCAATATGGAACAATTAGCTAAGCTGTATGTAAATGAAATATTTTCATTACATGGAATTCCTTTATCAATTGTTTCTGACAGAGTTAGTCGTTTTACCTCTCATTTTTTGGACAAGTTTCCAAAAAGCAATGGGAACAAAGTTGAATCTAAGCACAGCTTATCATCCTCAAACGGACGGACAAAGTGAAAGGACAATTCAGACGATGGAAGATATGCTTAGAGCTTGCGTAATTGATTTCGGAGGTAATTGGGATGATCACTTACCAGTAATAGAATTTTCTTACAATAACAGTTATCATACAAGTATCAATGTTGCACCATTCGAAGCACTTTATGGACGAAAGTGCCGAACCCCAGTCTGTTGGGCAGAAATTGGAGAAAAGCAACTATCCGGACCCGAGATAGTACAAGAAACGATTGACAAAATCATTCAAGTAAAGGAACGACTGAAAGCAGCACGTGATCGACAAAAGAGTTATGCTGATAACAGACGAAAACCCTTGGAATTTCAGGTAGGTGACAAAGTGTTATTGATAGTCTCTCCTTGGAAAGGAGTGGTAAGATTCATAAAAAAGGGAAAGCTAAGATTCATAAGCCCCAGGTATGTTGGACCTTTTGAGATTACTAGAAAAATAGGACCTGTAGCCTATCAGCTACAACTGCCAGAGGAAATGGCAGGAATACATGATGTATTTCATGTATCTAATCTCAATAAATGCTTAACCGATGAATCACTGGTAGTACCTCTTAAGGACATAGAGGTAAATGAACAATTAAAATTTGTAGAGAGGCCTCTACAGATTGAAGACAGGAAAGTTAAGAACCTCAAACACAAGAGATTAGTTCTGGTCAAAGTGAAATGGGACTCCAAAAGAGGACCAAAATACACTTGGGAGCTTGAATCAGAAATGCAAAGGAAATACCCGCATCTATTCCAGTAGATCTCGAGGACGAGCTCTAAAACAAGGTGGGGAGGATATACCAACCCTCCTAAATATTTTCGGTACCCTAAATATATTTTAAAATATCCCAGTACGTCCTAAAACACCCCGTATACGATGTTTGGCCCTAAATACCTTTATATAATTAAAAATAAAATAAAAACAATTTTTATTGTTCTCTGGCGGGCCGCGAAGACTCCTTCTTCGTCTTACGCGGGCCGCGACAACTCAAGGTCAGGGCGACACCCTAGCGTGCCACGTGTCAGCATCGTGGCAAGTCGACAACTGGAGAATTAGCATAGCTAGGCCCTACCCCCTATGTCGCGGGCCGCGAAGGGTTGACCTTCGGGCTACGCGGGCCGCGAGGAAGTGCCGTACCAGCACTATAAATAGGGTCGAGCGGTTTTAGTCGAAATCGTTCAAAACTTTTCAATCTCTCTCAATATTCTGCATAGCTATTATAATCTCGGGCATAAATACCCCCTAAATAACGAAGTTCTGCCTCGTTGTAAGTATTATAACCCCGGTTACGTATTAGATACGCTGCCCGATCGATCCAGGGTTCCGTAACGGCTGTCGTGGTTCTGCCCGACGTAGTCGTTGGAATGCCGTCTCGGGGAGGGTATTACTAATGTAAATATTGGGTTATTGTACTAACGCGTGTGCATTTGTGTAAATTATAGATAATCACCAGGAAACCCTTAAAGAAAACCTAAGACAGCAATGTGAGTAATCTCCTTTTTGAAAATTGTTTTTACAAAACCTCACTTAATTAATGATATATTAAACAGTGATTGAGTATTTGTATTCTACAATTATCGTCGGTATGTTGGGGTTTTGTATACAAAGTTTGTTACTACCTTGTGAGGAGTAACATGACCACAAGTCGGGTTGACAGTACCGCGGGTGGTAATTGAATAGATGGAAACAAATGTAATTGCGTGATCGCTCTCAATACTGTACAATGGTTTTTACTTAACTTGATTAAATTGAGATTCACTCACCAGTATTTCCCACTGACAAAATGTTTTTAAACGCGTTTCAGGTAACAAAATGTGAAAGCCAAATAGAAGTCAGCTGGACAGCACTGAAGGCTTGGAAAAGTGGCTATAAAGTTACCAAAAATAAATAGATGTTTTATTTAAATAAAATAGGGTTTATCCTTATGAAAATGTGTGTACTTAAAACTTGGGATTATTCCCACGTGTTTAATATTATGAAAGTGTGGTATTTTACTCTGATAAAATATTTCGTAACTACGGTCCTGATGAAAGTTCTGCTGCCAAAAAGGATAAAACACAGATACCACCAAAACTGGTCGCGGCCGCCCGTTCCCGGGTTGTTAGGGGGCGGGGGTTGCGACAGCGGCGAACTTGTCAAAAGGGAAAAATGGACACGTTGCAACGGGTCTGTCAAATATGAAAAAATAGAGCAAACAACGTTGAACCTCACATGCACGCTACGACGTGTTAACTCGCAAAATTTAGAATGAAACGTAAAACGAAAAACTTACGAAAGATAAAAAGTATAGGGGACCAAAGTTGTAAATAATAAAGTGTTGTGTTAAATTATAAAAGATGGAAAACTTTGGGTTAAAAGTAAAAAAATTAAAAAAGATTAAAATACAAAAGAGTAAAGTCATATTTGAGTCCTTGTGGTTTATGCAGTTTAACCATTTGAATCCAAAAACCAGAACTATCTTGATTTGAGTCCATGTGGTTTCTAATTTTAACCATTTGAATCCAAAAGTAAACAACATCCAAATCAGAAACTTTTATTTTTTGGACTCAAATGGTTAAAATTAAAGACCACAGGGACTCAAATGGTTAAAATTAGAGATCACAAGGACTCAAAATCTCAAATCAAGACAGTTTTGGTTTTTGGATTCAAATAGTTAAACTTCACAAACCACAGGGACTCAAATATGACTTTACTCAAATACAAAATATGAAAATGTTTGGGTTAAAAGTGAAAAATCAAAGGTTTTTTTTTTTTTTTTTTTGAAAAACTCCTCAAGCTTGGGGTACAAACCACAATGCAACAAGAAGTTGTTAATTTATAATATGGAAATGGAATAATAACTAGGGGTAAATAACCTAGTTAATATTTAGTAAACTTATAAAAATGGATGGTAGTCATTTTTTGCTTAAATGAGACAAACTTGAGGAACTAATGTTGTAAGTAAGGAAAATGGCTAATATTAAATCAAAATATAATAAAAACACAGCACACTCTTGCGTGTGTGCGACGAAGGGAAGAACACCCAAAACCCTTAATCATCAAATTAATTGAAGGTGTAATTGAGTCTTATATTTTTGCATAAACGAAGATTATTGATTACCTATACTAGGGGATCATAAGGTATGTTGAAATTTAATATTTGATGAGGTTATGAAGATTGGTATTGTTATTGATATTGTAATTTTTGCATAAATTGTATAAATTAAATTGAAATAAAGGTAGTGTACATGGTTAAGAATGAAATCTTGGTGAAAATTGTAATCAAACACTATGATTTAAGTGTTTGAATAATGTAGCCATGGTTGTGTATGTGGGTTTTGGCAAATGGGTTGAACACTTGAATTTTGGTAGTGAAACTAAAGTATTGGATGTTCGTATAGTGAGCTTTAGATGTTGTTTGAACATACTAGTCATATTGACTTTGTATGGTATAAAACATGGCAAATTGATGGAATAGAAACCTAATAGATTTAGTGTAAAAATCCATGCCTACAAGGTGTTTGATATAATGCCTAAGTGAAATTTGGTTACTATTAATGTATGGAAAATCTTGATATGATCCATACCAATTGATTATTAGAAAATATGACGAACTAGTCATGATGATGACGAATTAACAATTGTCGGGTTGTACTCTATAGGCAACTCATGATAAGGTGGGTGATAAGGCCGGGAGCGATACGCGACTTAAAGGAAAGCTCTAAGGTACGTGGCTTTATGCTTCGTGATATTTTACTAAATATTGTGTTATTCGTGTAAGATTTAATAATGGCGTAATACTTGTAAAGTTAGGCTGGTTCAAAGTGATGGATTTCACACGAACAACCAAAATGGTCAAAATAAAGAAAGATGATGAGTTTGGTTTGTTTAAAAGTAATGGATTTCACATGAACAATCAAACGGGTCAAATAACGAATTAATAATAAGTTGGGTTTGTTCCAAGTGATGGATTTCACACGAACAACCAAACAGGCCAAAATGAAGTTATAACGCATACCGGAATGGGTGCGTGAGTAATGACTTCGGCATAAACCTGGTTGATGGGTTAAATTACGAAGGCAAACATAAACCGGGTAACGGGAACGCAAACTATAAATCGATGGACCCGAGTAATGGGTCATAATCGGAAGATTTTGAATTCTTGAAAAGAATTCGGACTAATTAAGTTTGACCATTAAAAGGTTGAACGGGTCGAATAAGCGTAAACGCAATCCGGGTAACAGATACATGAAACGCAAAGTTAATAACCCGGGTAATGGGGTAAAGTCGTAAAAAAATGATGTTCTTGCGAAAAAGATGTAAATTTCATAAGCTCGATTGCTCAAATATGCAAACGGGTCAAATAATTGAACATATAAACCTGGAACCGACAGCGTAAAACATAAATTTATAAATCCGGGTTATGGGTTTACAAGTTAAGAATGTGGGCAAATGTTTTACGATCAAATAAGAACAAGTTTCGTGTAAAACGGATGAGTTTTCAGGAAGTTTTCGTATAAACTAGCAAAACAGGAAAAAAGGGCAGCAACAGTGTGTCGTAACCTACGGCCGCCAGCAAGCCCCTTATGATTTCGTTTTTGCTTGTTGGCTGTAGGCTACGGCCATTCAGCCGTAGGCTACGGGGTTTGGTTTTGAAATTTTTGTGTTCTTGAGCTATTTATTTATGTTTTAAGCATCCTATAACATACGTTTGATGAATTTTGTAATTTAGGTGATTGCATATGATGTTACGGATGAAGATCAAGCATAACGAAAAACCGAACACAACCGAAGTTCAAGCTTCAGCTTTTGTTTAGTTGTTTTAATAAGCCGAACAACGTTAACGTGTTGAAATGTTTTAGATACTTGAGAAGTTTTATCAAACTCGAAATTTTGCATGGATGTTTATTTGCGTTACTTTTATATAAATGCAAAAGTTTTATATATTCTTAGTTTTGTAACTCCGAGTCTTACAGGTTTTTGTGTTCAGGTATCCAAAATTAAATGCCTAAATGTGAGGATATACTCAAAAGATCTACAAACATCTCCACTGGGTGTTCTTGAAGACATACTCAAATATATACAAATCCGGACATAAAAATCAAAGATCCCAAACGCAACATTCCTCCTCTATAGAAACCTTCGCATCAACTTAACACGTATACTTAACGCATGTTATTGCTAGATACCAAAATCGTTACCATGTAGCACACGGATAGAGGTCATAATCTGTAATTTTTCGAAAGTAAAGATCAAATCCAAATACGAATATACTGATCATCCTTTCTATTTACAGAAACAAAACCTTTTTACCCGGTCATTTAAATCATGAGACTAAAGAGTAAAGGGCATGCACTAGGCAGAAATTCTTTGAAAAGGATAAAGCTAGTTCAATTCCTACGAAATACTGCTCTTAACAACCAAAAATCTTTCTTGGATAAGGGTGAAACACAACAAAAGACTATTTATAGTGAATATTATTAAGAAAGATCATCGGGCCCACCTCAAGAAAGCAATCACTATGATCAATGTGAGAATCATGCCTGCGTATTTAATCCATTGATCAACTCGATTTCGCCTCTCAATTATCCTCAATACAGAATTTGATAGTCCCAGTGTGTTGAGTACATCCAATGCCTTCCGTTGAGCACCCTGCACAAGCGTTCAATTCCGAATCCAAATTTTAAAACCATTCAAATATATATATATGATGTTTGATTTCTTATATGCCATGTAATTACAAAGTAAAAACTTGATCAAGATATAAAAATTTGTTGTTCCCTTCGTCACATTATGTAACATCCAGCCCCTCATACGTCACACGAGTGACAGCTTCACACATTATGTATAGCAGAATCCTTCAAAAATGACTGGGATATCATAATGATAATGCATGCAGTTGACCTTTGTTTCAGGAAGAATGTAAGTACTGCTACAGTTGCATTAACACAAAGCTAAAACTGACTGAAGGAAAGTAAAAGTATAAGTATATGCATTTAAATGTAAATACAGAATATATTAAACTAGAAAAACCTTTAAGCGCTCCCTTTGTTCAGAGTATTTAGCAAGAATGGCTGTTCCAGTTGCAGTTGCCTCTTCCAACATTCTAGAAGAATTACGGGCAGACTGCATTGCTTGTGCTTCCTCATCAAAAATTCTCAAAATGTGAGACGATTCACCATTCTGAACCAAAGTTCAAACAAACGCATTATTGCAATTACAAATGCTCAGTATTCTATGAAATCAATTCTTGATCTAAACATTCTTAAGAATGTAACACAATAAATTGACCGAAACAAGTCACGTACAGATCTACCAAGCAATTCCGCCCTCTCTTGTGCTTCCTGCATCCTTCTCTGCTGCCGCTGCATATACCTATCCAAACTTTCTCTCAATGAATCAGCCTCTTCAGCTATTTGCTCCACTTTTCTGTAGATTTCATTTCACCAACATATATTCGTATCAATGTTTCCTCAAAACCTAAATTAAGATCGAATTCATGATCCTCTCACTTTACTTTCTTACATTTAAGATCGAATGACGGTTGTCATCAATCTGTATTTCAAAAGTCTTCTCTATTTTACAATGCAAGTTTTCATTTCAGAGCTCTTAATTAATACTTTCTCGACGTTTCCGACTGTGAATTTTCATCACTAGTATCACTTAACCAAACAAATGAACTTAAACTGTGGCACAAATATAGTAATACACTAAATCAGGAATGAAGCATCATAACTTTCTACAATAAGATTCAACTCGATCAAAGCAAACAAAAGTCACAAAAACTCAGATAGCGAGAATATAAAAGCGTTAAAAGCTCGAAATACTAGAAACCGAACCTCTTCCATACATTACAGTGCAATTTCATTTCAGAGCTCTTAATTTAAACTTTCTCTACGTTTCGAGTGTGACTTTTCATCACTAGCATCTCCAAACCTAACTAATGAACTTAAATTTTCGCAAAAAAAAAAAAACTCAATCAGGAACGAAGCATGATAACTTTCTACAATAAGATTCAACTCGATCAAAAGTCACAAAAACTCAGATCGCGAGTATATAAAAGCGTTAAAAACGAGCAATCCTAAAACACGAACCTCTTCCATAGATCTCGTTGAGGTTTTGATGCAACAGATCGCCAAAGAGCGTCCATCTCGGAACATAGGGTTTGGATTTGAGAGATATCTCTCCGGACGGCAACAGATAGTTCGGGCGAATCAACGGCAGCGGCGAGCCGCTCGAGTCTCTCGAGATCATCTCGGGTCTTCAACAACAAGCGCCTCGATCTCTGATACAGCTCCGACAGAGTCCCTCCGCCATCGGCAGCCATAGTTAAAGAGTAGAAGAAGCTAACTGATTCATAGGGGGTGCAGCAGGTAGATGATAATATTACACTTTGAGCTTTTTTTCTTTCAAATAGTAACACTTTGGTTCTACATACTTTGTGGTTGAGTTGATCTTGTTTATTATTAACTAGGTTTTTACCCGGGATTGCTTCCCGGGCTCGGGAAACTTAGTTATATCAATTATTATTTGTTATTAATACGACCTCATTACATCAAGCATCTCATTGGATTCAACATCAATGTTTTCACATCACCGGGTAATTAATTACCCGGGATTGCTTCCCGGGTAATTAATTAATCCAAACGTTCAACAAACAATAAATTCACAAAATGTAACTCCATATGTGATCCTTATTAATCAATAGTTACCATATTATTATAGTAAGGAACCCGTGCGATGCTGCAGAACACGCAACACACTAACACAGACACCGCTAGATAGTCCGTTAGCTAACCTTGTTAGGATCGGAGGCTTTCGTGATTGTGTTTATTTGTATAATTTGAACAAATCAAATAGAAATGAACATAGTTTAAGTGCAGCGGAAATGAACAACAAACTTTGTAAACACAATCAAAGAGGAAGATAGTTTTTATAAACATTTGCTTTTCATTAAGTTGAAAGATTACAAATCAAAGCAAAAGATTACAAGCATGCTTACAAACTAAACTCCCCCTCAGCCTTTTACTCCATGGTTGGTTGCACAAGATGAAAGGATTGAATTAAGAAGAACTCACTCAAGACGATCAAATGTAACAGTACAGGATACTGCTCCATTTATAGACAATCCAAACCACTGAGGCATCTCAGCTGACGTCACCATGAAACCGACGTCTAACAGCCTAACAACCTGTAACAACTGTTCCTATACAAACACTGCTATTATTAACCACTGATTCTACATAAAACAAGTAATATACTAAACTACTGCTATGCTCTTCCAACAGTGCTTCCCTTAAAGTTGATCAGTCTTTGAGTGGGCAGTGCTTTGTCAACAGTAGATAGAATCAGCAGTGTTTACTTCTTCAGGGCTTTGTCAGCAGTTTAAAGGGTAGCAGCAGTTGTATACGGACAGTGGATAGAGAGCCATCACTTGTTATGATCACTTTCAAGGGAGAAGTATAGTATAAACAGCTGCTTATTATGAATCCACTGTTGTGAACCAGTTTTCGCTTTCATCATCTGTTCCTCTGGTAGGGTTCAATCCCAACAATCTCCCCCTGGAACAGATAATGCCAAAACCCTTCATTATTCTGGATTTTTATTTCTCATCAAAAGTTCCCTAGCTTGTCTTTTAAATTCTTCTTCAAAGTCTTTGGAACTTGAGTCATCCTCATCCCTGCACAGTGAAAGCTCAAGGAGATCCTGCAAATCTTCAACACCAAGACCTAGTGCTTCTTTCCTTGATATGTACTTCACTTGGCCATTGGATCTGACCAAGGTCAATACGTGGGTCTTTTGATCAGACATCCACTTTAGTACTTTTGAACCCAATGGGTTTCTTGGGAGAGATTTATTTTCTGATGAGTTTGGAGAAATTGATCTTGTGAAAAGTTGTAAACTTTCAGACATTTGTTTGAAGGCCATTTCGATGACATTATTTGCTGCAGCTGTCTCTTCTGCAGTCTCTCTTTCAATCTGCTCTTGCCTCTTCTTTTGATCTAGTTCAAAGTCTGTCATGTCTGAAGTATTTGGTGATGCAGGTTTGGTTAATACCTTTTTGGCAAGCTCTTGAAGCTTTGCTGATTTGTCTTCTTTTAGATCCATTTTCTTGATGGCTTCTTTGAAGTACTCAGCTCCCTTTTCTTTTTCTTCTTCACTGGTCAGCAGTTTTCCTTTTTCTTGGTTTTCCACAATGATAGGGTTATCAGCTGATGTGATCTGTGTTTTAAGAGTATCAATCTGCTGTTCTAGCTTTTTGTAGTCAGGCTTCTTAGAAGTGTCTGAGACTGTTATCCTTCTTTTCTTAAGCCTTTCATAAGCCTCGTCGGTATACTGCTTTGTCCATTTTGCTATGGCTTCAGCAGTATCCACCTTAGCATCCACCAGCTCTTGCTTCTTTCTTTTATACTCAGATGTAAGGTCAGCAATGAGCTTTTTGTATTTGTTCCAATTTGGAACTGTCTTCTTCTTTCTTGGATCGTTTTTAATTCTTTCAATTCTGTTTGCCTCATGTTTTAAAGCAACTATTGGCCATTCTTCAAATTGTTTTTCTTCAGCAGGATAGAATTTTTCTTTCATGATATATGCAAGATATTCTTTTCTCATTTTATTTCGTTGATCTGTCTTTTCTTTGTTTAGATCTTGTGCATAGTCTTCCATCTGCTTGACCTTACTGAGCAAGAATTCCAATTTTTCAGATATGGCTTCATCACTTTGACCTTCACATTCAACTTTTGCTCTTATTTTAGTCTGCCTTGCTTTAAGCTTGAGATATTCATCCATATCTTCTGGGACTATGAAGCCTATGAGAGAAGGGAATCTTCTTGTTGAAGGATCATCCTTGGTGTAGAATTGTCTCATCTCATTTTTTACAGCTTCCAGTTCTAGTGGATATTTTGCAGCATTAGGATCATGTTTGTCTTCATCTGGCTGAGTTATTTTTCTTTTTCTGGAGTAAATTTTATTCAGTGAAGGAGTGCTTTTAGGTGATTTGTTGAGTGGAGTGAAGATGGTTTGAAGTGAAGTGAGGGTAGTGGTGAATGGTGGCTGACTAACAGTTGTTGAAACAACTGGTGTTTCAACTACTGTTGCCATTACAACAGATGATGAAACATCTGATGTCTTCTGCTTTTTCGCAGGAGGTGATGGTGGTGATGTGACATTGATGAGAGCAGTGGTGGATGACTGGCAAACAGCTGTTGAAACAACTAGTGTTTCAACCTCTGTTGTCATTACAACTACTGATGTGTCAGTAGATGTCTTCTGCTTTTGAGCAGGTGGTAATTTGGTGGATGGTGTTGTACTTTTAGGTTCTGGTAGGGCAGTGGTTGTAGTGTGTGTTGTAGTGTGTGTTGTAGTGGTGTGTGTTGAAGAGATGGCAGATGTTTGGTTAGCAGTTTTTGAAACTACTGCCATATCAACAGTTTGAATAGAAGTTTGAGTTTTTGTGGTTTGAGGTTTGGAGCCTTTGGGAGGTGGTTTAGATGTCTGTTTTTCTTGCTCAGGTTCAACACACAAGCCATGTTCTATTCCCTTCTTCTTCAACTGCTTCATTATCTCCCCCTTTTTGGCATTATCAGCAGGGGGGTTATCAAAGAATATTAGAGTGGAAGGAGCTTTGCTAGTGGTGTTTTGGATACTGGCCTTTATAGCCTTGATGTCTGCTTGAGTATCTTTGAACCTAGACTCCAACATGTTTGACAGCATTTGTACATGTATTGCATGCTGGTGATCAGCCGCTTGTTTTTGTTTTTGGAGCAGGGGTTGGAATACACTACATAGCTCATTTGCAGCAAGTGCAGGTTGTGCAGGTGCTTGAGGTGGAACAGCAGTGGATTGTGCTTTTTGAGCTTTTAACAGTTGTTGCACCATATCCTTTATTTCAGCAACTGATGTTTCAAGTTTTTCAACTCTGCCCGTCAATTCCTGATATTTTGAATGATAATCCAATTTAATGGAATCATCTGTTTCCCCACCAGCAGTGGTTGTACCAATGTGTGACTTAGGACATGAAGCCCAGAAATCATCCATTGATGCCCCTTGTTCTTGGTACTGGGGACTTCTTTCTTCAGCACTTGATAACCTTTCAATGGTACCAGTGGTTAAAACAAACTCACTGGTGGTTACCAGAGGTGCTATAGAAGAAATTGCCTTCAAGGGAGTCTTACTAATGAAACAACTGTCCAAATGTAGATCTGTTGATCCATCACTTGTAGTTGCTGCTCCACTTGAACTACCACCAAGAGTTACTTGTAACTCAAGGGGTGTAACCTCCTCAGTTGCTGCTGGGATAGCAGAGGTAAAATCATCAGACCCAGTCACTTGTAGGAGTATGCTCTCAGTGATAGGTAATTGAGAGGAACTGGTTTGTGTCTGAGCTATGTTAACTGCATGCAACAAAGGTATCATGCATTGTGGTAATGTGAGGGGTGAGGATAAGGGTGTTGAAAGAGACATGTCCTTGGGATCAGGACTGTGGAAGATGGATCCGAGTGAATCCAGAGCTTCATAATGTGGAGTCCCTGTGTTTACAACCTGATCCTTTTGTGAGGATGCAGGAGGAGTTTGAGGTAAAGGTGGAGATCTTTCTACCATCTGCTGTGAGGAAGTAGCAGCAGTGGTTTTTGGTGACATTTGTGTTGTCACTGGCAGTTGCTCTGGGATCTCATCTTCCAGAGTTGCCTTTGATTTGGGTTTTGAGGGCTTTCTGGAGATTTTCTTTTTGGTCCTTTTGGTAATGGCAGGTGTGGGTTTCAAAGCAGTGGCTGTGCTGCTATGATCACCTGTAGCAGTGGGCTCAACAGTAGATGCCTGAGGAGCAGTGGTAGCTGCTAAATTTTGCTCAGGCACCTCTGCTTTTGTATTTATAGGTGCCATCATTCTAGAAAATGTTTCAGTTGTTAAACCACTTATTTTAAAAGATGCACCTTGTTTGAGTAAATTTTCATTTTCTTTTCCAAATTTTTCTTTGAAACAGTAGCTTAGAAACCTTGGAAAGAGTAAAAATGATTTGCTATCAACATTCTTTACTAAGTCATTAAAGATCTCCTGGGAATAGTTATAATTTTCATTATTCAAAATAGCATAACCCAGACATTGGATCTTCAATGGTATTTCGTTAAAACCAGTTGTTTTATTTGAAACACACATCAAAAGTGTGTGGAATAAAAACCTAGGTGCAGAAGGGAAGAAACCCTTTTGTAAGGTATCCCTTTTTGGTTGTTCTGCATACCCCCTTTTCAAGAAATCAGTTTTCAAGTCGGTTTTAGAAAAAGAAGTTTTACCTTTCTGATCATCGAGTTTAAAGACTTCTGAGATTGATTGTGGAGTAATCTGAATTGCTTTTCCCTGTATAGAAGAATTGATGGCTATGACGATGTCTCCTTGTTTTTCAACGGTAGTATTTTTCCAGAACTCTCTTTGAGTTTGTTGGAAAATGGGAGAATCTGCTGTAAGCAAAGTTTTGTACTTTGATGCAGATATGGTGTCGATGATGGAATCAAAGGTGTGGTTGATGGTGAGTTTTGTGAGTAGACCCAAGTAATTGTGAGAGGATTTGTAAGGAATTTCAATGGGTTCACCTGCCGTTTGAGCGACCTCTTTGGAAGATGTTGATGATTTTGACTTTGATTTTGATTTAGATTTCGTCATTTTGATGAAGAAGACGAAGAATGGTTCGAAATGGAAGGCTGGAAACTGCTTTGAGAATTCAATTCCACAGTGTAAAACCCTGTTTGGGGGTTTTGATCAGGCTTTTATTTAGGGAAAAAGTAAGTGCTGATGTGGCAGCGGTTACAAAGATCTGAAGGCTAAAAACTGACCACGTGTGAACCGCTGATGAAAAAACCAATGATTGTAAATTTGAGTGCATGTCAACAATAAAAAGGGGAGCAGTGACTATTTTTTAACTATCAGTGGATACCCAATAAAATGTAACCCAGATGTTTGGTCAGTCAGTGGTCAACATGAAAAATGAAGAAACAGAGGCTGGCCTTCAGCAGTGGATAACATTTAACAATCACATGTTTGCGCTTAAACAAATGTTTGACATTAAAAACTTATGGTGTAGTTATATGTGACTATTTTTTAACTATCAGTGGATACCCAGTAAAATGTAACACGGATGTTTGGTCAGTCAGTGGTCAACATGAAAAATGAAGAAACAGAGGCTGGCCTTCAGCAGTGGATAACATTTAACAATCACATGTTTGCGCTTAAACAAATGTTTGACATTAAAAACTGTTTGCAAGAAAAGACCAATTTGAAGAATACTATACCCAAACAATCAAAATGAGAAGCTTAATAATCATCCAAGTGTACCTCACTTTTATTCAGTGGATGTCAACCTCCAAAATGTGAGCAGTAGTTGTTTTTTATCTAACAGTGGATAGATGTTGATTTAATTTGCAACAAATAGTCATCAAGAATATTTTTTATTTTGTAATTTAACTTGTCATTTTATCATTAAAACAATGTTTTAAATTAAATACTGTTAAACATCTAATCTGGACATAAACAAAATTTTGAAATTAAATAAATATTCGACCTGAAACATCTGTTTGAACATAAACAGATGTTTGAAATTAAATAAATACTGTTAACATAAACAGAGATATAATATTAACAGTTTGGACATATAAATACTGTTAACAAAAACAAAGATAGAATATCTACTGTTGATGATGAACCACTTTTGTTGTTGGGCAATGGTTAATCTTTGAGTTTGTATAGGTTTGTCTCGAGAGATAAAGTATAGAGAACCAATGTTTGTCCTAAACACTGTTACATAAGAAAAACTGATACATAAATACTAAAGTTGAATCCGCTGTAGAAGCTGTTATAACTACACCATAAGTGCTAGTATTTAACAGGACTTTGCCTTCAACAGTGCATAGCCCTCATGAGACAATAAGCCCATCAGTCTTTATATGGAGCAGGAATTAATTATAACAGTCCTTAGCATGATCAGCTGTTATAACCACACCACCCTTTCAGAGTTGGACCATTAAACAAATCCTTGACACTATTAATCCTCTGTTGACTTACCAAACAGATCTTCAGACACAATTCAACATCAACATAATCTAAATATTACTGAAACAATAAATAATAAGTAAAAATAAAACACAACAAAGATTCATAAAATTATATTTAATCATTTATTCAGGACCTTAAAACTAAAAGTCTAATAATTACATGACATACTGAACAATATTCAAGTTCAAATCTAAGAATAACAGCAAGAACTAATAAACTTTAGTTTCCACTACATCTATTGCTGAACCTCTTGATGTATGTCCTTCAGCATCGCCATAAACTGCACGTCTCTATCACCACACTCCATATTACTGACAACACAAATAAGAATAAGAAACTAATCTAAAATTCAAACGTGTCTTTTTCATTTTTATTGCACATCTGAGTTTTCACCAGCTTTGGACGAATGTATACTTTCTTTAAAAGAAGAAAATCTTCCTGGAGCAAGAAAACGTGACTTTGGATTTAACGGAAATAAAAAAAAATGGCACATGTAACTTTAAAGTTGCATCTCTGCCATCAAAAAAGGTAACACATACAACTTTTCACGATGTTGCAACAATTATACTGCAGCATCGATGTTGAAAGGTTGATGTGGGATGCGAATTTACATTGAAACAACGATGTTGGAACAATGATACAGGAACGATAACATGTAAACATTATCAACAAACATTCGAACAAAGAAGTGTAATGGGAAATTAGCTGCTAAATCACAAGAAAGATGCATTTGAGAGAGAAAGATACGGTCACATATATGAGCGAGCGAGATTTGAATGTGAAACCAGATAATTGTATCTTATTTATAGAATAATAAAAATATATATGGTTTGAAATTTGAATTTCAAAATTACTAATATTAATTAGTAATTACTGATTTGATTTGAAAGCAATTGTTATGATGTTTTTTGGGAACTGAAATATGCAAAGTAGGAAAAAAAAAAAAGGGAACGTCAATTTTAAATTACCTTTTACATATTTTTTATTTCAAAATTTCAAAATTACTGAGAGAACCGTAAGTTTGAAATTCTAGTTTTGCATATTTTAAAAGTCCAAAGCTCAAGAAATTACAATTAATTATTATTGATTAGATTTGCAACAAATAGTCAAAAAGTATTTTTTTTATTTTTTAATTTAACATTAAGGATAAAAATATATATGGTTTGAATTTTGAATTTCAAAATTACTGATATTATTAGTAATTACTGATTTGATTTGACCGCAATTGTGATGATGTTTATTGGGAACTGATGTTTATTGGGAACTGAAAGGTAAGTAGTGTATATCTTTATATCCCTCCTTATTAAAGTAAATAAATATTAGTAATGATATGCAAAGTAGGGAAAAAAAGAGATAACGTCAATTCTAAATTACCATCTTGCATAAATTTAATTTCAAAATTTCAAAATTACTGATATTATCAGTGATCTGACTTGAAAGCAATTGTGATGTTGACTTTTCTAATTTTTATTTTAACTTTAATTAAGAGATAATAACCGTCAGTTTGAAATTCATATTTTGCATATTTTAAAAGTCCAAAGCTGAAGAAATTACCATTAATTAGTGATTTGATTTGCAACAAATACCCATCAAGTATTTTTTTTATTTTTTAATTTAACATTAAATTTCATCAGGAAAACAATATTGGAGGAACTCTTATCTCATTGCAATGTAACGATTAGGTAAAATGGTAATTTCATTTTAATTGTAGTTTTTATTTGATAATTTCAATATATCACTAATTAACACCATGGATGGTAAATATCAATGGATGTCAAGAATAAAAAAGTGACCAGTGGCTATTTTTTCCTATCACTAAATACCGAACGTCAATTGTCATTATGACTTTTCTGTAATTACTGATATTATCAGTAATTACTGATGATGATTTGAAAGCAACTGTCATTGTCATGATGACTTTTCTAATTTTTAAACCGTGAGTTTGAAATTCACATTTTGCATGTTTTAAATGTCCAAAGCTCAAGAAATTAGCATTAATTACTGATTTGATTTCCAACAAATAGTTATAAAGAATTTTTTAAATTGTATGATCAAAACAATGTTGGAGGAAATCTTACCTCATTGGTATGTAAAGACGAGGTAAAATGGTAATTTCATTGTAATTCTAGTTTTTATTTGATAATTTCAATCTATCACTAATTAACACCATCAATGACAAAAAAGTGAGCAGTGGCTGTTTTTTAGGAAAACAACCGATGGTCAATATCAATAGATGCCAACAATAAAAAAAGTGAGCAGTGGCTATTTTTCCTATCAGTGGATACCCAACAGTTTTTTAAACACTTATGTTTGGTCAGTCAATGGTCAACAGATTTTGAAGAAACATATGTTTCGCCTTAAACAGAAGTTTGCCCATAAACAGAAGTTTGACTATAAACAGGTGTTTGCACATAAAGAGATGTTTATCTGGTGGTTTAAAACCACTGTTGGGTCAAACAAATTTCACAACAGGGCCAATACTCAAATAGATGTTGACCTTAAACAGATGTTTAGTTTAGAGCCAAACATCTGTTAAAGCCCAAACATCTGTTTAACCCTGAACAGATGTTTAAGTTAATAACATCTACTGTTCAACCTAACAGGGGTTTCCATTAACTATTGACCAAATTGCAAACAGATGTTAAAACCACTGTTTGTTATTGTACTTCTTTACAAAATTACATAGAATTCAAGAAAACGAAACAAACACTTAAAGAACTATAATTTAACACATAATCTAATCGGGCAAAGCAATCTATTATCTAAGAATTCACTGATTCTTACAACATGAAACAAACTCATAATGAAATACTAAAGTTACATAAGAACCACTGATAATTAAATACTAAATTTGAATCCGTTGTGGATGCTGAACCACTGCTGATACTAAACAGTCGTTTTCCTTTGATTAATCAAACTCTAGGTACATAAAGTGCTTGTCTTTAACAGGACCTTGTCTTCAACAGTGGATAGGCCTCATCAGTCTTTGTTCATAAAGAGCTCCTTTAAAACAAACTTTATGCTTCTTTTAATACAAAAAAGGTGGGAAACACCATTACTCTAGACTCTCTAGTAACATAAAATCTTATCTTACAACAATAGCAGATCCTTTCTTGCGTTTAGTAGGAACTACTGTGGGTTCTCCATCATCATCTTCTGCACAAGTCAATTATAATCATCATCATCATTTAGACATAAGCAAAAATTATTTTAACTATAAATTTAATAATCTTTCTTTGTGTTTAATTAAACTTTATGCTTCTTTGAATACAAACCTATAATAACCCGCAGCAGATTGTATGAATTTCAAACAACTGTGATTAGACTGAAATATAAACCGATAATTAGAGTATATCACTTCAAAATAAAAAACTCAAAATTGAAAATCAGAGTAGCAAAAAACACATACTTTAAACGATGTTGGAACAATAATACTGGAAACAACCGTGGAACAATCATCATCATTATATGATAATACCCTTAATTTATGGAACCTGTAGAATGAAATGCTCCACTGTTGGGTTATTAACTTTCAACCTCACTTTCCCTAAATTTATCAATTCTAATTTTCAACAGGATGTAATACAATTATTACCTTAATTAAGATATCTTCAACTGCAAACAACAATAGCAAACAACATCAAACAACAATAGCAAACAACATCAGACAATAATAGCAAACAACATCAAACAATAATAGCAAACACCTGATGTTGAATCCACTATAGATGCTGAACCACTGCTGTTACAAACAGATAATACCAATGAAACTCTAATTTCAGAAAGAATAATGGCTGAACATACTCAAACATCAATAATCAACAGATGTTATACTCATATCATCACCATCTAGAAAAAAACGCTAATTTCAAAACATATTCAAACATACCAGCTTATGGCAGAAATCTATCCGCAGCTAAGCGGATTTCAACTTTGATGACAACAACCCTGGAACCATATGATTAGATTACGAGTAGAAATTAGGATTAGTGTAAATAAGAGGAAATCATGAAAGTATTTCAACTAAAAAAAGAACAAACCTTTTGATGAAGTAATCGATGAACAAAAGAAGATTTTATGGTGGCGTCTGAAGAAGATTAAGGTTTGGATGGAAAGAATTATCTCAATAATTTGCAGGGTTTGTGAAATTTGAATTTGAATCGCCTGAATATAGAGAGAGAAAGAACCCAAGGTTTGTAAACAAAGATTAGAAGTGAGAAGAGAGATTATATAAGGAAAAGGGGATGGCACTGTTGGGCGGGAAAAGATAACTGAGGATGCCCTAATCAAGTGACACGTGGCCCAAATAACTTTCATTTATTATATATAATAGATAGGAAGTTCTCCCAGCTATGTGCACATTAACCGGTGGTATAAAAGTACCAAACCGACTCATACAAAACACAAAAACCATAGAAATGTATACCAGTAACAATATTGATTTATCGTTTAAACTAAGGAGTTTACGATTCTAAAAAGAAGTAACTTTTGTGAATATAACTCGGTTTTCAATAACCGTCTTTTTAATTTTTGAAATACAAAAAATGTTAGCAATTTTAAAGCAATTACCTAAACAAAAAGGTATTTACTAAACATAAATGCAAACTACAAAAATAAATATTTGGTTTTCATTGACTTCAGCTAGTCGAAGTTATCGGGTACTGGTAGTGCAAAACTATGAAAAACATTTAAACTGGCTCCTGTCGAAACCGAAAACCATAAAGTTAAATACTCCTGCCGAAACCGAAAACCATAAAGTTAAATACAAGTACCAGTACCAGTATATTTGGTCGGTATCAGTTTGGTACGTGTTTTTAGTTTTTTTTTATAAAAAGTAAACTAACAAAAGTTATTAAAAGAAAATTTAAACTAATTTTGAAATGAAAAAATAGAGGTGTGTTCAGGATTGTGTATTTTTAAAAGAAAATATTTAATCTGGAGAATACAAAGATATACCAATCTAAACGTTAGAAGAAAAAATAATAAATTAAAAAGAGGTTATGTATAAACCCACATACTTCATCCATCTACCATAAAAAAACAAATTTTAATTGTTTAACCTCTCAAACGCCCGTCCCCTTCAGCACAAACTACAAATATTAATGTATCATTGAATCATAAATCACAAATACATATGCAAAACAGTAACATAGAAACAATGAAATTTGATGATGACTAAGAAAATATTTAAAAAAACAATCCCCTTTATCCTCTATAAAATCATTTTGGATGTTTTTCTTCAAACAATCAAGTATCCTTTAATAGAAGTTCTTAAAACAATTCCTAAACAAATTTCAACCAACACAACCTCTATCATCAATCAAAACTTTCACCGGAAAGTAGAACTCCGGTTACCAGTAGCAGGAAAAGCTTGACGCCGCCTACCCAACTGGAAATCTCCACTCCTTTCACCACCACCAGCCTCCTTCTTACGGCCACCACCCGCCTTCTTCTTTTCACGCTTACCTTGATCTTCCCCAAACCTCGCTTCTTTCCTAGCTGCCGCATAGTCAAACGGTGTCACCTTCACCAGCCCCGCTGAACCACCTTCCACCATCTGGTTCAATGTTTTCTTCTCGTCGGCAGTCTGTACGCACTTCTGGAAGCTCAATGAAAGATCTGAAAGCGACATGGTCCCCTCGTTTCCATCTTCATCAGAACAAGAATCAGAATCCAACAATTTCGCATTGTTTTCATCTTCTGTTTTCTGCTCACTATTCTCAGCAGTTGCTGGTTTTTTGTCTTCCTCAATATCGCAATCAGATTGCAGCAAAATAACGTCACCCTCCGGTTCAGAGATTTTTGTCGGAGGAAGAACCGGAATTTCTTGAGGTTTAGGGCATTCTTTCACAATAGGATGTGAAGCCTCGATTTTATCTGTGAAAGACCGGAACGGAAGGGACACAGAAGATTTGATCTGTTCAACCTTAATCTCCTCTGTTGCCTGTTAACATTCGTATGTTTAACGAAATGACTTTGACTAGTTGCAAAATGACTAAAATACCCTTTAATTCTTCACCTTTGATTCAAGACTAGACTTTCTCTTTCCTGCTGCATTTCCAAACATGGCTCCAAACGCACGACTTGGCTTCTTCTGTACCTCAATGCTTACTCTGGATACCTGCATATGAAAGAACGTCGTCTTACTAAAAATATCATGTTGAGGTGGCAATTTAAACCTATTTACTTATGAACGGATCAATTTGGGTAATGCTTTTCCTTAGAAGCCCAAACGGTAGGGATGGCAATGGAGCGGGTTTGGGACGGGTTTAGGACTTTAGGTAATCCCAACCCCAAACCCGATTAGATAAGCTTGCCCCAAACCCATCCGAAAACCAGTCGGGTTTCTATAAGGTAATTACCCGTCAAGTATCAGGTATACCCACGAGTTTCGGGTAAACCCGTTAATTAAAAAAAAAAAAAAAAACTACCCGTTGAGTATCTATCGGGTAACTACTAATCAATCACATTTAGCATTATTGTCATAAAAATATATCAAATAACTACAATGCATATAAAAAAAATCACAAATTCATAGATGACAAAAATAGTGTATGCCAATAATTGATATATCATATGTTTCACATATAATTAAAAAAACAAATTAAATTATATCGGGTATAAAATCGGATAAACGGGTACACTTTATTAGGTAATCATGTAAACGAACATATCACCTAAGTAGTTAATGCGGTAAAATATCGAATATCGGTCAAGTACTGATTGAGATATCGATTATCTCGGTGGGATATCGGTAATTTTAATATCATGCTAAATTTATATATATAGCAATTTAACACTAACAATGCAGTATACTCTTCTACCATTAACAAATTAACCTTTTGCAACTTGCAAAACACTAACAATTGTAGCAAATAGTAACAATTGTAGCAAATAGGAACTGACTAAGACTTAAAACACTAACATTTAACAATAACTAACAATTAAGACTCAATAAACTAATAGCAGCAATAAGAAGAAAGACGAGTGGTAGGACTAGGAAGAAAGGTACTGATATCGAGAAAATCGGTGATATATCGGTCAATATCGCTGATATTATCGGTACCGATATTTTGCACTGATTTCTCGGCAGAGGACCGATAACCGATATATCACTGATATATCGGGATATTAACTACATAGTATATCACTAAAATAAAACCTAATCCCAAACCCAGTCCCATACCCGATTACCCTACCCCAAACCCGTCCCAAATGTGTCGGGTTTGGGTTCACCCATTGGTACCGGGTTCGATTGCCATCTCTATCAAACGGGTGATACAAATCAAATAGTTAGATTATTCTTTGGTAAATATTAGTTTTGTGAACATATTTAACACTATCTATAAAGGATAATATTTTGAGGCAAAAAGTGTTTGGGGCCAACCCAATCCTTTTTAACTCATTACCCAACCAGCCTGGCCTGCTCATTTTGCCACCTACAAATGGAAAGAATGCAAGCGAGTGACATACAGAAGAGCCATCCAATTCATGGTTTTGGTTCGCTCCAGAAATAAAGTTTCCAACTTTCTTTTCAACAGAGTCGTCTTCTGCAACATTACTAATACTTCCATTTCCTGCAATTTCGGTTGCTTCTTCATCATTAGCATTTTTAGCATTTCTTGCAGCCATCTGCGTAATTTACCATCAAAACAAATCATTGTATCAAATAAAGTTTACAACTTAATCATGGGTTTTATTTGTAAGTGTTTCTTAAATTCCTTAAAAAGATAAAAAAAAATAATGCCAAATTTAGAAAAACAAAAAAAGCAAGAAACTTCACCATCTCAATGTGTTCCTCCTTCAGTTTCTTGGCAACAGGTTCAAATGCAGCGCCATTCTGCATGGAATGCTTAATGATGCCAACGATTGAACCAAGGTTTCGCTCAATATATGGGTGTCTCGATTTCAATAAGTGGCGCAATTTTCCAGTTGTCACCGGCATTTGCTTTGCTTTAGAAATTTAATAAATAAAAATAATAAACTAATGTCAAAACTAAAAAAGGGGAATGAAAGAAAGGAAAATATAAAAGAGCTACTGCATTACCAATTTCAATAAGAACTTTGTTTGGCAATATATAACCGGTACTTTCATCTTCTGAACGAGCAATAACATCTCTCCACTCACAAAGTCCCTTCAATCCACAAGAAAAAGCCCTTGAATATATAATTTATTATATCTTTAACAGAGAGTACAAAAAGCAGCAACTTACTGCAACAATTGCAAGTTGCTGGCCGTTGAGATCAGCATCATACAACCTGAATCAGAAAAAATAAGTGACGTCGTAAAACAATTTCAAAACAGGAATCTCTGAATGTATCACAATTACAATCACAAACAGAAGCTACCCGTATATGTTTAGATATGAGTTTTCAGTCAGAATCTCTTTCTGATAGAGCTGCATGCAGAGATCATAACTGCGTTGGTATACCTGAAACCAACAATTTTAACTGAAATTAGAAGACAAAAATATTTTTCGTATATTATACAGAAAAAAAAACAACGATTAATTTATTACCTCAACAAGAGGTGCTTCGGGGCAGTTTGGATCTGTTGATGATGAAAGCAGCTTCCTTTTCATAAGATCGTATATGTACAGAAGATAGTGTGTGTCTTCTCTAGCGTATCTATCGAAATAAAAGTAAAAGGCATACACATAAGCATGAAGAAAAATGTAATAAAAAAGGAGAGTGAACTTGTAACTAGCAACAACCCTACCTCAGCATTTCATCAGTTAACGGTCTCAATCGCCAATCCGCATTTTGGTATCTGTAAATAAAAAACAAAAATGTAAATTACATGTTATGAGTCGTGTCATGTGTGCAAAAGAGACGTACTCTTTATTTGCAGCAACCTCACAAAAGTGTTTCAATAGATACTCTAGGGAGTTTCTCTCCAACTTTAACACCTTTGAAGCCTAAACAATTTGAAATTCACACTCAAGTCAGCTTCGATAAAATAAAAGAATAAAAAGAATTATTTTCAAATTCATACACTTGCTAATAAAATGAATAAAGCATACTCAGAATGAATTGAAGATAACCTGTCCAGTATCAAACATATTGCAAACATATATACCAAAGTCACGTTGCAGCCATATAATATCCCGATCGGCTCCATGCATAACCTGATATGTTGTAGTGTCAAAATGGTTAAAACGTTTAATGATCAGTTTAGTAAATTTTTCTTCAGGAAAAAGGGATTACCTTTCTTTTGGTAGGGTCTTTGAAAACCTCTCGCAGATAAGGGCCAATTTGAACCCGTAGTTTCAATGTATCTACAATGAAATCTTCGGTTCTGGTAGATATTTGCATCAAGCAAGTCAACCCTTGAAAAGATCGATAATGATTGTGTTCTAAATCAACCTAAACAACACCAAAATCATAATATTGAGTACTGACCAATATTACTACTAGGTGCATTTCAAATTAAAAAATGTACTATAAAAGATTACCGCAAATTCATTGGCATCACGCAATTTAGCAGCTAATTCCTTCAAACCTTTAACATCTTGTACGAGTTTAAAGGATGTGCTTTCAACAGGAGGTGGTTTCACGGGCTCTACATCACTTACCGTCTTATCAATGAAATCCATGACTGAAAGTTTCTCCTGCAAATACATGAGAAGTAAATCATATTATTTTGAGGGACACATCTATAACCGTTCCTGCAATAAATAACAGAAGCCTCAGTAGCATCTTTGTATCTCACATGATATCAATAAGATCCACAAATGAAAATGCCAAAACTAAAAATATAAGAGCCAACATCTTCCGAGAAATAAAAAGTTCAAGACCAAACGAATCAACTACATTTCTATGTACTGATGTATTCTATCATTCTTCTTTCAAGTTTCATCAACTCACATGGATAACCTAGAATCAAAGTTGAACAATCCAGTGACTTCTTGAAAAAAAAAAGTCAACGGAACCTATAAAGCGAAATGTTAAATGGCTAATACATATAACTGAATAAGTCCTAAGTCCTAACAACGAGATTCACTAAAATTCCATTCATGCTCAGGCACAACAGTTTAATTGTCAGCAATAGGTACAATGTGTTCCTACCATTCTTTCTTTCATATAACCACTTGGAAGCCTAAAATCAATCCAAAAACTAGAGATCCGCGATAACAATTTCCATTTCTTACACAATACCCAAGAAATGAAAAATTAAAAAGCTAAACTGGATGACTCTTTATAAGCATAAAAATTCAACCACATTCACTAAGCCAGTACCCATGGTCATACATAACAAGTAAAAAGCAAACAATTTAATGCGTTTCTAGAGTTCTTACCCATAGAATCACTTTAAAAAATAAAACCATATACCTGCATTAGCATCTTCATTTGTTATACAGTATAAGTGAATGACTAGCCAGAACCAACAAACTTCTACTCATGATCATACATGAAGTGAAGATATTCTAATTCAAGCAAAAGTTAATATATATTAGACTATTAGTAACTCACCAATGGGTGTATTAATGTGGACCCATCTTCACTTCTCTGCAACCAAACATGCTCAAATGGCTGATTACTATTGTTAACCAGTATTTTATACTCATCCTGTGGTCTAGGAATCGACGCTATATGAAACGAAACTTTAGCCTTTGTTGCCCCCATTGCATTAGAAGCAACCTTCACAGATGATGAAGAATTACCCAAATTATTACCACTAACTAAAAAATCTTTCTCAGCCCCTTTCTTTTTCCTACCTTTAACCAACTGAAACCCATCATCATCAACAACTGAACTCATAACCCTAACACCAGATTCCTCTTCTTTACTTCTAACCCTCTTAAACTCATCAACAGACGCATCAAACCTTTCAAACAACTCGTCGTTAAAACTAACTAACCAATCATAAGCTTCATCATCATCGTCATCAAGAAAGTTAATCTGTTTACTGCCCCATAACTGCTCTGCTGATGACCCAATTGTTTCAAGAATGGATTGGGATCTTTTAGCGATTTCCTGAATTGGGTTGTTGAATTCTTGAAAGTTGAAGTAGAAATGAAAATCTTTATTGCAGGGGATGCCTCTTGAAGACCCGGAAAGTTTTGAGATTGAAGAGGAAAATTGTTTGAATGATTGTGATTTTTGGGTTTGGGTTTGTTGGGTGATCGATTGATCCATATTGGAATGTTGATTAGGGTTTTAATTAGGGCATTGTGAAGAGAGGGTCTTGGGGGAAGTACGTTAGGGTTTAGGGATTTGGTTGAAATGGGTTAAGGGGAGTGAAGAACGTGTGTTTTCTTGAAGTAAAATTTACCTTTTTACTTTTTTAGGGCTTGGGGAGAAAGGAAGAGAGGGATCACCACAGTTGACTTTTTGTTCACTTCCTAGGAAAAACAAAAAAAAAATAAGAGTTAAATGCTTGGTTGGTCCCTGTGGTTTGCAAAAATTGCACACTTGGTCCCAAAACTTTACTAATTACACTCGTGGTCCCTGAACTTGTCAAAAGTGCACTCGGTTGGTCCCTAGCCCTAACATCAGTTAAATTTCTCAGTTAAGTCCATGTTAAATGACCAAAATACCCTTGCCTTATTTACCCTCTTTATAAAAACCATCTCTGCCTCAATCTCTGCCTCAACTCTCTCTCTCTCTACTCTCTCTCTACAATATGCAGACCACCACCGCCGCACCACCTCCGCCTTCACACCACCGCCATCATCACCGATCTCCGCCATCATCTCCGATCTGTTCAACCACCACCGATCGGTCTCCAATCTCTCTGATCTGTTCAACCACCATCATCTTCGATCTCCGCAATCATCTCCGATCTGTTCAACCACCATCAACTCCGATCTGTTCAACCACCATCAACTCCGGCGGTGATGACGGTTCTGGTCTCTTCGACAAGCGAGACCCCCTGCTCCTCTCTCTTCTTCTCGGTTCGAGTTCTGGTACCCCTATCCTTCTCCTTCCTCACCCAATCACTCACCTCTGTTCGAAGGGACGACCGGCCACCACCATCTTGGTGGTGGCTTGCGGCGGCGGACACAGCGAGAACGGAGAGAGAGAGAGAGAGAGAGAGAGACGGAGAGAGAGAGATCGGAGAATGAGGGCAGCGGCGGCGGCTGTCAAGCACCGCGTTTGGCTCGATTTCCGTCAACAACACCTCAGTTTCAGGTTCACTCCTGATTCAGATTTGGTCAGTCTTAGCTCGGGTTCAAGTCGGTTCAAGTTCGGGTGCACATCGGTTCAGTTACGAGTATCAGATTTTATGTTCAGTTCGAGTTTGATTCGGGTCTTACTTCAGTCTTAATTCGGGTTTCAGCTATGTTCGATTCGGGTTTGTTTCGGATCCTCTCCCGTTTCGCGTTCACAGTCAGTTTCGACTCAGGTTCAGCTCAACATCAGTCGCGGGTTTCGGTTCGGTTCATGTTTGATGAGCTTTGGTTCAGAATCTTGGTCCGGGTTGTTTTCGTTTTAGTTTTGGGTCAAGATCGGTCAACAAAGTCAGCTTGGTTCTGTTCGGGTCAGCTTTCAGTCCGGTCAAACGTAGTCAACAGCAAGTCGAAGCAGTCAGCTTGGAAGAGATGAAGGCGGAGGTGGTGACGGTGGTGGTGATGATGGCGGTGGTGAAGTGGTGGCGGTGGTGATGAGACAGGGTTTGGGGTTCAAGGTCTGATGAATGAGACAGGGTTCACTACCCTTTTATAGCTAAAAGGCAAGGGTATTTTGGTCATTTAACATGGACTTAACTGAGAAATTTAACTGATGTTAGGGCTAGGGACCAACCGAGTGCATTTTTGAAAACCACAGGGACCACGCGTGTAATTAGTAAACATTTGGGACCACATCTGCAATTTTTGCAAACCACAGGGACCAACCAAGCATTTAACTCAAAAAATAAAAAAAACCACTAAATTTATTTTACATGGTTAAATTTATTTTTAACTGTAGCAAAGTTTATTAAGGGGCTATTTTCGGGTGAACCTTCTTTATGTTTTGCGTCTGGCTAGTTTCTAGAGTGGCGTTTTTCTGACCGACACTCATAATAACCCGAAGCTTTGAGTTTCTCAAACTCACAAGTCTTTGTGTCTCGAAACTCAGACTATAACGCAACAGATTACACAATCTGAAAGACATAAAATTTCTGAATGATAATTTCACTCCTTCGACTTTCGACCTTTGATTCGATAGCAGCTTTAACCCTCAACTAAGATCTAGTTATCACGGGGAAAGTGCCATTTTATCATGTTAATCATGTCTTATTGTTTTCTAAGTGTGTTTAGTGAGTTGTGTTAACATTCGTGAATGATGCAAACAGAAGCATTTTCAAATTACTCAAAAGAAAATGATTATATTCAAATGGTTCGAAGATAAAGCTTAAAGCTTTCTAGTTTTTAATAAAAAAATATCAACCAACTAGCAAAGGTAAATATTTTAACTAGGAAAATAAGTGGGTGTTTGGGATTCCTTATTTCCCATCAACTTCTAACTTATTGACTTATTAAAAGTTAATAAGTCAAAAATAGTGTTTGGCAAAGATAAAAGGACTTCTAAAATTACTTTTAGATTGCACTTGCTATACGGGACTTTGAGAAGTAACAATTTCTTACTTCTGAAAACATAAAAGTCCTTTTGGGGGAGAATTTCCCATTCAACCCCTGCCATTAATCGATCCACATCTGCCAATCCCAACTGCCATCTTCTTTCCACATCGCCTCATATCTCTCATCAATCCTCCCTCGCCATTAATCACCCAGCTGCCCAGCTTCATTAATCGCCCCCATCTACCAGCCATTAATCCTCCAACTACAACCTTCATCTGCCCCCTTATTTATATCTACCAGTATCGCCCCATCTACCATGGGCACTGTCATCAACAGCTGAAGAAGCAGATTCACAGCGGCACTGTCATCTTCTTCTTTCAGGGTGAAACGTTAGTTATATGACTGTTCAACAGGAGATTCACAGCTGAAGAAGCAGATTCACAGCACTGTCAGCTGAAGAAGCAGATTCACAGCGGCACATTCACCGTTCAACAGGAAGCAGGTAAATGTTAAACCCTACTTTCTATTTAGTTATATGACTGCTTGAATTGATTTTCGAGTTTCTGTTTATGGGTTTGATGTAATTTGTGATGGGTATGTTGTTTGGTTAATTTGTGAGTTGAAATTTGTTTGTGTTTATGGTTGAGTGGTTTTGGTTGGATCTTGATGGAATTCTTGATTTGGGATCTTTACCCCGTGTATTTTTTTTTAAAGTTTGTATGAATTGAATGTAATCATGTTTGTTTGTTATGTGGGATTGTTGGTTTAATTTGCTCAGGCAGACTACTTAGACTTGTTGCCCTTAAATCACACAATTCTTCGTTGTTTGGTCATAGTTGTCTAAATGGTGAAACGGGTGGAAAGAAATTATCACTTGCCGTAAAGAAAACATATTTGAGTAATTATTTCAGTAAAAAGGTTCTATTTTGCTTGTCAATCCTTGGTTATTCTGATTCGCATTTAGAGTATTGTTAGCTATTTGACTATTTTACAGTTTTCGCATTCAGAAAATGGATGAAAACCATCCAAATGTTGTTTGTTGTGAAACACCACCTAACAAGGTTAGATCAAGATTTATGTGGGATGATATTACGTTCAAGGAGTTTATCAATGCATGCGTGCTTGAAGTTGAAAGAGGGAATAAACCCACTACGTCCTTTAGTAAGGCTGGGTGGGCGAATATACTACAAACTATGAACGAAAAAACAGGTAAAACCCTTGATAAAAAACAAATGACAAACAAATGGGATAGCATGAAAAAAGAATGGAAGATTTATGACCGCCTGATGAGACTTGAAACTGGGATTGGTGGGACGAGAAGCTTCGTTGACGCATCGCCCGAGTGGTGGGATGAGAAAATAAAGGTAAGTTATAATAAACTTATAATCAAAGACATAATGCAAGACTACTGTAAGTTATATTTTGTGTTTTTTGTTGTAGGAAGATAAAGACTTTGCCAAATTTAGGGGTGTAGATTTGAGCATCTATGAGTCGGATTATGCTACTTTGTTTCGGGATTCGGTGGCCACCGGAGAAAACGCTATGACTCCGTTACAATTTCAAAACGATGGCAATGTGAGCGGTGTTCGAAGTGAAGAAAATTTTGAGGGCAAAGGCGATAGTGATGAAATAAGTTTAGGTGATGATGATGGTTTGTTTCCTAGTTTCGTCGAAAGTAGTTCGAGTAAAAGGAAGAAATCTAAGAATGTTACTCACAAACGTTCAACCAAGAGCAAAACTTCATCGTTCGAGGACAAGCTTGATGTAGTATTAGATGCGTTATCAACAAAAAGCACACAAACTTTTCCACCAAATGATGCCTCCCCAACAATTGCAGATTGCATGAACATTGTCATCACTTTTCCCGGTTTCGAAGAAGATTCACAAGATTATACACGTGCATTACGTGTTTTAATCAAAAAGCCAAACCGTGAAGCGTTTATGTATCCAACAGCTCATGCAGCAAAGATGAAGCTCCTTAAGTCTCTTATGGAAGAATGATTTGTCATTTTATGTTTTGTGTTATCGTTTGACATTATGTGATATCGTTTGACATTGTGTTTTATTTCTACGTTTAATATTTATGCTATCTTTTGACATTGTGGTTTATTTCTACTTTTTATATACTGTATTATTGTTTACATTTTTGTATTAATAGGATGGACAGTGATGACTCCGATTCGTATGACGGTGATGAAGAAAATTTTGTGGAAGAGGATATAGAATTCAAAAGGTTATGTGGAATAGCTGTCCAAGGGATAATAATAGCTCGTGGCTTGCATAATACAAGAAGGCCATGTCACACGTCGGGTCGAACAGGCCACATGTATATTAATGAAATATTAACTGGCCATCCTAGACGGTGTTATGAAATATTTAGGCTGCACGTGCCAGTTTTTAGACAGTTATGCATAGATCTTGTTACGAATTACGGATTGAAACAAACCCGTAATGTGTCTGTCGAGGAGTCGGTCGGAATCTTCTTGATGACTTTGGCTCATGGGTGTACAAATAGGTTTGTCCAAGAATCTTTTAATCATTCTGGAGAAACCATTCATAGACATTTCCATAGAGTTATGGCGGCCGTGCTAAAGATGAGTGCTAACATCATCAAGCCATCCGCAAACTATAATGATGATGTACCTGCTTATATATTAGATAATCCTCGGTATTATCCAATATTCAAGGATTGCATTGGGGCTATTGATGGGACTCACGTGAGGGCATCAGTTCGATCGAAGGACCAACCGAAATACATTGGTCGAAAAGGCTATGCGACACAAAATATAATGGTTGTTTGTGATTTTAACATGTGCTTTACATTCGTATGGGCTGGATGGGAGGGTAGTGCACATGACACCCGAATCTTCAATGAAGCCTTACGGAGGCCGGAGCTTAATTTCCCACGTCCAATGGGAGGTTAGTATAATGCAATTTTTATGTTTTTAATACTTGTTTCAAATGACAAACAACTGTTTTTTATATTTGTAGCCAAATATTACGTTGTTGATGTCGGATACCCAAATACTAATGGGTATCTTGCTCCATACAAAGGTCAAAGCATTCGTTATCATATACCAGAATTTCGACGTGGACAGAGTAGTGCTATGCGTGCTCCTCGCGGACCAAAAGAGAAATTTAACTATCACCACTCGTCATTGCGGAATATCATTGAACGGACCTTTGGAGTGTGGAAAGCTAGGTGGGCGTTATTGAGAGATATGCATGTTAATTACACATACGAGCACCAAGTGAGTATTGTGATGGCATCGATGGCGGTCCATAACTTTATTAGAAAGACCAGTAGGTTTGATGAAGCATTTAACACGGCCCAACAAGAATCTTACATTCCTCGTGGTACTAGTAATGCACTTCATGAAGAAGTTCCGTCTACAAATCGTACGAATGATGTTTGTTTGTATATGCAAGCGAGAAGAGATGCTATTGCGCTAGATATAATGGAATCACGGACATGAACATATTATGATATTAGTGTGTCATTTATGTGGATTTTTATGTTTTTTTAGGAATCGGAATGTAATATTATTATGGTCTAATCAGGAAATTATAAAATATGTAAACGAATTTTATGTTACATGTTTCGTAAAATGTTTTTCAATAACCTAGAGAGAAAAAAAAATTAAATAAGCTAAACCAAACAATTTTTAAAGGGATGCCCTTTTTGGTCATTTTACATGAATAAGTTAAACCAAACACTTTTTAAAAAAGCTACTTATTAACTTATTGGCTTACAAGCTAACCCAAACACTTTTTTAGAAATTCCTTTTAACAAAAGTCCTTTTAACAAAAGTCCTTTTGTAAAAAGTCCTTTTCTCCAAAATAAGCTAACCCAAACACACCCTAAACCAGTACAAGATAAAAGTAAATATTTTAACTTTCAAAGAGATAAACCAAATTTAATTAATTCTTCTTTTGCTTCTCATCTCTAATCTTCAACCCGTAAGAAGCCAATCAAGATTATTCATTCACCAGTCCAACACATCCCTCGTGAGCCCAACCATGCCACTAAAGCAATACCCGATTCTAATGACCCACTAAACATTAAAGCCACAGCCAAGCCCATGGATGCTCATGTATCAGTGTTAACTTTTAAACTTATACCGCCATACAACTTGACACACCCTAAATAAATAAGGCAAAAGATCAGGTACAAATAACTTTATCGTACAAAAAACATGAAAAGATAAAAAACGCGGTGGCTTTTTCGTAATTATTTACTCGTAGAGTAATTATTAAAATTACCCTACAAAATGATCTTGTAGGGTAATTTTGTAAAATGACCTTATATGTTAATTTTGATCTTGTAGGGTAATTTTGATTCTGTAGGATAATTACGGGTAAAATAATTACGAAAATATCACCGCATTTGTTTACATTTTCATGTCTTTCGTATATTTTGTACGATAAGACAATTTGTACAGAAACTTTACTCATATAAATAATCAAAGAAATTGGAGAGGGTTCCCATCATGCAAACAAGTGGGATCATCAAGGAACCTCACTACCAACTAGCATCCTCACCAACTCCTTCGCCACCAACTATCCTCAATCGTCATATAATATTATAATAAAAAAATATGTTGAAATTATATTTATTTTTTATAATACAATACTTGAAGAAGAAAATTAGTTTTACACATAATGTTATAGCTATATCAAGTAGTTCTGTAGTTATGAATTTAAGAATTAGTTTATTTCCAACATATAATATCTTTCACACTTTCCGTGAAATTGGTCCTTTTTAGATCGTTTTATAAACTAATTTGCAATTTTTTTACGAAATGGGGTGGGGGTTGGGTTCAACCGGCATGACCATTGGAGTTAAGGTGTTAACCCCCTTTACGTCAAGGGTTCAATTCTCATCGAAGATGGACTTAGTGTAATTTAAGCCGTTAAAAAGCATAAGTTTCTTGTGAAATTTTGACCCTTTTTTTTAACTTCTCAATAGTATGGCAATATACTAGTTTGGTCAAAATATATTCATCGTTAACTAACAACGGATTACCAACTAAATACATTGACAAAACAGAAAAGGAAAATATAACATAATAAATTGTAGGTAATATGTCGCTGATTACCGGCATTTACCATCACTCTAAACGGGATTTCAACTACTTGTATAAAATAATTAATTTATAATTGGGTTTCATGGTAATCAAAAATGGGTTTCAAATTGGGTGTTGCTAAATGCACTCCCATTTCTCTAAATTTTACTGGTTGCACTCCCCCTTCAAGTTTTTAAAAAATTACAATCAAACATTTTATTTTGTATATTTTTAAATTGCATCTACTTGAAGTTTTTAAACAATTCAAAAATATAATCTTCCTATACTAATAAACAAAAATCTTTTTTGACACGTGTCACTTCCTCATGCTTTCTCACCTTATTTTTCCTATTTATCTATGTTAAATAACAATAATAATAATTTTAAACTAAAAATTAGATAAGAATAAATATTTTTTTCTATAAATAATTTTAAACAAAAATTTAGATAAGGATACACCTTTTTTATAAAAGATTTTCATTTACTATATAATAGATAAAATAATAATAATAATAATAATAATAATAATAATAATAATAATAACAATAACAATGATAAAAAGTAAACAATACAAAATTTGGATAAGGATACACCTTTTTTTATAAACGATTTTCATTTACTATATAAAAGATATAATAATAATAATATTAATATTAATAATAACAACAATAATAAAAAGTAAACAATACTAAAAAAAACTTTTTACGGCTTATCACTAACAATAAAATGATATAATAAAAAACAAAGAGAATTTATTTCTTATGGTATAATTCATAAAAAAATGATGAAATACATAAAAATGTGGGGATTGATCTCCACCTTTTTGTACCATAAACTATCTTGAATACAAAATTGAGACGAGTGTTTTATCTATCAAAATAAACAAACAAGCATGAAGGTCCTTATAATTGTATATCATAATTTGAATGCATCATGGAAATATTATTCAACCCATGTAATCTGTTTTTAAGCTAATAGTAAATATAAAAAAAAACAAAGTAAAATATTATAATAAGTAAATACTACATCAAAGTTCATTTTTGAAAGATAAATCATGACGACTGTATATATTAATATATGAAATTATATTTTGTTCAATACGTTCAATACACAGGTTTTTTTTAAAGATAGATCGTTTTTATTATTTATTATATAAATTTATACTTATACAACCCGTGTAATACACGGGGTTTTAACCTAGTTAAATTATATAACCAAATCTTATCCAAAATATTATTTAAATTGAATTTGTATCAATTATCTATGTGTATAACTATTTTTAAATTTTGAATTTATCTCTATCCTCTTATCTCGATCACGGTTGATGAGATTATTGGTCACCTATAGTGTACTCTTGGGTTATACGCATATCTAAATTTAAGTCTTTAGACTAGATACACTGGATTAGGTCCCTGCTGATTTTTTTTTTTTTTTTGTAATTTCGATGGCCTTTGGGCTTTTCTCGTTATGTCCTTTCTTGTTTGTTCCTCCAGCAGTGAGTTGGTTTTGTTTAATGAATGAAATTGCTGTTAAAATAATAATCACTCTAATAATTATGAAAAAGGCACTGTTACAGTTATATATTACCTCATTCAAAAGATTTTTGTTTAATGAAATTGCTGCTAAAATAATATTCATTCTAATAATTATGAAAAAAGGCACTTTTACACTTATATATTACGTCATTAAATAGATAAAATATTTATTGGGAATAGCTCAATGGTATTAAGGAGTTAGTTAAGGTATAGGATAGTAGGAGATCATGGGTTCAATCCTCATGATATGTAGCCATTTAAAAAAAAATTAAATAGATATGTAAAAGGAATGGCTGAAACTAAGAGGGCTAAAAAGGATGGAAGACGTGCCACAAAATTTTATGGATTATATGCGTGTCAGTTATTTATGTATCACACTAAAAATAAGATTTTTTATATGGGTGAAATTTGACAATTTTAAAACTATTATTTTTAGTAAGGAGATATGAAAAGTAAAAATGGGAGTGCATTTAGCCAACCCCTTCAAATTAAGCTTATCATAATTATCACTAAATTATATAGATACCAAAGTGTATGTTCGTTTATATTTTGTCAATTATGTTCGCATAATTTTGTTTGTTTATGTTCGTTTAGGTTTTAAATGATCAAACACAAACAAAAAAATGTATTCGGTTATATGTTCATGTTTGTGTTCAAGTTCGGTTAAAGTTAAATGAATGAACACAAACAACGCCGTATTCGTGTTCATTCAATTCGTTTACAAACATATATTCATTCAAAATAATTATAACTAGTATTAAGCACCCCCGCGTTGCGGCGGGGGCGAACACTAATGACACACTACTACCAGCGACCACCGACAGTGAAGTTAGGGCGTGTTAATGCGAATAAATTAAACCGAAACGTAAAACATTGAATAAAATAACTAAGTTGATCTATGACTCACGCGTTACGATGAACCCGCGTCTTTTTTCCCGTTTGACAGGTTTATCGTAATATATATCATTACCACTATACAAACCATAATGCATATATTACAACCTTGGTTTTAAAAAGCGAGGGGCGCACAAAAGCGATGAGGTCTAAAACCGAGGCGCGAAGCGCAAAGCACAAAAGCGGCGGACTTTTCGCACCCAATGCACAAGCTAATTATATATATTTTTTTATATATTTCCCAAAGGTTTCTAGTATCATTTACCTAAAATTGTGGCAAGTAACCTCTATATATGCTTTAATATTTAAATAACCCATATATACAACCTAAGAAGCACAAAATCTCTACTATATACTCAAAATACAACTAACGAAGTTATATGACAATCAATAAAACTCCATAAAAAGCAAAAAAAAGAAAAAAAACTAAGTTAGAAAAAGTTTTGGGTTAAAAATTTAAAATAGTATAACATTAAAGATGAAAATTGTAATTTTGTGAAAATAAAAGATAAAAAGTATAAAGGGTGTAAACCCTAAAAAAGTTCAGCCATCACTCTCTATTTCATATCTAGCCATCACTCTTACATCTCCTTATCTCAAAAGCACTTCAAATCGTTAATTCTGGCAATATTATCTCCAATTTTATGAATAGCCAGGTGTTTCATCTTCACATGTATAATTGTATCTACACAGAACGTGTAATTTTCTTATAAGGTCCTTAAAGCGCACGCTTCAGTGCCTCATAGCCTAACAAAAAAAGCGCTTAAGCGCACCGCTTCTTGGGTTTACTCTAGGCGCTAAGCAAAAAAGCGAGGGACCCTGAGCCTTGATGAGCCTCGCGCCTAGGCGCGCCTAAGGCACGCTTTTTAAAACCAAGATTACAACAACCATTGCATCAATATGTTGCAAATTATATTTATATAAGATTTTGGCTAAATTAATTAGATTATTATAAATAATAATAATTTACAAATAAAACATCACAAATTTGAATGGATCAAACCGATTGAACATGGTAAGATAATGAAACCATTATTTGATTAGGACACAACCACTTAAGCACAATTTACAACCATACATGCATACAAAAGAGATTGAATTCGGTAAGGTAATGAAACAATTATTTGATTAAGGTACAACCACTTAAACACAATTTACAAGCAGACATGTATTCAAATTATTTGACTAAGGTACAAACATTTAAGCATAATTTACAACCAAATATGCATGCACATGTTACAAACTGTATATGATTAAGGTACAAACATTTAAGTATAATTCATAACCAAAGATGCATACAAATGTTACAAATTAATAGTATATAATATAATATAAAATGCATACACATGTTACAAATTGTATTTGATTAAGATACAAACATTTAAGCATAATTTACAACCAAAGATGCATACACATGTTACAAATTAATAGTATATAAGATTTTGGCTAAATTAATTAGATTATTATAAATAACAATAATTTACAAATAAAACAACACAAATTTGAATGGATCAAACCGATTGAACATAGTAAGATAATGAAACCATTATTTGATTAGGACACAACCACTTAAGCCCAATTTACAACCATACATGCATACAAAACAGATTGAATTTGGTAAGGTAATGAAACAATTATTTGATTAAGGTACAAACACTTAAACACAATTTACAACCAGACATGTATACAAATTATTTGATTAAGGTACAAACATTTAAGCATAATTTACAACCAAAGATGCATACACATGTTACAAATTGTATATGATTAAGGTACAAACATTTAAGCATAATTCACAACCAAAGATGCATACACATGTTACAAATTAATAGTATATAATATAATATAAAACGCATACACATGTTACAAATTGTATTTGATTAAGGTACAAACATTTAAGCATAATTTACAACCAAAGATGCATACACATGTTACAAATTAATAGTATATAAATTTCGCATTTACTTAATTCATTAAATATAATTTATAATATGATTGTTATATCATTCTTCTTATTCTTTAAATTACCATAACATAATTCCTTACATATAAGAAGGTATTTGTGTTAAAAGTATGAAAATTGTAAGGGTGTGAAGAAATACGGAACTAATTATGGGACTAATCAGTTTGGTTTATGTTCCTTTCATAGTGGTTAATCTCCTTTATGATTTCCTGAGCTCCTTAATGACCAGGTTATCCTGCAAAACAGAACACCGTTACTCGTTAAGAGGGGAATGTGGGGGTTTCCCTCTTAACCGGGCTCCGGTGTGAGAATAAGCGACTGCTTTGGGGGAGATAATTAAGTATTAAGAGTGAGAGTAGAGGGAATGGAATGTTTAACCTGTGAAGTGAGGTCTCTATTTATAGCCGGAGAGGTGTAAGAGGATGTGGGCTGATGGGCCTTGGGCCGGAAGGCGACAACATGGAGGATATGCTCCTTGTCTCACTGGTGTCGACCGTTAGTGGTTTCTAGGAGCTTTCTGGAGCTGGCGCAAGTTGATTGGAGCCACGTGTCACTGTTGTCGGCCTGGCCGCCCTTCTGCCATCATCAGGTAAGTGGAGATCGTGGGGCAGTTGTCTCTGCCTTATGATTGGTGCCATGTAGGCGTCCTTAAGTACTTTTTGTCTCCTGTATGTCAGATGATCGTGGAGCACGATTGAGCAGAGCCAGAAGGACGTTGATTGGCTCTTTTCTTCTGCCACTGTGTACTATCTGGACAGCCTTGCGTTGCCTCCCTGCGCGATTCTTGCTGGGTATGTAACTACCTCGCGCGGGGCTTGGATATCTGAGTGCTCTTTTAGTATGCTAAGTGTTGTTCTTGGAGCCTGTTGTTGTCTAGGCCTCGCACCGTGCAAGATATAATATGATGTATCTCGCGCGAGGATCATGATAAGCAATTTGTTGAATAAGGAGTATGGTCCCGCGCGCAACCTTGATGGAGGTTTGCGCGGCTTTTTTGGGACCATACCCCTTTAGGGTGTAAGGGGTGTTCCACTCGTTGAAGTAGTCCCTTTCTACCTCAGCAAATCATAATATGTCATGTCAGCTCCCTCCCCATTCACCATTTTACAATTAAAACATTAATAGCACTGCACTTAAACAACTTATTCTTAAACAATAAAATAAAATAAAATAAAGATATATGTGTGATTTGGTGGAAGAGAGTGAGGCCCATCATTAACCTCGCTCTCTTTCTCCTCTTTTTTGAACAGTGAATACTCCCCTCAAGATTGAGTTTACCGGATGGTGAAGGAGGTTGGCGACGGTGTTCCCGAGAGAAGAGTTGTCTCCTTTTCCCCTTTTACCGCATGCGGCCCCGTACACGTTAAATAAAATATTATATAAGTTTTAGTGAAGGTTTTTTTAAAAAAAAGTATTGATGGCGGTGTTAAATTTGGAGGTAATAACAAAACTGAGAGGTATATTTACCAAATTGGGAGATTATTCAACGTCAACCAAAGGCATCCATAGGCGCGTCACATCCACGCTCTTCTATAATTATTTTCGACAACACAACGAATTTGGACAAAATGACAAATGCTCTACGACTATACAATTATACACAGGTGATATGACATGGTGGGATTGGTGACTAATAATTTGTCACGTGTTACATTTTAAACAACGTATAACATTTTTACTCTAAACTATTTTTATAAACGTGGAACATATTCAATAATTTGTTTAGCAGTGCGAAAATTACTTTAACCATTATAATAATTACATATACCTATATTAAAAAAGCGCAGCACAATCGATAATTTGTTTAGTGGTGCAAAAACCATTTTAACCATTATAATAATTATATATAAATCGACTAAAATGCATCTAGATTTCAACATTTTCAAAAGTATAATTTTATGATAGTAGTAATCTCTAGTCAGCCAGTAGGGTGAGGACTGACAATTAACCGGAATTAATTAGAATTAATCGGGATTAATTGTGATTAATCGGCAATTATTCAAAATTAATCGATAATTAATCAACGCCTAATCAGGATATTTACAACCATGATAATTTTAAAACATGGTAGTGAACTAGTGATAGTTTATTGTTGTCTAAATGCAACTACACATATATACTATATCAATATGCACATGTATATATATATATGTATACAATATTATACTTAAAAAATCAAGAGAGAAGAAAAATTAAAGAAATGATGGGAAGACATGAATTTTGTTTTCTTTAAAAGGTTACCTATTACACGTGTTTATATGGTTTTTAATGTAGTCTTAGTTATAAAATGAATGCGTCCATACGTGTTGGGGGTAGTTCAACGGTGAGAACTCATATGGAAAAACTTACTAAACCCGTCAACAAAATGTTGTTGGTCGGTCTATGAAGAATCAACGTGGTGGAGGACTAGAGGCTTGGAGCCTAATCGTGATAAAAGTTATGGACTAGGATGGAAGAAGCTCAATTTGTAGAAATGAAAAGAAAAGAGGGTAAAAGAAAACAGTGAGAATATATTTGTTACATGTTAGCCTATGTGTGTTGATTAGGTAGCTTTTTATTTATTTTACAGATCCAAATATTAGCCCACACTATTTGTTAGAGTGAGCATAGAAATAAATTATCTACCCTACAACCATAAAATCGAATTTAAACATCCAAAGAAATAGTGAATTGATAGTTAATTTTTAATGTATTTAATAACCGATTATATTGGTTTGCTTTCGATTACATACATTCATAAGGACCGAACTAACACAAAACTAGCATATGACCTAACCATTAGAAATGGAATTGAATCAAACGACTCATTGTATACCATTTGTTTACTAGATTACTTGTCCCAATTAAATTATACCCAAAAATTGAATGAGGGTCGACTGGTTTGCGATTAACCTATTATTAGAACAAAAGATTATGTAAGGCCTCCTGGTCCAAGATCTCACTCAGCTAAAGCAACCAACAGGTGTGCGGAATCCACCTGATGATCAACCACTGTAGATGAAACACTAGAATGCAAAGATTTGTGAGAGAAATCAAGAATACACTGAGTATTCTTGATGAGGAAGATGAATGACGTCACACACACAGTAGCCGCCAGACACACACACACAATGATTAGGGTTAGGTGCACAGAATTTCACACAGAATCACTTACCTTGTCTATTCCACATAAAGGTATATATACAAGGTAAACCCGGACTTCCAAGACAAACTAGAAAGCCCGGACAAAACAAACAACACAAAACTCTGAACTTTATCCCTATACAAAACTCAGACAAAGTTCCTAGCCTTAAACCCCTGACCATTGTCCTAGACACAAACCTCAGACAAAAGCCTTGACACAAAACTTGGACAAAGTGTCCCTAGGATAAAGTTGGGACAAAGTGTCCCTAGGATAAAGTTGGGACTAACTTTCACCAAATGTACAATAAAGACCCTAAAGAATGGGAGACATGCACTTATCACCTAAAGTGCATTAACAAACTCCCCCTTGATCAGTGCATGGTCTTCATTGGACTTGAAATCTTCATCCTTTCTTCGAGTACTCGCTGCCTGGTTTTTCACACAGAACTGAACCACCTTGATGAACTGATCAGCTAGCACACGATCTTCTTCAAGGTATTTCAGAGGTAGGCGACGAAGCTTCTTCAAATACTTCCATCTTGTGATGAACGATCCAGACGCACACAGCTTCTTTAAATCTTCCATCTTGAGATGAATGATCCAAATGCACAAAGCTTCTTCAAATCTTCCATCTTGAGATGAATGATCCAGACCCACACAGCTTCTGCAAATCTTCCATCTTGTGATGACCGATCCAGACCTGAAACACTTAACCCAGGATTAAGAAACTTAACCCAGAAGACACTCGGCCCAAACCTGGATCCCAAAATTAATTCCAATATCCCGGAATCAACAAATGAAATATTAAACAACCAATATTTAATAAATTGTATTTCAAATCACGATCATTCACAAAAAGTTACTTCAAGACTTATACTTTTGGAAAAATATCACAACTTGGAAGCAGATTTACCGAAACACCTTAAGATGACGTGATTACCCACACACTTAGATGGATCTTGCACGACCGATTTTTATATACAAAAAGACTTATTTTAAGATTACCTAACTTGATGTTTAACACCTTATTAAAGAATGTTCACAACCCTTAGAGAATTTTCAAAATGGTAACTCGCACATAGAAACAAGAAAGCAAAATCTTTTTGATGTTTTTTGAATTTTTGACTGAATAAAGAAATTAAACCTACGAACGTATTTACACTAATTATCTTTTTGTGAAATCGGAGCAAAGGGATCATATCGGTTTTTCTGTCAATATCCAACACAAGAACATAATTTATCAGTTTAAGCTCTTAGAATGATATTAACAGTTCAAGACGTTCAACGGTATTGTGGTCCACTTAAGCTTTAGCACGCTTTCGAACACTGTTTTCGAGATATGCTATTAAGTGTATTAATAACTGATTGTAACTATGTTTACCCACCTCAGAATATACTCCCGTATCAAGGTATGCACGAGAGTTCATCTTACTGGTGAGTATACCATTTATCATCTGTTTTTGACGTATAAGCTAATGTGAGATACTCACTTATTTGGGATTGAAAACAAGTCCTTTGTGATAAAATCACTTATTGAGGAGGAACTTGAATTTCAGATGCAAAGGGCACAGGAGCAAGTCCGTGAACAGGTTAGTACCATCGTACAGACAAAGAGACGAACTTGACTCCCGCATGATTTTGTGGGACATGTGATTGTTTATCACTTATTTGGGTCGAATGCATCATGTATTAAAGATATTTACACGTATGTATGGTATCATGGAAGATCTAGACTTGCGTCCCCGTTATTTCCGGTAAAAGAAACAACCATGATACCCAGATGATAAACAGCATAAAGACCACGTATCTCAGAACCTCGGCAATCTATCAAACGAAATTACGGTACCAAGACCATATATCCGAGAGATGTACCACACAAGTTACGCAGTTCATTATGTTTATATACCAAAAACAGGTTCTTATTGACGCGTAAAACCTACCGAAGCAACGTATAATGAAGTTGTCACAGTTAACGGTTAATTTTATATATATAACCATAGCCCTGCACCAGATACGACTAACCGATGTACTATCATTTCCCTTATATCTCAACACGACTTCATTTTATATTTTTCAAATGTTTTTGTATTTTTCTTAAAATTTATCCTACAACTAAGTAAAATATTTTTGGAGTTTTTCAATTTTAGGAAAGCGGTAAGTATTGTACAGAAAACATAAAATAAAGTTTCTATGCGAGTTTTGAAAAGCATTTTACTCGGGGTTGATCATGCCAATCATTCGGACCAGATTTTCAAATCTAGCCCGATCGAATGTCTTCGTAAACAGGTCGGCAAGATTATCCAAGGTGTCTACCCTAACCACTTCTATTAAACCCTTCTCAGCACAATCGCGAATAAAATGATGCCTAACATCTATGTGCTTAGTGCGTGAGTGATTAACAGGATTGTTAGTTATGGAAATGGCAGAGTTGTTATCGACAAGAATAGGAGTTCGAGTAAAATTCAAACCGTAGTCCCTCATTTGTTGCTGAATCCACAAAACCTGAGCACAACAGCTTGAAGCAGCAATGTACTCGGCCTCGCACGTGGATAGAGAAACAACACCTTGCTTTTTGCATTGCCAAGAGACAAGACGGTTCCCAAGAAGTTGTGCGCTGCCAGAGGTTGACTTTCTGTTCATCCGGCACCCTCCGAAATCTGCGTCAGCATAGGCCATCAAATCCAGACCACCTTCAGCTGGATACCACAATCCAAGCTTAGGCGTCCCTTTCAGATATCTGAAAATACGCTTGACTGCTTTCAAGTGAGACTCCTTCGGAGTTGATTGGTACCTAGCACACAAACAAACAGAGAACATAATATCTGGTCGTGAAGCAGTAAGATACATCAATGAACCTATCATTGCTCGATATAGAGTCGGATCCACTTCAGGATCTTTCACATCATCGGATGAAAGCTTGATATTTGTCGGTAGAGGCGTGTCAGAGGGTAAGCTATCTTCCAATCCAAATATTTTGAGAATCTCGTGGACATACTTTGTCTGATGCACGTACGTCCCGGTTTTTTCTTGACTCACTTGAAGACCTAGAAAAAAAGGATAACTCGCCCATCGCGCTCATTTCAAATTTGGACTTCATCACCGCCTCGAACTCACGACACAATTCTTCATTTGAAGAACCAAAAATTATGTCATCAACGTAAATTTGAACGATCAGAAAATCTCCCCCTTTCTTCAATATGAACAGTGTGGAGTCAATCGCGCCACGCGAGAACCCGTGCTCCAATAGATGCTTTGACAACGTCTCGTACCATGCTCGAGGAGCCTGATGGAGACCGTAGAGAGCCTTGTCCAACAGATAGACCTTGTTGTCTAACCCTGGAGCTTCGAAACCCGGTGGTTGGGACACATACACAGTTTCATGCAATTTCCCGTAAAGGAAGGCGCTTTTCACATCCAACTGATAGACTTTGATACGCATGTGTGCAGCAAAGGCTAGAAACAAACGAATAGCTTCCAGTCTTGCCACCGGTGCATAAACTTCGGTATAATCAATCCCTTCCTCCTGATTGAAGCCTTGAACAACCAACCGTGCTTTGTTTCTGACAACGACACCCTTATCGTCTTTCTTGCACTTGAAAACCCATTTCGTGTTGAGTGCATGTTGGCCCTTTGGAAGATCGACCAAATTCCACACCTTTAACTTGTCGAACTGAGCTAACTCTTCTTGCATCGCCTCACACCAAGAATTATCCTTCAGAGCCATTTGATAGTTCTTCGGCTCTATCTGAGAGATAAAACATTCATAGAGGCTAAGATTGTAGATTTCTTCTTTCTTGATAGCAGAGAACAGACACTGCATCTCTGAAATACTCCTTCGCGTTTGCACTCCCGCATTTGGATTCCCAATAATATTATCAACAGGATGATGAATATTTGTTCTTGGAACTGGGATTGCTGGAGCTTGAAGATTGTTTCCCAAATTCGATTGAATCTCCCCCTCAACATTTGCATTACTACTAGAAGCTTGATCATTTCCAGAAGACACATTAACATTTGGATATGCTGAAAAGTCAACGTAAAGATCACCACTTGTAGTTTGAGCAGCTGCATTGGGGATCTGCTCAGCAACAACTTCGTTGACAATCGAAGAATCAGCGACTGGAACATTCGAAGACACATTAGTAGGGATACTTGCTCTCCAGCTCGCATCCACTTCATCTTTGTTCACAAGATGTGTGTATACAACCTCCGAATCTTCTTTTGTTATCACAGATTTGAGAAACCGACATCAAGTTATGCTTCAGTTCTTCAACGTAGTTCACTTTATGCAGCGTAATTTTTCCATTTGACACCGAACCTTCGCCGGTGATGTAACCACCCTTCTCACCGGCAAAATTCACATAACCACCACGAATTTGTTTAAAATTGTTCAATAACTCTTTATTTCCTGTCATGTGTCTGGAACAGCCACTATCGATATACCAAATATAGATAGCTCTTTTCAGCTGCTCCTACACTCCCCAACAAGAAAATTTAGTTAGAGTGTGGGACCCAAGCCATGATGGTCTTGGGTCGTCCCGATTCATCAACATAAGAAAACTCTTTGAAATAACCATCATTGCCATTGTGTCCTCCATTTCCATTTCGGAAATTGTTGGAATGACTCCTCGTAAATCGTGGATTATACGGAGTTGACGATCTGTTGGTATAACCAGAGTTTCCATAATCTCGGCTTCCATAGTTTTGGTAACCGTAATTTTGATTCCTGGGTGGCTCAAAATTCCTACCAAATCTAGGAACATCATCGTGTCTTGAGAATGATCGTGGATGATTATCCGAATGCTGTCTTTGATTTGGAAATTGGGGGGTGACGCATTTCGGTCATTCACGAATCTGTTCTGTGCATGAGGTCTAACATTGTTGTTGCTCGAACCTCCAGAACGTTGGTCATTCTCATGTGTTCGGAAAGTAACATGATTTTGTCGTCTGTGAGGGGTTTTCTCACGAGTATCATGTCTTTGAGATGAACTTTCCGATCCTTCACAACGATTAATAACAACTGGTTTCTTCCCGTGATCCTGATTTTGTTGTGATTTAACATTTGTTTTGACAACTGTTTTTACTTCTTGTTTAATCACTTTGTTTGTCTCAACCTTCTGATTTTTACCGTTTTTCTTTTCAACATTAACTACTTCATTTTGTGGTTTTTCAACAAAAGGTTTCCTTTGATCAGGATCAACGAGAGATTTACCCCTGTCATCTGGACAGTCTGCTGCTAAGTGTCCTTTCCCACGACACTTATAGCATTTGCGAATTTTTGCAGCATTCTTTGGACGTTCCTCATGAACGGTCGAAGATGATGAGTCGTTGGTGGAATTTTTCAAAATTTGGTTCACAAACTGAGAGTTGGAACCGATTTCGATCTTTACTTCTTCTTTGACAAAATCCTCCCCTTTAACAAACTCAGTTTTAGGGATATTTTTCAAAAACTTTTTAGATTTCCCACGTGACTTTGGTTTTGACTTCGCATTTTGAACTTGATTAAAAATTTCAAAAATTTTATTGCTTATCAAATTCTCAATGTTATCAAAAGTTAGCTCATTTTTCTTAGTAACTTCACTCACCTTCGACTGTTCTGAGTCAGAAGCCTCATCAGGCTCAGATTCTGACTCACTTTACGGTTCAACCGTCAGAGGGGTCTTTGGCACAAAATTTGCCAATTCAGGATCAATGCTTGGCATCGATTTATAATTATGGTTTACTGGAGGAGGCACTTTCTTATAATCGATGCCGAACATTTCTTCCTCAGATTCTTTGAGACGTTGGCTGTTAATACAGAAATTCATCACTTCAGATGAATCCCCGAACTTTTCAATTTTTCGTTGCAAGTCTAAAATCAGATTATCTTTTTCCAAAATGATTTTGTTCTTTTCCAAAACACAATTTTGGTTCATTTCAAGTTCAGATTTTAATTCCTGATTTTTAACAGTTCCCTGAGCCACACGTCTCTCAAATTCAGAGATATCATTTTTCAGCGCTTTTATCTTAATTCGGTGTTCTTTATCCGAATTAGACAAAACAACAATGAGTTCTCTGGATTTTTCTAAGTCTGCAATTAAGTTTGTGTTATGAAGTGCATATCTATCAATCTTAGTCACAAACTCAACACATCTAGCACATCGCTTATCTACAGAAGATGATTTTACCTCAATGCCAGCCATGAATGCACAAGCCTCGTTTTCAACGGAGTTTTCTTCCAACCTTTTAGCTTCTGCATCCGCAAATTGCTGCATTTCAGCTGTGGAGATGTTGAATTCAAAGCGTTCTCCCTTTTCTCCATCTTCTGTTTTGTTAGCCTTTTCAACAGACTCTTCATTCGGGTTATCTTCATTCTCAGAAACATTTCCCGAATTCAACTCTTCCCCAAGAACCTCAGCTACAACTGCAAGTTCCTCAATGCTAGTCTCTTCAACAATCTCTTCACACATTTCTTCAGCTACAACCGCAAATTCCTCAATGCTAGTCTCTTCGACAATCTCTTCACACACTTCTTCGTTGACAATTTCAGCTATAAAGGCTTGTGACACAATAGCTCCTGAAAAGTCTTCCAATGCACAACCCCAGTCATAAGGCTCAGTCACTTTTTGTAAATAGGGGTGTTCAAAAAACTCGTGGCTCGCAGCTCGCTCGAAACTCGCTCGAAAAAAGCTCGAAGAAAGCTCGGCTCGAAATTGGCTCGGTTGTTAACGAGCCAGCTCGGCTCGGCTCGGTTTGTAAACGAGCCGAGCTCGAGCTTGGTCTGGCTCGGCTCGTGAGCTGGCTCGATAAAGTTTACATCCTTCATTTTTTTATCCCACATCGCTTAGAAAACAAAAACTAATGGAGTATTTCCCCTATAAAAGAAGGTAAAGACAATGTACAAAGGGAATTAACTATTTATACTTGCATATTTAGCCATATGGTTAAATTAAATGGCAATTATGGCCCTTAGTCTATGAAAAAAATCATTTTATGGGCTTTTTAAGTAGTAAATTTTGCGGTTTTTTGTTAGTTCGAGCTAGATCGAGCCGAGCCGAGCTAGCTCGAATTTTAATCGAGTCGAGCTCGAGCCTCAAATCTCAGCTCGAATTGAAATTCGAGCTCGAGACGAGCCAGCTCGAATCGAGTTCGAGCTCGAGCTGGGTCTAGCTCGGCTCGACTCGGCTCGTTTACAGCCCTATTTGTAAAGATTGAGCCACCATAGCATTGTTTGTTGAAGGTGTAAGATTTTCAGAACCACTTGGACGAGCACTTGAGTATGAAGTAGTTGCTGAATTGTCGTGAGGTCTTGAGTTGTTTCCTTGAGAGTTGTTTTCTCTGTTCGATCTTTCCATCTTCGGCTTCCGACAATCACGTGCGAAATGCCCATAGATGCCGCAGTTGTGACATTTCACCTTTGACATGTCGACTCCCATTCGAGTCTTTGTCTGACCTCCTATGAACTTCCTACCCGTTCTCAACAGAAATTTCTTCGCTCTACGGACTAAGAGTGCCATATTGAGTTGTAGATCAAGTTCTTCCATTTCGTCTCGATCTATCTGATCAAAGTCCTCATCAAGACTTGACGGTTCAACGAGCTTTCCAAGACATAAGTTCTCGTAGGCAGTCATGAAGGACGCCAACAGACTCATATTTTCTTCAATCATCTTCAAACCGCTTGCATCTATCTTAGGAATGTTCAAACTTGTTCCTTGAGATTTCTGAGCTCCACTAGAAGAGTACATCCCTTGACTGGAATTGGTTGTTCCGCTTGAACTAACATTGTTGCTTATAAAGGCATGTTCACTTGCAGAACCTTCATTCTCCGAATACAAAGCAACACCGACTCCACTATCATTACCCTTCTCCATTGATTTTGAAGCCTTATATAACTGAGGATCTTGGATCTTCTCGAAATCAGATGCTTGATCTTCCATATTCCAAGCATAACCCTTCAGTTTTTGAACAACTTCCTCCAATGAGAGCTCCTCATAGAGAACACCTTCTCTAATCAAAGCGGTGTACATATTCCATTCTCTGGAAAGGCAATTCAGAAACTTCTCAACCTTCTCAAATTCAGTGTAGATACCTTCTTGACTTCTATCAAGCTCGCTCAACAAATGATAAAACCGGTTCACGGTATCATCAAATGATTCATTTCTTAAAGCTTTAAACACAACGAATTGAGTCTTCAAACGTTCGAGTCGTCGTTTCTTGTATATTGCATTTCCTTCATAGCGCTCGATCATGCTATTCCACAACTCCTTCGAGGTACTTCTCTTACGGAAAGTATGAAGTATCGATTGTGTCATAGCCATCGTAATCATTGACATAGCTTTCTCTTCACAATCAAAAAATTTCTTCTGGTCATCAGAAAGAGCCAAATACGTATCAATCGTCAACGTACGTATTGGAGTAGCTCCACATCCTTTAACAATACACAACCAAATCTTGATGTCTTTTGCTCTAACATACCTCTCAAACCGATCCTTCCATTCTGGGAAATCCAATTCATTAATCAACAGAGGAGGCTTGTCGTTACTCCCCACTTCAGCATTGTGTTTGAGATTCTGAACCATTGCAGTAAGATTGTTCGCCATTTCAGAAAACGACAGAAGGTTACCAAGCAAGAACTGTGTTACTGAAAGATTTTCTAAGTCCAAACACGGAGAGAAAACACGGAGTAAAGCGTCTGAGCTTTAATCAGAGAGTGAAACCCGGATCACAAAACCTGAAATAAAACACAAACAGAGAAACTCGGATACTACACAGTTAGAAGTTTAAACTCAGACCACCTAAAGAGAGTAAAGTTCGGACTCTAATGAACTCTATAAACTTCGGACACAAAAACTCTTAAAAATACTATAAAATTCGGACTCAAAAGCTCTAAAGAAGTTATAAAATTCGGACTCACCAAGAGTTCGGACGCAAGAACTCAGACTCCACAAAGAAATTTGGACCTAGTAAAGTTTGGACATAAAAGTCGGACTCTACTATCAATAATAAAGATCGGACACTACTAATCAATTAAAAGTCGGACTTGCACCTAGTTAAATAAAAGTCGGACTCTATAATGAAGCTAAAGTCGGACTTGCAAACACAAAGTAAAAAGTCGGACTTAAATAAGGTAGGCTAAAAATCGGACTTTAACTAAGGAAACAAAAACTCTGACCTAAGAAAATATTCGGACTCCAAATATCACTTAAAAGTCGGACTAATTGATATAACTCAGACAATGATAGAAGTTCGGACCTAATAAAAGAAACTAAACTCGGATAGTAGATTTAAATACCAAAAGAGATGGACTTTAAACTTGGACAGTAGTGGATTTTAAAAAATTCGGACAAAGATGATAAGTTTAAGAGAAACTCGGACTCAAAGTAGTGGTGTTGACAAATTAAACTTGGACCTAAACACAAAAGAAAAACATCGGACAAAGCAACTAAAAAGTTCGGACACTACTTATATTTTTAGTTGGACACTACTTTCTAAAAAATTCGGACAAGTGGAACTAACAACAACAAAAGTCGGACTAATAAAGATAATTGAAATTCGGACTCTAATTCAGCAGGTTGAACTACGGACTACTACTAGAAATAGTAAATAAAAGGTTGAACTACGGACTACTACTAAGAAACTCAGACTCTAAATAACTCTAAAAAGAAAATTCGGACAATGAACAAAGGTCGGACTAAATGATTTGAAACTCAGAACAAGTCTCAAAACTCAGAAGAAACCAATCTCCGGACTATCTCCCCAATGTGACTACACACTGGTTCAACAATACCCCAGAGACACAAACACAGAATTTAAACCACGGACAAGGCTTCCAAAAATCAAACTCATAATCTTTTTCACCTTCAAAACTCTGTATGAACAAGAACCAAAAACCCCTGTAAAACCCAGATGAAGAACAACACAAAAAATCACCAAACTACTCAAAATCCATCACCAAATCACTAGAAATGAATGAAGAATCATGAATAAAACACAAAAACTCACTAAACACTCATTAATCCCTATCAAAGATGAACTTTTCTCACAAAAAACCTTCAAACTAAGAAACACCTACAGTAGTATGAGCACACTGCTCTGATACCACTTGTAAGGCCTCCTAATCCAAGATCTCACTCAGCTAAAGCAACCAAAAGGTGTGCGGAATCCACCTGATGATCAACCACTGTAGATGAAACACTAGAATGCAAAGATTTGTGAGAGAAATCAAGAATACACTGAGTATTCTTGATGATGAAGATGAATGACGTCACACACACAGCAGCCGCCAGACAAAACACACACAATGATTAGGGTTAGGTGCACAGAATTTCACACAGAATCGCTTACCTTGTCTATTCCACATAAAGGTATATATACAAGGTAAACCCGGACTTCCAAGACAAACTAGAAAGCCCGGACAAAACAAACAACACAAAACTCTGAACTTTATCCCTATACAAAACTCAGACAAAGTTCCTAGCCTTAAACCTAGGGCTGTAAACGAACCGAACGTTCAGCGAACAGTTCGTGAACCGTTCGGCGGGAAGTTCGTTTATGTCCGTTCGTTTAATAAACGAACGAACATGAACAAAAAATTTCGTTCGATTAGTTAAATGAACGAACATGAACAGAGGTCTCGTTCGTTCGATTGTGTTCGTGAACGTTCGGTAAGGGGTTCGTAAACGTGGTCATGAACATTAGTTGATTTGCAATCTTTTATGTTCGTATGTTTGTGCTTTAATTGAAGATCTTTGTACTTACATATATTTTATGTGTGCTTTTTATATTATTAAACTTTTATTTATTTTATTCCCCTAACAACTAAACTAGAAAACCCTTTCACCTTGTTTATGTACTATTTCCCTTTCATTTCTCATTATTTACATCGATGAATACGATCGACCCTCGTTCCACAATAAGGGATTCAAGTTCGAGTGATACCCTCTGGGTCATCTATCTTTATCCTTCGTCGCGTTCGCCAAATTTATTTGTGTTCGTTTGTGTTCGTGAACACGCTCATTTCCTTAATGAACGAACACGAACACAAAATCTCGTTTGGTAAGTGTTCATGAACCGTTCGTGAACACATTTATTTCCTTAACGAACGAACACGAACAAGGCCTTGTTCGTGTTCGTTCGGTTCGTTTACAGCCCTTAAACCCCTGACCATTGTCCTAGACACAAACCTCAGACAAAAGCCTTGACACAAAACTTGGACAAAGTGTCCCTAGGATAAAGTTGGGACAAAGTGTCCCTAGGATAAAGTTGGGACTAACTTTCACCAAATGTACAATAAAGACCCTAAAAAATGGGAGACATGCACTTATCACCTAAAGTGCATTAACAGATTAACCTAGTTGATCAATTTTATATATTCAATAACCAAAACATTGATTTTAGTTTGATTATGAATTAGTATTAGAAATCGAAACTTTTTGAGTTGCTGATCATTTTACGGTTTTGTTTTAAAATAAAACATGTTTGAGTTGTAAGAAGAGTAGAGAGAGCGAGAGAGAGAGTGTGGTGGGTCGTGGGGGTATACTATTGTTTTTTGGGTTTTATTTAATACAAAGTTTTGTTAATCAACAAAACTTAAAATAAAAAGGTAGGGTATTAGTAAGCCGGACTAAATTGACAAAATATAGAAACCACAAACAATAAAAGCAAAGGTGATGAAAGTGACAATTATAACCCAACCAGGAAACATAACACTCATCGAAAACTACAACACTCAATGATCAAAAAACTACATGAGACTATTTGTTTTGAAGCTCAAAAGAGGCGCAAAAGCGTGCCACATCAGCATAGCGCAAAGAAGGAACACCGTAACGACGAAGCGCAAAAAAGGGGCCTTGGACGGGCCATTGGCGCAAGGCCCAAGGAGACGAGTCTTTGGGGCATGAACAAAAGCATCACCATAACAATGGATTCATGGTGTGAAAGTAAAATGTGGAACCCTTTTACCTACATGGCTTTGACAACATCTTTTTTCTTATCTTTTAAAATAAAATTAGTAAACTATAGCGTCTGAGTGTAGGCATGCTTGGTTTTCAATTTTGAACTTTTAACCCAAACATCAATGATCTCTTCACCGGGAGGTGAGAAACTTTGTTTCTCTTGGAGTTACTGGGTTCAATCACAGACAAAGATGATTTTAATACTAATCGTAAGTCGTTAAAACTTAAAAAAGTAAAAAAAAAAAAGAAAAAGAAAAAAAAACTTTTAACCAAGCGGTTGAAATCCTGACAGATCTGATCCTCCTACCCAGCTCACCAACCACTCACCCACCACCATCGCCTATCTATAAATATCACCACTCCCCATCCTCTTCCCTTCGTCTCAACCAATTCATCCTCTTCTTATCACCGGAAGAACGAAACCTACCAGTCTCCCTCCGTCGAGGCTCCGTTCGATTCGTATCTTCCATTTCTACCACCCTTTAACAGGTACGCCCCCCACTTCCATTTGGACCTACGTGTTGTGTCGGTGCTAGCCCTATACTAAAACATACCTGCTTTGGAACTGATCACTCTGTTATATATACATATTAAAATTCAACTATTATAAGTAACAGAGTTAGATCTGCAATTGTGCATGTAATCGTCCCTGATCTATTATGTGGATTTGGGATTATTATTTATGTTTTATGCAATGTAGGTATTTTTATGTGATATTTTTGGCTTGGTAAATGGGAATTAAGTAACTAGATTATTGAGGATCACAGGATCTGGTCACATATCGTGTTATTTTGTCTGTATGTGGACTTGTAAGTTGTGACTGATGATAATGGGATAAGATCTGGGGTTTTAGGGTATTTGGAGCTATTGATCTACAACTGGATCTTGGTTCTTATACCGAATCATACTCGGTTTGTTTATGAAATGATTCTTTTAAGGTCACTCTCATTGTGCTTTGCTGTTACTAGAAGAAGTTGCTATGGGGTTCAGGTTCCTAAAGTGCTTCTCCACATTAGGTGTGACATGATAACTTCATGTTTAGGGTTTATGTATATGTGATGATAGATTTAAGTGGCTCTTCCTATATGACTAGAATGAAAATAGATATCAATCAGTTAAAGTGAGTTTTTTTCTGCATGATAATACTTGTTCTGTGTTGGCTGCTAGTTTGTTTTTGGTAGTTCATATCCGCTCTTAGTAAAAGAATAGTAGTATATTGACGGGTAAGTAGCAGTTTTTACTACGATCATGATAATTATAACTCAATTAGCTTTTTATTTTTTTAAATTAAGCCTAGATCGTTGTTAAACTAGCCTTTTTAGAGGTAGAATGACCAAATCTGAAGCATAGTATCGATGTTTAAGTGCTAGGTGTGACAGTGTCGGTGTGAGTCACCGAAGCTTGATCGCTTTGTCTATCGCCATTAAGAAAACAAGTTTTGTTTAATTCCACTTTTAGATTCAATGATGGATGCTTTAGAACTTAGATTTACCCATTGATGTTAATAGAACAGTTGGTTGTTTTCATATTAAATTGTTCAACTTGCGGTGGAACAGGACAATGGCATCACACATTGTTGGTTATCCCCGTATGGGCCCCAAGAGAGAGTTGAAATTCGCTCTTGAATCATTCTGGGATGGCAAGAGCACTGCTGAGGATTTGCAGAAGGTGGCCGCTGATCTCAGATCATCCATCTGGAAACAGATGTCTGATGCTGGCATCAAATACATCCCTAGCAACACCTTCTCATACTACGATCAAGTTCTCGACACCACCGCCATGCTTGGCGCTGTTCCCTCGAGATACAGCTGGAATGGCGGTGAGATCGGTTTCGACACTTATTTCTCCATGGCCAGAGGAAACGCCTCTGTTCCTGCTATGGAAATGACCAAGTGGTTTGACACCAACTAGTAAGTTGCATCATGCATACCGAGGTTTTTGGATCTTGTTGATTTCCACCGTAATCAGATCATAATACTAATGGAGAATTGCTATGATGTGTTTGATGAACAGCCATTTCATCGTCCCAGAGTTGGGCCCTGATGTGAAATTCACCTATGCTTCTCACAAGGCTGTGACCGAATACAAGGAAGCCAAGGCTGTATGTGTTCTTGATGTGTTCTTTCAAGTTTTCAGAAATGGGATTTAGGAATCTCGTCGTTAATCTGTTTGTTGATTCTTTATCGTGCAGCTTGGAGTTGATACCGTTCCAGTCTTTGTTGGTCCGGTCAGCTACCTGTTGCTATCGAAACCTGCAAAGGGTGTTGAGAAAACCTTTGACCTTCTATCCCTTCTTGATAAAATCCTTCCGATCTACAAGTACGCCTCGTTATTGATCATTTCCGTTATTCTCTTTATATTAAGCTGGAATCTAGTTTTGTTACAACAAGAACAACTTTTACAGGGAAGTCATTGCTGAGTTGAAGGAAGCAGGTGCTACATGGATCCAATTTGACGAGGCTACCCTTGTGAAGGATCTCGAGGCGTACCAGTTGGAAGCTTTCACCAAGGCTTACGCTGAACTAGAATCAGCTTGCTCTGGTCTTAATGTTCTCGTTGCAACCTACTTTGCTGACATTCCAGCTGAAGCGTACAAAACCTTAACTTCATTGCCCGGAGTTACCGGTTACACTTTCGATTTGATCCGTGGTGAAAAGACTCTCGGTTTGATCAAGAGCAGCTTCCCATCAGGCAAATACCTATTTGCTGGAGTTGTTGACGGAAGGAACATTTGGGCTAACGATCTTGCTGGATCCCTTGCTGTCCTCGAGTCACTTGAGGCTGTTGCAGGAAAAGGTTAGTTTCGTTTTTTTTTATCTTTAGCTATTAAGTTTTCCTTTCAATTTTGATTATGTAGCGTACAATTTTGATTATGTAGCGTAACATGTGGCCTACTGTATATGCAGACAAGCTTGTTGTTTCAACCTCTTGCTCACTCCTCCACACTGCTGTTGATCTTGTGAATGAAACCAAGTTGGATGACGAAATCAAATCGTGGCTTGCGTTTGCTGCCCAAAAGGTTGTTGAAGTCAACGCGTTGGCTAAAGCGCTTGCTGGTCAGAAAGATGAGGTATGTATCTACTCGTATCTACTTAAATCCATTATCCAGCAAATACACAATCGTTTAACAACTTTTTTGTTTCTTTTCAGGCATACTTCGCAGCTAATGCTGCCGCTCAGGCTTCAAGAAAATCCTCGCCAAGAGTGACAAATGAAGCCGTCCAAAAGGCTGTATGTGATCAAGATTCTTTTCCCATTTATTATTAATTTTGAATTCATACAGCTCCATTATGGTATAAAAAGTTCATGATCGCTTCTTTTTATCTCAGGCTGCTGCTTTGAGGGGTTCAGACCACCGCCGTGCCACTAACGTTAGTGCCAGGCTGGATGCCCAACAAAAGAAACTAAACCTTCCTATTCTCCCAACCACCACCATTGGTTCATTCCCTCAAACCATCGAGCTCAGGAGAGTTCGTCGTGAGTACAAGGCTAAGAAGTGAGTAATTAATTATGCCGTTGATGATGATGATGATGATGATGTCATAAGAATAATCTTTTTTTAATATTTTTTTCTCACAAAACCATGTTTTTATAGGATTTCTGAGGAAGAGTATGTTAAAGCCATTAAAGAGGAGATCTACAAGGTCGTTCAGCTCCAAGAAGAACTTGATATTGATGTGCTCGTTCACGGAGAGCCAGAGGTATATTTATCTATATTATATTTTATTTTTAATAATTAATAATAATTGGTTGCAAAGATTTTCTAAAACGAAGTATAATATTGCAGAGAAATGACATGGTTGAGTACTTTGGTGAGCAATTGTCTGGTTTTGCCTTCACTGCTAACGGATGGGTGCAATCATACGGGTCCCGCTGTGTCAAGCCACCAATCATCTACGGTGATGTCAGCCGACCCAAGGCCATGACCGTCTTCTGGTCCTCAATGGCTCAGGAGATGACCAAACGGCCCATGAAGGGTATGCTTACCGGTCCAGTCACCATCCTCAACTGGTCCTTTGTCCGTAATGACCAGCCCAGGTATCATCATATCACAAAACATTATAAAACCGTTAACAACCTTCCACAAAGAAATATGCTAAATTAAGATTCTTGTTTGTCTGTTTGTTTCAGATTTGAAACTTGCTACCAGATCGCTTTGGCTATTAAAGATGAAGTTGAGGATCTCGAGAAAGCTGGAATCACCGTGATCCAAATTGATGAGGCTGCATTGAGAGAAGGATTGCCGCTAAGGAAAGCGGAACATGCATTCTACTTGGACTGGGCCGTCCACTCTTTCAGAATCACCAATGTAGGTGTTGCTGACACCACCCAGATCCACACCCACATGTGCTACTCCAACTTCAATGACATCATCCACTCCATCATCAACATGGATGCTGATGTCATCACCATAGAGAACTCGCGGTCTGATGAGAAGCTATTGTCAGTCTTCCGTGAGGGTGTCAAGTACGGTGCAGGAATCGGGCCTGGTGTGTATGACATTCACTCTCCAAGAATACCATCCATGGAGGAGATTCATGACAGAATTAACAAGATGCTGGCAGTCTTGGAGACCAACATTTTGTGGGTGAACCCTGACTGTGGGCTCAAGACCCGCAAGTATGCTGAGGTCAAGCCTGCTCTGCTGAACATGGTTGCAGCCGCCAAGAAGCTCCGTGCTGAGTTGGCTAGTGCTAAGTGAGGGTTGTTTTTTGAGCAAGGGTTGAGTTTGTCTACATTGATTGATACCGAATAACTGCGGGATGATGAATTGATTGATGATATGGTTTAGGTGTTGTGTTTTTCGGGGTTCGTTGTGTTGTTCTCCTGTTATGTCATTATTATATGTTGTTTTAGAATGTTAATGGAATTTTAAAGTATAAATACAAAGTGAATGCCTACCTTTGTCCTTTGTCATTTTTAAATTAGAGAAAATCAGTATCTCGTATGCAGAGCCGACTCAAAATACTGTAGACTTAAAATTGAGGCCCTTTTCATAAAAAAATACAAGAAAAAAATTGTTTTAGATCCTATTATTCATATATCATCTCTATGTATACATAATAATATGTTTTTTTTTTAGAATTTGAGGCCCTACGAAAGTGGTGGCTCAAAGCGCTTGCTTTATTTCACTCCCCCTTGAGCCGGCTCTGCTCATATGGATCAACAAATGCCTCTCACATTCTGTTTAAGATTATAAAGATTACCACTTAGCGTGCTTCGGGTACCATCGTGGTGCCATGGTCGTCGTGATCACTGTTGTCTAGTATAGAACAAACACAGTGATTGGGGTTGAATTGTATTGAGATTGTATTGAACGCAAACTAGGGTTACAAACTAAGGGTTTATATAGAACACCATTTTATACATTTACCCCTACACTATGACATATTGTTTACTTTCCGACACTCCCCCTCAAGTTGAGTAGTGGGATCACCAATACTTAACTTGCTCAAACAGCTACTAAAGGCGTTTTCGTTGACGGCTTTTGTGAGTATATCTGCGAGTTGATCTTTTGAAGAAACATACGGGAGTTCTATGATTCTTCCTTCCAACTTTTCTTTGATGAAATGTCGATCTACTTCCACGTGTTTTGTCCGATCATGTTGAACTGGGTTTTCTGAGATTTGTATTGCAGCTGTATTGTCACACATAACTTTACTAGAAGCCTTTTGGGAAAAACCAAGGTCTTCTAGCAGCTTCCTGATCCAAAGAACTTCACTTAACCCTCGAGCTATACCTCTAAATTCCGCTTCTGCACTCGACAGAGCGACTACCTTCTGTTTCTTACTCCTCCAAGTAACGAGGTTTCCTCCAACCAAAGAAAAATATCCTGATGTTGACCTTCGGTTTCCCTTATCTCTTGCCCAGTCTGTGTCAGTATAGAGCTCAACATTTAAATGTCCATTTGTGTAAGACCCTAGTTACTATTTAACGGTTTTACATGTAAATACCAACAATTAGATGTGTAGTTAAGACTACACATACTATAAAAATACGGGTTTATTAAAACTTTTACAAATCATAAGTTATTCAACATAACGTGATCGGATTCGTCGCTTAAAATTTACGACGTGGCTATGTGCGGAAGCATGTATCTTTATCGTTTTCGGTTCTTCGATGAGCTTGATCGTCTTCCGGCATCCAAAATGTACCTACATTTCATAAACATGAAATGCTTTAGTCATACGGGGTTTAAAACGTGTCTAAACGAGTCCGGGAAACGAAACTGATTAAAATACAATAAATTGCAGGGTCTACCGTAAATTACGGTGGCTACCGTAATTTACGGTAGCCCCTGAATGTTGATTCTCCCACCGTAAAGCAGGGGGTTTGTGGCGTAAAGACTTTTAGGCTACCGTAACTTAAGGTGGCCTCTGCAGGATTTTCCAAGTTTGTCGTTTTCTACAACGAAAACCTTCATAACTTTTAATCCGCTTGTCTGTTTGACCTACCGTTTCTTCCTACGTGATTGTAATTTGATCCTTCATCATATGGAATTAAAATCCAACATCTGGATTAACAAAGTTTAAGACTTTTAAGTGTTTGGCTTATTACCCTTTTTACCGAATTTTGACCCGTTAAGGGCATTTAAGCACTTTTACGCATAATTCACACTCCTTTATTTCTAGCCTCTTATTTCCACATTATTTATCAAATGATCTTCCATCACAACTATATTTGTGATGGGTTTAATGTGGCGAACTATATAATCCGAGTTTTACCCCTCGGATTATCATTTTACGGCAAGGACTCATATAGAGTCTTTTGACCAAGGATTTACATCTTACGCTTTTATACTTATTCTAAGTATTAACTTGATTGTAAAACTCATTTTCAAGCGACTTCTAAGGGTTGTTTGCTTAATTTTGCTTACAAGGGCGTTTTGGTCATTTTTAACCCTTCTTTTACGACGAAAGGGCTTGCTTAAGCCATGCACGCCCAAAATATCATTTTTAACTAAATCTTGTTTTCAAAACACTCTGTCTATAATTTAAATCCTTTGGTTTACCTTTTAAGGTAACCGAATGTCCCTTTTACTTTGTCTAACTCTCATAGAACTTCAAGTTCTAAATGATGAGTTGTTCTATTATACATACCTGGCTCGGATCAACTTATTAACCCGGTTTTAATACCTTGCTTTATAATCGCAAGTTAAGAGCGATGCGAGCATCCATTGGATATCTATTCATGTAATCATATAACTCGACAAAAATCATTAGTCGATATTGTCAAAAGGTGATGTCTACACCTTTTGACCCGTTTGGCCGAATTGACCGTTTATCTATGCGAGATGATATTTATTATCATCTCATCTACATGACTCGTTCCGTTTAACACCGTACGGTCATTTTACTTATAAACCGTTTATTACCACTTTCGACTCTTTATGTCTTACGCGGAAAAGCGTCTTTTTGAAACTAACGGTTACTGTCAACGTGTGACTAAATTACTGTTTTGCCCTTATTATTTGTTTTGGCTTACCATAAAAGGTAACCATTAAAAGTTCATTTTTCCCTTCTCCACTAATTATCATAGTTCGATTGTGATTCGAGTTCCAATCACTCATATCGAGCACTATCCCTTCTCCACTAATTATCATAGTTCGATTGTGATTCGAGTTCGAGTTCGATTTCGAGTTTCGATTGCATTTCGATTGATTACCACAACACAACATAAATAAACATGCACAGATAACACGTAAGGCACACACACATGTATAACAATAATTAAAATACGTAGCTCGAGTTGCGATTCGTTGTCGATTTGATTAGCATAGCTCGATTATCAGTTGATTAACTTTATCGCTTTGTTACTTCCTATAGTTCACAGTCGTAAGTCGATTAGATAGCGATTAACATACGTCGGTTATTGTCATTAACAACACTTACTCCACATAATACAATCAAAATAAAGAAATTTTCTATAAATCAAATTCGCATCATCGGTCGTTGGCTTCGACCTTGACTTTGACTTGTGAAAACACGGGGTGTTACAGCCTCCCCTTGTTTAGGGAATTTCGTCCCGAAATTAGGCTGGAAGCTGTACAACGCCGTGAATCACGTTTGAGAACTTTCTCTTTCTAGACTTTCTCTTTAAACAACTGCGGGTATTTCGCCTTCATGTCGCTTTCGAGTTCCCAAGTGAACTCTGCGCCTCGTTTGCCTTCCCATCGGACTTTCACGATTGGAATGCGAGAGCGTCTGAGTTGCTTGGTTTGGCGATCCATGATTTCGACAGGCTCTTCCACGAAGTGTAATGTTTCGTTCACTTGCAGATCATCGAGAGAAACGTGTAAGTCGTGGTCGGCTAGGCACTTTCGGAGGTTTGACACGTGGAAAGTCGGGTGGACGTTACTAAGTTCCTCCGGTAGTTCGAGTCTGTAGGCGACTTTTCCGATCCTTTCCAGAATCTTAAAAAGTCCAACATATCGAGGCGCGGGCTTTCCTTTCTTGCCGAATCGGACCACACCCTTCCAAGGTGATACCTTTAGGAGTACGTAGTCACCAACGTCAAATTCAAGGGGCTTGCGTCGTTTATCGGCATAACTTTTCTGTCGATTCCGAGCTTTCACCAGGGTGTCTCGAATTTGGAAAATTCTGTCTGTCGTTTCTTGTAATAGCTCAGGACCGGTTAATTGCGAATGACCGATCTCGTGCCACACAATAGGCGATCGACATCTTCTTCCATATAATGCCTCGAATGGTGCCATTTGGATGCTAGAATGATAGCTGTTGTTATACGAGAATTCGACTAACGGCAGGTATTTGTCCCAATTACCACCAAAGTCTATGACACACGAACGGAGCATGTCCTCAAGAGTACGAATCGTTCTTTCAGTCTGACCGTCGGTTTGAGGGTGGAAAGCGGTACTTAGATTAAGCGATGTACCGAGTGCCGTTTGAAACGTTTCCCACAATCGCGAGGTAAACCGAGCATCACGATCAGAGATGATGTCACGAGGCGTCCCATGATTATAAATGATCTCGTCGGTGTAGATTCGGGCTAATCGTTCTACCTTGTAGTCTTCCCGTATTGGCAAAAAGTGAGCTGATTTAGTCAAACGGTCGACCACAACCCAAATGCTGTCGTGACCTGATGACGTGTGCGGTAGCTTGGTTATAAAGTCCATAGCTATACTCTCCCACTTCCACATGGGGATCGGTGGTTGTTCGAGTAAGCCAGAGGGTCTTTGATGTTCAGCCTTGACTCTAGCACAAGTTAGGCATTTTCCGACGTAGAGGGCAATATCCCTTTTCATGCCCGGCCACCAGTACTTATAGCAAAGGTCCTGGTACATTTTGTCGGCACCGGGATGAACAGAATACCAGGATTTGTGGGCTTCGTCCATCAAGATCTGTCACAAATTTATTCGTTTGGGAATCCAAATTCGGTCCAGAAAGTTGAATATCCCATTCAACTTGCTCACAAGCTGGGCTCCATCGTGGTAGATTCTTTATTTCTTCAGGGTGCGTTCATTAAAACACGCATGCTGGGCTTCACGAATGAGGGTTTCGAGATCGTGTTGGGCTTGAACATTACGAGTGCTAAGCAGATAGCTCCGTCTGCTAAGTACGTCGGCAACAACATTTGCCTTGCCTGGGTGATAACGGATCTCACAGTCGTAATCGTTGAGAAGTTCTACCCATCGGCGTTGACGCATATTAAGTTCCTTCTGATTAAAGATATGTTGTAGGCTCCTATGATAGGTGAAGATCGTACACTTGGTACCATACAGGTAGTGTCACCAAATCTTTAATGCAAAAACAACTGCGCCTAGCTCGAGATCATGGGTTGTATAGTTGTTCTCGTGGACTTTGAGCTGACGAGATGCGTAAGCTATGACCTTGTCCCGTTGCATGGGAACACAACCAAGACCAAGGTTGGAAGCATCACAATAGACAATGAAATCATTGTTTTCGTCGGGTAATGTGAGAACAGGAGCGTTGCAAAGCATGTGCTTGAGGGTTCGAAAGGCAGACTCTTGTTCGGTTTTCCAAACAAAAGGCTTGTCTTTATGCATGAGAGAGGTAAGCGGCACAACAATCTTTGAGAATCCCTCGATAAATCGTCGATAATAGCCCGCTAGTCCGAGAAAAGAGCGGACTTCAGACGGGTTCTTAGGCGTAACCCAGCTCTTAACAGCTTCAATCTTCGCAGGATCGAAGTGAATACCTTGACTATTAACAATGTGACCCAGAAACTGAACTTTCTCCAACCAGAATTCGCACTTGGAGAACTTGGCATAGAGTTGGTTCCCCTGGAGTAACTCGAGAACCAAACGTAGATGTTGCGCGTGTTCAGCTTTCGATTTGGAATAGATCAAGACATCGTCGAAGAATACGATGACGAAACGGTCGAGATACGGTTTACACACGCGATTCATCAGATCCATGAAAACCACTGGTGCGTTGGTTAAACCAAAAGGCATGACAATGAATTCGTAATGGCCGTAGCGGGTGCGAAACGTGGTTTTGGGTATATCCTCCTCTTGTATACGCAGTTGGTGATAGCCTGAACGTAGGTCGATCTTCGAGAAACACGTATCACCTTGTAGTTGATCAAACAAATCGTCGATGCGAGGTAGGGGATAGCGGTTCTTGATAGTTAACTTATTCAATTCCCGGTAGTCGATGCACATCCTAAACGACCCGTCCTTCTTTTTGACGAAAAGGACTGGCGCGCCCCAAGGAGCGGTGCTCGGGTGAATGAAGCCTTTCTCAAGTAATTCCTAGAGTTGGTTTGAGAGTTCGCGCATTTCGGACGGCGCGAGTCGGTATGGAGCTTTGGCAATAGGATTGGCTCCAGGAATGAGGTCGATGCGAAAGTCGATATCACGACTTGGTGGTAGTCCGGGAAGATCCTCGGGAAAAACATTAGGAAATTCTCGAACCACAGGAACGTCTTTCACTTCCTTCTTCTCTTTCTTTTCCTTCTCCGCTACTACAACGTTAGCCAAGAAAGCCCTGTATTCCTTGCGGAGATACTTGCTAGCTTGAACACATGACATAAGCTTGAGACCTTTCAAAGTAGTATCACCGTAAACACATAATAAGTCACCATTCGCGAGCGAGAATCGAATCATTTTGTCGAAGCACACAACTTCAGCATGGTTTTCGCAAAGAAAGTCCATGCCTACTATGACGTCGAAACTTCCGAGTTGCATCGGAATAAGGTCGATTGGGAAGATGTGATTGTTGAGCTCAAGAGTACAATCACGAAGAACAGAATTTATGGCGACGGTTCTTCCGGTAGCGACTTCAACATCGAGCGTCGAGGAGAGTTGGGAGCGTTTACGACTAAGGAGTTTCTCGAATTCGAACGACACAAAGCAATTATCGGCTCCTGTATCAAACAAACATGAAGCATAAATACCATTCACAAGGAACGTACCATTGACCACGTTGTTGTTGGCCTGGGCTTGACGCACGTTGATGTTGAAAGTTCTGGCGCGTGCGGCCTGTTGTTGCTGCTGCTGCTGTTGTTGCTGCTGTTGCTGGGGCTCTTGTTTCACGACCCTGTTTGGGCACATGTTGGCGAAATGGTTCGGGTCGCCACATGCGAAGCAGGCTCTGGCTTTGACTGCGGGTGCCGGAGGAGCTTGTTGACCCTGAGGGGCGGTGAGTAGAGCTTGATGAGCAGGAGCTTGTCGAATACGGCAGTTGGCAGTAAAATTGTGACAACCCGCATTAAACCAGGTATCCGTACGACTTAATTAATGATTAATTACTGTTTAATTACTGTGCTTGTTTGAACTAGCTGATGAACTGCTACTTGATATCTGATACATGTACTTACTTGCATCATACTTTACTTACCGTCACTACATTATTTACATACGACACCTTAGTGACAAACATGATGCACAAAAAGCACAGTAGCACAATACACGGATAACCTATTGAACATGCTGATAAAGCCAGCATCAGGCAAACACTGCCTCCAAGGCCTATAAGAGCCTGAGATATTTGGCTACACTAGTAGTGAGTGTAGGGATACAAGGGTTGTGGAACTGCGTCTCTAGGAATAAGATACACTGATTGGATGTGCCTAAAACGTACTTTAAGTACAAAACATAGCACCTTAATAAATAATCCAGCTTCTAGCTGACTAGTAAAGTGCCAAAATATGGGGAAAATACTACTAGACACTTTCTAAAGTGTTGAAATTAAATTGTGTCACTAAAAATAACAATAACGACACTTTAAAGCTTTGGTAACGCTTTAACGGATTATTATCCAACCGAACAACCGGACTATACCCGGAACATGAAAATATTATTATTTTTATTATTACTCTTTTTCTGAGCCAGTTAGAGTCCCTGATTACCCTAACACCCGCCATAACACATAACATACAAGTAACGGGGTTAAACACTTAACTTAACTTAGTTTAACATAACTAACTACCTAACTACCTAGTTGTGATCGAACTAACCCCCCCCCCCCTTCTCTAACCGGCCCTAACTATGGGGGAACACAATTGTACAATCTTGATTATTTAAATCCTCAATGTTTAATATCATGAGGACATAATTACCTTTGGCTAAGGACCATGAGATTTATCTATAAATTAACCCCTAACCACACAATAACTCTCACTAAACTCAACACTACACAACACCACTCCCTTGCCCTCTAGAGCTCTCGGCCGAAACCCCCACCCACCCTCATCATACTTTCGAGTTTGGTTCTTGACATTCCAAGCATCTACATACATCAAGGGTCGTATACGAGGAGTCTTGGAGCAAGCGGAACACGAAGGACCTCTTTCTTTGGCTTTTATCCACCCGTTTTTCGTCAAGAATCTTCCCTAGCCTTGAGCTAGAGGTATAACACTTAAAACTCATGTTTGAACTTATCTAAAGTGGTTAAAAGAATTTTTGTCTGTTAAAACTCGGAATCTTACAAGTTGAAGCATTAAAGTCTACTAAAAACTCTAAAAATGGTGGTTAATAGCATATGTGTTGTGTAAAAGTTGTAGTGCTTGGAAGTTGTGATTATTGAGACCCGACCTATGATGTGGTAGCTCGGATCATCGTTTAACCCGACTTGGTAAGATCATGGATCTTAACATAAGCTTGTTTTGATTAGCACAAGGGTTAAAAGGTGAAACTCTACCACACATGAAACCTGAACTTGTGTAAAAGTGTTTTAACATGTACAATAGTGTTTAAAACTAGCAGATCTACGTATCTGCAAGTGGTATTTTCAAAGAACCACGTGTCAAAGAAATCATGTTTTCTAAAAGATGGATCTTACAATAACAAGTATGATTTTATAAACCACAAGTGTGTAAACACTTGTGAAATGAAAAGATCCGACAAAGAACTAGTTTTGTCAAATGTTACTAGAAGTTGTAAAGACGGATTTCTCTAAAAACGAGGTTTTTACAAGGTTGGAATTACTTTATATAAAGATCCACAAAATGTAATGGGATTTACACTATAGTTTCGGAAAAATTACAAGTTCATGCGATTATGCGATTTACATACTTGTTGACTAGTTAAAATGTTGAAAAGATGCTTGATAATGTTGAGAACATTGGTTGATTTGATTTGTAAAAGAAAATGATACGCTTGAAAGCGTGGCCACCTCCAGTTACAGAGGAAACTCTGGCGAAATTTTTCTAAAAACCTAACACTTAGAACTATTTACACTACAAGTGTTAGAGTCACTTTGGACATGTTTCGAAACATAAATTTCGCCATGACATTATTTACTAAATATTCGGAGGTGGGATTTTCACAAAATATTAACGTGATAAATATATATTTTCACACAGTGTTTATGATTATTTTGTGAAAATACATAAATATTATTTCTAGAGTAAAATAATATTTACAAGCGTTAACGAATCCAAAATAATACGAATGCTTTCACCATAAATATATAAGTTACACCGGTAAGTATTTTACCACTCGATTGTTAAAACGTAACTTACGCACTTACGAAATATTTATGAACGCGTATTTTAACAACGTATTATTGGAGAAAAATTATGTGAAATGAAAATATAATATTTTTGAGAAAAATACTTATATTTTGGAATTGGAAAGGTATATATATTAAGTGAGACTTAATGATATAATTTGAACGCACATGTATTGAATCCCCCATCCTTGGGAAGGAGATTAACTACCAAGTATATACAGAACGTAAACACGAAATAGTTGTCTAACTATTTCCCAAAAGATTTAACTATAAAGCTAAGGCACGGCCGTCCGTCTAATAGAATTAGCACTTGTAGGTCGTCGCACAGCTTTCTGATTTGGAGATACTTGGTAGAGACGCACCGACTGTGAGTTCATGTCCCCCTTTTCTCTAACTGTTTTCAGTTTTCTTAACTGCGGGGGTGAAATACATGTTACTTTGTTTACAAGTACTTTATATACGGTATGGTTAGCGTAAGGAGGTGTATTATTCCGATCATGTGAGTGGGTAGGAGCAATATGAGGCCATTAGTCCTCATGTCGGGACCGAGGGACAGGAGCGGTAGATCTATCTGGGTGTAGCGAGCCCAGCCCCAGGCCAAACTAGAAACGGACCTTGGGGTGACTTTGTCCACATACTAATGCCGTGGCGAAATCTGCTAGGTTTGAGTCTCCCTATTTGCACTTCACATATATCAGTGGCCTTGCAAACCATTGGTGATCACAAGTCCCCTTATTTGCTACATACCACGACTATTTTCATACTCACAAGTGTTTTACATACTCACTTACACATGAACTCGCTCAACATTATTGTTGATTTTTCAACTTACATGTATTTCAGGAAATTAACGAGATCTGGCACGGTATGGCATGTTTTCCGCTGCACTAGTTTCCGAGGTCATCCAAGGTTTAGGGGATGTGTCTCTTTCCTGGACAAGACACAATCCTTAAATCACATTTATGTTATGTTTCAAGTTGTAATGTCTGTTGAACAAGGTTATGGTTGTTAGGGTATGTTCCCGTTAAAACAATGGTACTGTACTTGGTTTTCAAAATTTAATGGATGATCTTGCATGTTTTTAATTCATATAGCTTGGTTATGATTAAGCTATGGTATTAAGAAGTCACACCAAATTAACCACGCTTCCGCAAAGCCAGGGTGTGACAGCTTGGTATCAGAGCTCTGATCATAGCGAACTAGGATTCTTTCTCGAGTCTAGACTATGATCACTAGGGCTCTCACGAAAACATTTTTACTGCATACCACTTAAGTCCAGATCCAAAACGTTTTTACAAACAGATGTTGAGCACATTTCATTCTTTATTATAGGCTCAGTCTGGGAGGCTGAGGCTCGGTCTGAGAGGCCGAGGCTCGGTCTGAGAGAACGAGGTAGTTGGCTAGTGAGACTAGGAGAATTGGCTAGTGAGACTAGGAGAATTGACTAGTAGGACTAGGAAGAGCAGTCTGAGAGGCTGGGAGGCTAGTGGGACTAGGAGAATGATTTGAATGCTTACTTGGTGACTTATGTGATTATTTGATTATATGATTGACTGTTTGTGCATGTTTGTGTATATGTTACAGACACATGGATTCTACAGACACTGGTGGTTCAGACACCACAGGCCCTAGGCCTATCGTATCAGACGACCTAGAGTCATCGGAGCACGAGGTTCACACGTCCGACGTCACGAGCACAGATGAGGACGACTTTCAACCCTTCGCATTACCTGACGGTGCTGACGAGCTCGCAGATGGTCTTTTGGCTGGGGATCTACCACTTGCAGTGATCCCTGCTCCTATACCGCTTGCTTCGTATCCTGCTTACGATTTGCCTATCGACGACGAGGAGGATGATATCGATATGTTTGACGAGGAGCCTTTCGAGGAGGATGCTCAGGGCGAGGCCCTTCCTGCTGCTGATGGTCCCTTGTTGATGGCAGATGCTCCCGCCGCGGAGTCACCTGCTCACTCCCCAATCCCAGACTCCTTTGAGTCTGTGGCCTCTGTACCCTCACACATCCAGAGTGCGCATCACTTCTCGCATGGATCAGATCCTGATCAGGCATCTTCTGTTGCCCCTATCCCCAGTTTTGTTTTCGGCCACGATGATGAGGGGGATTCCGATCCTATGTTTCCCCCAGGATTCGACCCAGATCGTGACTTAGAGTTTATTCCGATGGATCAGTTTATGGAGGATCCAGTAGACCCTGTTGACCCATTTGATCCTATTGACCCAGATTTTGATTTAGAGATGGCTTTTGATGACCTTGAGCCTGTCGTTGCTCCTGAGCCGGCAGCCGCTCTAGACCCCATACCTGAGCATGACCCAGTACATGCTGACATCCCTTTTGAGCCTGTTGCTGATGATCTCCCCGTGGATGTTCCTTTGATGGAGGGCGATCATGTCGTTGTTGATCCTGTTGATCCTTTACCCGTTATCGCTATACCTGTTGACCCTCCCGTTGAGCACATTGCACCTGTTCACCCCGTTGTTGCTCCCCCACTTGATCCCGTTCCACTAGAGCCCGAGCATGCACTGTTCGCGGCACACATGGATCCACCAGATGAGCATGCACAGCACGGTTGGATACCTGCTGATGAGGATGTTCCACCATTTCCCCCTCAGATCCCTGTTACGCGACATGCTGATTTTTCTTTTCAGGTTCCTCAGTTTGTACCTCCAGCGAGGGCTGGAGAGGGTTCTTCAGCCCATCCTTTTGGGCATGTACCGATGTCTATCCCTTTTATGCCCCAGATATTATCTGTTCCACCCTCTGTTGCTCCATTTCACGTGGCACCTTTCGACCCCACTAGTGAGCCGTTCCTTTGGGCACCAGACTCTGCTGTACCACCTACTGACCCCTACCATCGTTTCCACATGGGGTATACTATCGAGGACGTCTTGATGTCCTTCGTCGCCCAGCACGAGTCGCACACGCAGCGCATCCAGGAGCTTGAGAGGGCTCAGCTGCCACCATGTCCGTGCCATGGTCAGACACACTCTCCTCTGCAGACATTTCGACCTTTACCACCAGATTATGCTGCCCGCCTCTTTACACTAGAGCAGCAGGTTGCTTCTATCATTCGTACTCAGCAGGCTATGGAGGTGGATTGGCTCCAGTTACGTCGTTTGTTTTACACCCACTTTCCTCCTCCTCCACCACCATCTGTATAGAGCTCATCAATGCTGTTTGGGTAGACGAGGATGAGAAGACGTCGATTGTTGGATTGCACAGTATTTTTGGAGACTACTTTATGATCCTGACTTTTGTTGACATGTATTTGATGTTGTATTGACACTGATTTAGTATTTGGACAGGGGTGATGTAGCCCTGGTTGATTGATGATTGTATGTACTGATACACTTACTATGTGGTCTCGATATATGGCAATCGCAGTATTCTCATCATATCTGATTTGCTTGATTGCTTATTTGTATTTTATGACATGGGATGTTGTGTGATTGGTATTTGTGATGTATTGATAACATGAGATGTTATGTGGTTATACTATTACTATCGATATATACGTACACTACATTATGACCTGACTTACGTATTATAACATCGGAGCTTTACCATGGCCTGACCAACTTATACCATCTTTTAGAAGATGCCGCCAAGACGTGAGACACGAATGCCTACTAATGAGGCAGAGCTCCAGCAGATTATTGCAGCTGCCATAGCACAGTACGCAGCATCTCAGCCAGGAACGAGCGGAAGTATTAACCAAGGCAATAACAATCCACCTCACGGTAATACTAAGTCATTAAGACACACCGTGGCCTAATTGGATATCTTTAGCGATGATGCTAATGCCGTTCATATATTATAACGTATGTGCAGGGTGCACCTACAAGCAGTTCTTAGACTGCAAACCGGTCAACTTTGATGGCACTGGAGGTGCTGTCGCCTTCGTTCGTTGGGCTGAGAAAACTGAATCTGTTCTTCGCATGAGCAAATGCGCACTGGATCAGCAAGTCACCTATATCTCAGGGCTATTCTTGGATGGGGCCCTCTCTTGGTGGAATCTACAAGTGCAGACATTAGGCGAAGCTGCTGCCTACGCGCTGACCTGGACCGAACTAAAAGAACTTATGCGCAAAAAGTACTGTTCCCGCGCAGAAATCCAGCGATTGGAGACCGAGTTCTGGCACTTGAAAATGGACGGTCCAAAGGTAGCGGAGTACGTTCAAAGATTCCATGACTTATCTCAAGTGGTTCCTTACATGGTCACGCCAGAATACAAGCGAATCGAGCGCTTCATTTGGGGATTAGCTCCTCAAATCATAAGCATGGTGACCTCATCCAAGCCTGCGACTATTACCGAGGCGATTGATTTGAGCATAGCCCTCACTGAGGAGGCGATTCGTCTGAACAAGTTTGATGAGATCAAGACGAAGAAAGCAGAGACTCACGTCGAGTCATCAGGGGGTAACAAACGGAAGTTCTCAAACTTCAAGCAGGGCGCCAGTGTGGCGGTTAAGAAAGGAGGATCAGCTAGTAGTGGGAAGAAAGGAAAAGGATACCAGGGCACCCAGCCCAAGTGTAATAACTGTCAACGCCACCATACTGGCCATTGTAATGTGAAAGTATGTGAAGCATGTGGAAAGCTGGGCCACTCGAAAGATTCTTGTTGGGCCAGTGCTGGCCGGGGAGGCCAGGGAGGATATGGAAACAGAAACTACAATCGAGGTGGTACTAGAGATCGCCCACAAGGAAATAATGGAGGGAACGGAAACCGAGTCAACAATGCGAACCAAAACAACCAGCAAGTTGGGGGTGGCGCCGGAAGTGGTCAAAAACTTGGATGTTTTAACTGCGGTGATGTTGGGCATTTTAAGAAGAACTGCCCAGATTTAAACCAAGCCCGTGGAAGAGTGTTCCAACTCGAAGCTAGGGAAGCGCGCCAGGACCCCAATGTTGTTACTGGTACGTTCCCTATCAATCAACGCTATGCATCCATTTTATTTGATACTGGTGCCGATTATAGCTTCGTGTCGTTAGAATTTAAGAATATGCTTGGGTTAGCCGCTAATAAATTAGATATTCCCTACTCGATCGAATTAGCCAATGGGAAGTTAGTAGAAGCCAATGAAGTCATCAGAGGTTGTGTGATTGAATTGGGAGAACGTGAGTTCACTCTAGATCTACTACCAGTCCAGTTGGGAAGCTTCGACGTGGTGGTAGGAATGGATTGGTTATCAAGCAACAAGGCTGAGATCGTTTGTCACGAAAAGGTTGTTCGTATCCCAACCGATGATGGTGAGACCATTGTGGTTCATGGAGAAAAGCGTGAGACGCCGTTGAGGATTATCAGCTGCTTGAAAGCAAGGAAGTGTTTGCAGAAAGGATGTGTTGCCTTCCTGGCGCACATTGTGGATAAGAAGGCTGCTGAGCCGAGAATCGAAGACATCCCTGTTGTAAGGGAGTATCCAGAAGTCTTCCCAGAAGACTTGCCTGGACTGCCACCTCAGAGCCAAGTAGAGTTTCGCATCGACTTAGTTCCGGGCGCCGCGCCTGTGGCTAAGGCACCTTATAGACTTGCTCCGTCTGAGATGCAGGAACTGTCGACACAACTTCAAGAGTTGTTAGACAAGGGTTTTATCCGACCAAGCTTCTCGCCTTGGGGAGCTCCGGTCCTGTTTGTTAAGAAGAAGGACGATAGTTTTCGAATGTGCATTGACACCGGGAGTTAAACAAGCTGACGATCAAGAATAGGTATCCTCTGCCAAGAATCGATGATCTATTCGATCAACTTCAAGGTTCAAGCTTTTATTCAAAGATCGATCTTCGATCTGGATACCACCAGTTGAGGATTCAAGAAGAAAGTATCCCGAAGACAGCCTTCAGAACTCGTTATGGACACTACGAGTTCCTTGTTATGCCGTTTGGTTTGACAAACGCACCTGCAGTCTTTATGGATTTGATGAACAGAGTGTGCAAGCCGTACTTGGACAAGTTCGTGATTGTATTCATCGACGACATCTTGATTTATTCAAAGATGAAGGCTGAACACGAGCAGCATCTTAGAGCCATTCTAGCGCGGCTGAAGAAGGAACAGTTGTATGCCAAATTCTCTAAGTGCGAGTTTTGGCTACGAGAGGTGCAATTCCTTGGGCACGTGGTAAATGGAGATGGAATCCACGTGGATCCCACCAAGATCGAGGCGATCAAGGATTGGGAAACGCCAAAGACGCCAACCGAGATTCGGCAATTCCTAGGTTTGGCTGGCTACTATCGAAGGTTCATTGAGGATTTTTCAAAAATCGCTCAACCTTTGACGCTCCTCACCCAGAAGGATAAGACGTTTGATTGGGGAATCAAACAGGAGGAAGCCTTCCAGATATTGAAGGATAAGCTCTGCAACGCGCCTATCTTAGCTCTACCAGAAGGTACTGATGATTTTGTGGTATACTGCGACGCGTCGCGCCAAGGATTGGGTTGCGTGTTGATGCAACGCCAAAAGGTTATTGCTTACGCATCGCGTCAACTGAAAGTGCACGAAAAGAACTATACCACACACGATTTAGAGCTTGGCGCAGTGGTTTTTGCACTAAAGATCTGGAGACACTACCTTTATGGTACGAAGTGTACAATCTTCACAGATCACAAGAGCCTACAACATATATTCAACCAGAAGGAGTTGAACATGAGGCAAAGACGATGGGTTGAGTTGCTAAACGACTATGACTGCGAGATAAAGTATCACCCAGGGAAGGCGAATGTAGTCGCCGATGCCCTAAGTCGTAAAGAGAGAATCAAGCCCATAAGGGTTAGGGCTTTGGAAATGATCATACGAACCGATCTTTCCTTGCGCATTCGTGCAGCACAAAAGGAAGCTCTCAAGGAAAGGAATCTTGAAGAAGAATATCTCCGTGGGATGGAGAAGCTTTTGGTACCAAACGAGGAAGGGACGTTATGTTTTAAGAAAAGGATTTGGGTTCCTCTGTTTGGTGGATTAAGGAAAGTTATTTTCGACGAAGCTCACAAGTCGCGGTACTCTATCCATCCTGGAGCGGATAAGATGTACCAAGATCTCAAAGATTATTATTGGTGGCCTAGGATGAAAGGCGATGTTGCGGTTTATGTGAGCAAATGTTTAACGTGCGCTAAGGTTAAAGCCGAATACCAGAAGCCTTCGGGACTTCTGCAACAACCTGAGATTCCCAAGTGGAAATGCGAACAAATCTCCATGGATTTTATTACGAAATTGCCAAGAACGCCAAGAGGCCATGATATGATTTGGGTGATAGTTGACCGCCTAACAAAATCCGCACACTTTCTGCCAATCAAGGAGAAAGACAGTACTAGTAAACTTGCGGAAATTTACATGAGAGAGATCGTCGCGCGCCATGGAGTACCTCTCTCGATCATCTCTGATAGAGACGGAAGGTTTGTGTCAAGGATATGGCAATCCTTCCAAGAAGCCTTTGGCTCACAATTGAATCTGAGCACTGCGTTTCATCCGCAAACTGACGGCCAGAGCGAGCGAACGATACAGACTTTGGAAGACATGCTGAGAGCGTGTGTTATGGATTTGGGCGGTAGCTGGGACAAACATTTACCTTTGGTCGAATTTTCATACAACAACAGCTACCACACCAGTATTGGTGTCGCGCCATTTGAAGCCCTTTACGGACGCAAGTGTCGATCACCTCTATGTTGGGCTGACGCAGGTGATAGGCAACTCGCTGGTCCCGAGATCGTCCAAGAGACGACAGACAAGATCGCGCAGATTCTTAAACACATCGAAGCAGCTCGCCACAGACAGAAGGCCTATGCGGATCCAAACCGGAAACATGTGGATTTCCAAGTTGGAGAAATGGTTTTATTGAAGGTATCACCCTGGAAGGGGGTGGCACGCTTTGGGAAGCGTGGGAAGTTAAATCCGCGCTACATTGGTCCTTTCAGAATTCTGGAAAGAATAGGACTAGTAGCATACAAGTTGGACCTACCTGCTGAACTGAATGGTGTTCACGATACATTTCATGTATCCAATCTAAAGAAAAGTCCAACTCAAGTTGACGTTGCCATTCCCATCGACGAGATTCATGTTGACGACACGCTCCACTTCGTTGAAGAACCTGTTGAGGTCACGGATTGGAAAGTTAACAAGACCCGCCGGAGCAGTGTCAAACTCGTCAAAGTTCGTTGGAATGCCAGACACGGTCCTGAATACACCTGGGAACGTGAGGACCGGATGAAAGAGAAATACCCCCACTTATTTCCTAAGAACCCTGCTTCTACAAGCAGAACTTAAATTTCGGGACGAAATTTATTTAACGGGGGGAGAATGTGACAACCCGCATTAAACCAGGTATCCGTACGACTTAATTAATGATTAATTACTGTGCTTGTTTGAACTAGCTGATGAACTGCTACTTGATATCTGATACATGTACTTACTTGCATCATACTTTACTTACCGTCACTACATTATTTACATACGGCACCTTAGTGACAAACATGATGCACAAAAAGCACAGTAGCACAATACACGGATAACCTATTGAACATGCTGATAAAGCCAGCATCAGGCAAACACTGCCTCCAAGGCCTATAAGAGCCTGAGATATTTGGCTACACTAGTAGTGAGTGTAGGGATACAAGGGTTGTGGAACTGCGTCTCTAGGAATAAGATACACTGATTGGATGTGCCTAAAACGTACTTTAAGTACAAAACATAGCACCTTAATAAATAATCCAGCTTCTAGCTGACTAGTAAAGTGCCAAAATATGGGGAAAATACTACTAGACACTTTCTAAAGTGTTGAAATTAAATTGTGTCACTAAAAATAACAATAACGACACTTTAAAGCTTTGGTAACGCTTTAACGGATTATTATCCAACCGAACAACCGGACTATACCCGGAACATGAAAATATTATTATTTTTATTGTTACTCTTTTTCTGAGCCAGTTAGGGTCCCTGATTACCCTAACACCCGCCATAACACATAACATACAAGTAACGGGGTTAAACACTTAACTTAACTTAGTTTAACATAACTAACTACCTAACTACCTAGTTGTGATCGAACTAACCCCCCCCCCCCTTCTCTAACCGGCCCTAACTATGGGGGAACACAATTGTACAATCTTGATTATTTAAATCCTCAATGTTTAATATCATGAGGACATAATTACCTTTGGCTAAGGACCATGAGATTTATCTATAAATTAACCCCTAACCACACAATAACTCTCACTAAACTCAACACTACACAACACCACTCCCTTGCCCTCTAGAGCTCTCGGCCGAAACCCCCACCCACCCTCATCATACTTTCGAGTTTGGTTCTTGACATTCCAAGCATCTACATACATCAAGGGTCGTATACGAGGAGTCTTGGAGCAAGCGGAACACGAAGGACCTCTTTCTTTGGCTTTTATCCACCCGTTTTTCGTCAAGAATCTTCCCTAGCCTTGAGCTAGAGGTATAACACTTAAAAATCATGTTTGAACTTATCTAAAGTGGTTAAAAGAATTTTTGTCTGTTAAAACTCGGAATCTTACAAGTTGAAGCATTAAAGTCTACTAAAAACTCTAAAAATGGTGGTTAATAGCATATGTGTTGTGTAAAAGTTGTAGTGCTTGGAAGTTGTGATTATTGAGACCCGACCTATGATGTGGTAGCTCGGATCATCGTTTAACCCGACTTGGTAAGATCATGGATCTTAACATAAGCTTGTTTTGATTAGCACAAGGGTCAAAAGGTGAAACTCTACCACACATGAAACCTGAACTTGTGTAAAAGTGTTTTAACATGTACAATAGTGTTTAAAACTAGCAGATCTACGTATCTGCAAGTGGTATTTTCAAAGAACCACGTGTCAAAGAAATCATGTTTTCTAAAAGATGGATCTTACAATAACAAGTATGATTTTATAAACCACAAGTGTGTAAACACTTGTGAAATGAAAAGATCCGACAAAGAACTAGTTTTGTCAAATGTTACTAGAAGTTGTAAAGACGGATTTCTCTAAAAACGAGGTTTTTACAAGGTTGGAATTACTTTATATAAAGATCCACAAAATGTAATGGGATTTACACTATAGTTTCGGAAAAATTACAAGTTCATGCGATTATGCGATTTACATACTTGTTGACTAGTTAAAATGTTGAAAAGATGCTTGATAATGTTGAGAACATTGGTTGATTTGATTTGTAAAAGAAAATGATACGCTTGAAAGCGTGGCCACCTCCAGTTACAGAGGAAACTCTGGCGAAATTTTTCTAAAAACCTAACACTTAGAACTATTTACACTACAAGTGTTAGAGTCACTTTGGACATGTTTCGAAACATAAATTTCGCCATGACATTATTTACTAAATATTCGGAGGTGGGATTTTCACAAAATATTAACGTGATACATATATATTTTCACACACTGTTTATGATTATTTTGTGAAAATACATAAATATTATTTCTAGAGTAAAATAATATTTACAAGCGTTAACGAATCCAAAATAATACGAACGCTTTCACCATAAATATATAAGTTACACCGGTAAGTATTTTACCACTCGATTGTTAAAACGTAACTTACGCACTTACGAAATATTTATGAACGCGTATTTTAACAACGTATTATTGGAGAAAAATTATGTGAAATGAAAATATAATATTTTTGAGAAAAATACTTATATTTTGGAATTGGAAAGGTATATATATTAAGTGAGACTTAATGATATAATTTGAACGCACATGTATTGAATCCCCCATCCTTGGGAAGGAGATTAACTACCAAGTATATACAGAACGTAAACACGAAATAGTTGTCTAACTATTTCCCAAAAGATTTAACTATAAAGCTAAGGCACGGCCGTCCGTCTAATAGAATTAGCACTTGTAGGTCGTCGCACAGCTTTCTGATTTGGAGATACTTGGTAGAGACGCACCGACTGTGAGTTCATGTCCCCCTTTTCTCTAACTGTTTTCAGTTTTCTTAACTGCGGGGGTGAAATACATGTTACTTTGTTTACAAGTACTTTATATACGGTATGGTTAGCGTAAGGAGGTGTATTATTCCGATCATGTGAGTGGGTAGGAGCAATATGAGGCCATTAGTCCTCATGTCGGGACCGAGGGACAGGAGCGGTAGATCTATCTGGGTGTAGCGAGCCCAGCCCCAGGCCAAACTAGAAACGGACCTTGGGGTGACTTTGTCCACATACTAATGCCGTGGCGAAATCTGCTAGGTTTGAGTCTCCCTATTTGCACTTCACATATATAAGTGGCCTTGCAAACCATTGGTGATCACAAGTCCCCTTATTTGCTACATACCACGACTATTTTCATACTCACAAGTGTTTTACATACTCACTTACACATGAACTCGCTCAACATTATTGTTGATTTTTCAACTTACATGTATTTCAGGAAATTAACGAGATCTGGCACGGTATGGCATGTTTTCCGCTGCACTAGTTTCCGAGGTCATCCAAGGTTTAGGGGATGTGTCTCTTTCCTGGACAAGACACAATCCTTAAATCACATTTATGTTATGTTTCAAGTTGTAATGTCTGTTGAAAAAGGTTATGGTTGTTAGGGTATGTTCCCGTTAAAACAATGATACTGTACTTGGTTTTCAAAATTTAATGGATGATCTTGCATGTTTTTAATTCATATAGCTTGGTTATGATTAAGCTATGGTATTAAGAAGTCACACCAAATTAACCACGCTTCCGCAAAGCCAGGGTGTGACAAAAATTGTCGTATATATTGCAATGAGCACAAAAACGGCAAGCAATGGTAGTCGGGTGGTGGTAGGTACAAGTAGGGCAGAGCGGGTGTGGCCTAGTGTATGCACGCTTTGCAGGCGGTGCATTAGCCACAAGCGCCGCTACTTGACGCTGTTGAGCTGGTACAGCTTGAATCGGTGCAGCAGTGATCGCACAGTTCTTGTTGTTGGAGCTGTTCTTTCTCTTGTTCTTCCTCTTGTTGCTCGATGTGGTGGGTTCAGTAGTCGGTGCGGCGGTAGTAGCTTGATGCAGGTGCTTCGGAGTTTTATCCCAGACACCAGCCTTGACCCTCTTGTCGTTGATTTCGGCGGCCAGTAGGTAAGTCTCTTCGATCGTCTTAGTCTTATCCGCTTGCACGAAATCTGCGACGCAGTCGGGCAAAGCCTGGATGTACTTCTTGATTGTGATCTCCTGAGTCTTGACTTGATCGGGGCAGATGATGCTGAGCTGTTTGAAATGAGCAGTGAGCGCAGCATTGTCACCTTCATGCTGATGTATGTGCCAAAATTCATCCTCTAGCTTTTGAAGTTCATGAGGAGGGCATAATTCCTCTAGCATGACTTCCTTGAGCTCGTCCCACGACAGTCCGTAGGCTGCATCGTTCCCTCGCTTGTTCCTCTCGGTCGTCCACCAGTCTAGTGCACGGGACTGGAAAACGCCGGTAGCATTCAGAGTTCGGAGGTCATCGGGGCAACCACTCTGCCGTAAGGTAACCTCAATGGAATCAAACCATTGGAATAGTGCAGTAGGACCTCCCTCGCCAGTGAATTCCTTTGGCCCACACGACTTGAATTGCTTGAAATTGAAGGACTTGGTCGTAGCTTTAGGAGCTTCGGTCCTCGACTCCTCAGATGATTTGCTGGCATTCTCGTAAACATCACTCACGGCCTTTGCCACACTTTTAGCGATGATGGCAGCAAGGCGTTTGTCCCTCTTTTCTTGATGAGAAAGTGTGTGACGGGATCCAGATGACATTGTCTGCAATAGACATCGTCACAGGACTCAACACATTGTATTCGAATCTCACCTCACACGTCTACTACTTACTAAAGCTCAGGAACACGCATATTCACGTAAACACATAACACATAGAGCACAAAATCGCATATACACATAAGCACGTAGAGCACATAATCACACAACACCTAAGCATGTAAAGTACAGGAGCAAGGAAACACATACACATTTAATCACTAGAGGCAGTCAGAAAACAGAAACCTATTATTCAAAGTCTGCGATCGTTCTAGAATAGCGTAGCATAAGCGTATATCGTAGTATGAAGTCGCCCATAATTTAACGATTTGTTAACGTTTTGGGGTAGAAATGCAGTGCGAGTCGTGTGTGTCGATCGAAAAGAAGGCACAAATCGGTTAATTCTTCCAAAATTAAGCACATAAACAGGTAAAAGCACATAAAACACATAAAATTGACGAATTATCAGAGTCAGCAGTAGCGGGCTCGGATTCGAAACACATAAAAAAATCGAGAGATAGATTGTCTGCGGCTAGTAGAATTTGACTAACCAAGGTGGTTCAACTATTCACAAGGACTTGTCATTCATGTCTGACCTTCAGAACTGTTATTTTGCCTCGATTCTTGGGCGTTTGGCACACATCCCGTTAGTCATATCAAGACTTCAGGTCGTTGGAGTCCGTCGAGACCTTGGTGAGAGTTTTGTAAAATGTGCGGAACAAGTCGTCAAGGTTAGGGTTTCACCCCTGGCTTAACAACTTCGTCCCTGTTTTTGATAAAATGGAGGAGATTATTCATCAAAATATGGGTTTCACCCCTGGTTTGGTATAATTCCCCCGCTGAACAAGCGTTCGTTATTGAAAATCATTAATAAGTTGACAAAACAACATTGATTAAGCAATTTAGTCGGGAGTTTGCGGTTTTCACACCTAATCTCGAGTTTATCGCCCATTTATAGTTGAAAATTTGAGTGTAGTGAAAGTGTAGCATAAGCGAGATTAGTGAGGAATAAGCACGTACATAATCCCTACTGGATGTACTCAAATCGGTCTGTTGGTTCCTAACTATAGTCTAGGTTTCTAAGACTTTGACCCGGACTAGGTCGAGTCTTGCCTAATTCCCTATAGTTATGGCTCTGATACCAATCTGTCACACCCCAACCGATGGCGGAAACATCTGGGCATGGCACTGAGCGAAACAGATTGTCCAGAAGTTTCCATAACAATTAACCATACCATTCAATTTAAATAATACGTCCCATACCGTACCTCAAACAGTAAAATAATTATTACAGACAAAAATCCAGGAAATTGTTCTGTTCTGACAACTCAGATTCATACATAAATAGTTTATTTATTGGTTTCTAGGACCTCTTTTCCTAGCTTCGATTTCATCACAGCACAGAGAGCATCCTAGACCTTTCCTAGCCTCAAGTTCATAGCATGCTAAGCATGTAAACTTCCTAAGCACCTGTCACATACGTTAAAATAAAGTCAATACATAAAATGTAAAGGTGAGCATACAAGTTTGATAATAGCATATAGAGTTCGAATTCGTTTACGCATAACCAGCACGTACACATAGTGAAATGAAGCACGTTAGTTATCGACATAGATCCATCGATACCAATGACTGCGGGTTGACTGCCCGAGGCAGTTCGCAATACATGATTACCACCGTAATCCATGCAAGTAATTGTCCTTAACAACCCCCGTGTGAACGGGTGCCGAGTCCAAACTATAGTACTATCGTTGCTAAGGCAGGTAGACAACATTCCATGTGTAATCATAACAAACAAGCATTCATAAGCCACATATAACATGCATTAACGGTTAGCGTTCAAATAGTATTTAGTAGTGTGATAGTTTGAATATTCGTAACGTATGTAACACCCAAAAGTACGTAAAGCAAAAAGGGATTGAGTATACTCACAGCGGTTAATGGATTGAAGGGAGCGCTTAGCGAGTAAGGTTAGCCTGAATAGATTCGATAGCATAACGATAAGTGACGCGTAAAATGGTACAAAGTGTGAGAGGGTCGGATAGTGGTTCTATTGGATGGTAATCCGATCGGACAGCAATCCGTGCGGATAACAATCCGTTCGGATGGTCATCCGGTCGGACAGCTTGTCCGGTCGGATGACGATTCGAGTGGATTGTTTCTTCCTATAAGAAGAATGTGTTTGTGTATGATGGCTTGACTTTTGAAGTTTTCGTTGTAGCATTTTGAAAGCATTGAAGTATCTCTATCCATCAAGTTGATCGATCGGATGGTGGGTCGTGCGGATGACAATCCGTTCGGATGCTCATCCGGTCGGACGGCAACTTAGTGGTGAGATTACTTAGTGAAGGCAAGTTCATAGCAGAAGTGTCATTCGATCGGATGTCCATCCGATCGGGTGGCAACCTTGTTAATGAACATGTTGAAAATTGTTTAAGTCTTTAAAGTCTTAGTATCTCATGATCCGAAGAGTAATCCAGTCAGATGGTCGTCCGATCAGATTGCAATTCGTTAAATACTCAAACTTCAGATAAGGTTGTTCTAAGGTGGGACCTAAGTGTGATCCGTTCGGATGGCAATCCGTTCGGATGACCTATCCGATCGGACAGCAGTCCAGTCGGACAGCATTCCGCTCCGGTTGTTCCGTCCGTCCTACACTTGGTCGTTTTTATGGTTTGTCGTTATGTCGAGACGTTTTGACAACGTATTAACCAACAGAACCCCCAGTTTGACCCAGATGTCCAACCCGACCAGGAATCACCCTAGTTCGGCCAGTTACCGGCTCGACACGGTTGTTCTTGGTTAACCCGAAATTGGTAGTCTCGTGGGTAGAATCCAGATCTTGAGCTAGTACAACACTACGATTGAGTAGAAGACTAGATCAGGGTCGGATCCTATCGGTTTTTGAGTACATTGAGTGCAAAAGAGTTGAGAGAAAGTTAGAAACCATCTTTCAATCCTTTTTCACCACTCTTGTGTCGAGATCTTTGCAAGATCTTTGTGTAATCGGGTGGAAATCGGTTAGATCTCAGTTGTTCTTGATGGATTGAAGTCAAAACATGAAGTTCTTGAAGAGCACATGATGACGTCATCATAGAACACCCGAAATCTAGTGATTTCATGGTTAAAAGTTAAGATTTAAAAGATAGAAAGGTGTAGGAGTGCGTGTAGATTAAGAAAGTACAAGATTTAGGACGAGATCTTACCTTGATCGAGAGAAATCGAAGAAAAGGTGAGGAGCACGAATGGTTCGGACAGAGGGTTTCCAAAAGTAGAAAGAATGAAAATGACAGGGGTATTTATAGGATTCCAAAAGAGGAAAGGGTTGTCCGATCGGATGGCACACCGCTCGGATGACTTATCCGGTCGGATGACATTCCGGTCGGATGGCACCTGGCCTGTGGCATTGTGGCTATCCGGTCGGATGGCTATCCGGCCGGATGGCACTTGGTTTAAGTGTTTGACGCGATGATTTTTGCTGAGTCGATTTCGATTGCGAGCGGTTCGATACGATAGGGTTTCCTAATCAAATTACTTTCAGTCCCAATCACTCATATCGAGCACTATCCCTTCTCCACTAATTATCATAGTTCGATTGTGATTCGAGTTCGATTTCGAGTTTCGATTACGTTTCGATTGATTACCACAACACAACATAAATAAACATGCACAGATAACACGTAAGGCACACACACACGTAAAACAATAATTAAAATACGTAGCTCGAGTTGCGATTCGTTGTCGATTTGATTAGCATAGCTCGATTATCAGTTGATTAACTTTTTCGCTTTGTTACTTCCTATAGTTCACAGTCGTAAGTCGATTAGATAGCGATTAACATACGTCGGTTATTGTCATTAACAACACTTACTCCACATAATACAATCAAAATAAAGAAATTTTCTATAAATCAAATTCGCATCATCGGTCGTTGGCTTCGACCTTGACTTTGACTTTGACTTGTGAAAACACGAGGTGTTACATCTAAGGGTTGTTTGCTTAATTTTGCTTACAAGGGCGTTTTGGTCATTTTTAACCCTTCTTTTACGACGAAAGGGCTTGCTTAAGCCATGCACGCCCAAAATCTCATTTTTAACCAAATCTTGTTTTCAAAACACTCTGTCTATAATTTAAATCCTTCGGTTTACCTTTTAAGGTAACCAAATGTCCCTTTTACTTTGTCTAACTTTCATAGAACTTCAAGTTCTAAATGATGAGTTGTTCTGTTATACATACCTGGCTCGGATCAACTTATTAACCCGGTTTTAATACCTTGCTTTATAATCGCAAGTTAAGAGCGATGCGAGCATCCATTGGATATCTATTCCTGTAAGCATATAACTCGACAAAAATCATTAGTCGATATTGTCAAAAGGTGATGTCTACACCTTTTGACCCGTTTGGCCGATTGACCGTTTATCTATGCGAGATGATATTTATTATCATCTCATCTACATGACTCGTTCCGTTTAACACCGTACGATCATTTTACTTAAAAACCGTTTATTACCACTTTCGACTCTTTATGTCTTATGCGGAAAAGCGTCTTTTTGAAACTAACGGTTATTGTCAACGTGTGACTAAATTACTGTTTTGCCCTTATTATTTGTTTTGGCTTACCATAAAAGGTAACCATTAAAAGTTCATTTTTCCTTTCGTCATAATATGACCGAATTATCGATTTATTCTTTTTAACCATTATTATTTCAATTGTTTAGTTATCTTGTTCCGTACGACTACACGACGGAACATCATATTTCAATTGTTTAGTTATCTCATTCGTAATTTATATGATAAGAGAATATTCCACAATTTAAGACTAGTGTAAGCTGTACTTACCTTGCATCTGAATTATGCTTTTCCTCCATTCTTGATTTGTTTGACCCGCTTCCTTTCCCAAGCCTCCACCTAGCTCGTTAGGCGTCAAACTATTTTCAATCATTTACAAGGCGGTTAAATTAGTCATAAAAATCACGACTATTCCACCTCACTTATTTTCTATGCCGAAGCTACTATTCGACTTCATGATTAGTTAACTTTTTTTTTGAATGGCGATTAGTTAACTTAGCTTATCTAAAGTTAACTACTTTTTGATCACATGGGTTATAACATTAAGTCTAAATCAACATAATATTTAGAACCCTTATCACTTCATATTACGCGTAATTGCCATATCATTCAAATACACATTTTCACTCTAATTTCAACACTTTAGTTCTCATTTAGGCATTTTAACAAACACCTAATGTGCATAAATTTTATGCTATTAACAATCAAGTTCGTGACTAACTATTTAGCCAAGATTAAAGGTCATTTTCAAGTTTGTTACATCTAGCATGCATAACAACACCTAGATTCATTTCATAAGGATTAATAACACTCGTTGCATGATCAAGATTCCAATGTTTTTCATCATCCTACAAAACCCACTTAACACCTAAATGGGTGATTCTCAATTTCACATGCATGAACATCAATGCATCAAATTATTGATTAGGGTTCATTCCTAACCCTGAATTTATCATAATTTCATTCAAACATCAATCACTCAAGTTCAGATTTCGATTTCACAAGTTTATCAAGAATTTGAGATGAAACCAAATTGTGAATTTTGACATACCTTGTGATCCCTTCACTGAGGTGATCACTAATTTGTGCTTGAATTTCGATTTGGGTTTGATTTGCCCTTCCAATTTCTTGATTTTGTGCTTGTTAGGGTTTTTGAGCTCAAGAGTTCTTGGCTCCTGTGGATATCTCGACCAGAACACACACTTAAAGTGTGTGTTTTGGTGTTTAACTTTTGTTTTAATAAAACAAGTTTCCCACTTGGCAATATTAGCCCCTCATGTTTTATTTTGATCAAATGAAGCTATAACTCACCATTAGTCACTTAATCACATGCTACTAACTAGGTTAATTATTCCTAGTTACTTTAACGAGTTCGGGAAGTTATAACCCGTTATGTTTTATGTCCCGTTAATTTGGGCTTTTTATATACTTTGTTTTCTCAAAGTATTTATTTTCCTTTTTAATTAATATTAGGTTTATTTATTTAAGTCCTAATATTTACCGGGTTAAATTTTACCACTAACGGTATTTTACCCGTTCATCACTATTAACGAGGTTTGATTACTAAACCCGTTTTCGGGGTGTTACAATTTGTTTTGAACAATACTCCATGGCCTGGAGTTCCCTTGAGATATCTTAAAATTCTCTGAGCAGCTTCCATGTGGATAACTTGAGGTTGATGCATGAACTGACTCACCACTCCAACAGCATAAGCTATATCAGGGCGAGTGTGAGAGAGATAAATTAACTTGCCCACGAGCCGTTGATAGGTTTCTTTGTCTGCAAGTTCTCCATTGAGTTCCATGTGAAGATTGTGGTTCACTACCATTGGAGTATCTGCTGGTTTACAATCAATCAACCCAGTTTCTGCTAGGAGATCAAGGACATACTTCTTTTGGCAGATGAAAATCCCCCGTTTAGACCTGAGAACTTCTATCCCGAGAAAATACTTGAGATTCCCAAGGTCTTTCATTTCAAACTTTGAAAACAGATTTCTTTTCAGCCGTGCTATTTCTTCTTTATCATCTCCGGTAATAATCATGTCGTCTACATATACGATCAAGCAAGTTACAAGACCGTTTCTTCTCTTGAGGAACAGAGTATGATCAGCGTTACTTTGGTGATACCCATACTCTTTCATAGCCAAGGTGAACTTTCCAAACCATGCCCGAGGAGACTGCTTTAGCCCATAAAGGGACTTTTTCAACCGACAAACTTCCCCTTCTTTAAAACCCCCTGAAAACCCTGGAGGTGCTTCCATGTAGACTTCTTCTGTTAGGTCTCCATGGAGAAAGGCGTTTGTAACATCAAACTGGTGAAGAGGCCACTCCTTATTGGCTGCTACGGAGAAGAGAACTCTGATGTTATCCATTTTTGCAACCGGAGAAAATGTCTCAGAGTAATCGATCCCATACGTCTGAGTGTAACCCTTGGCTACAAGCCGAGCTTTGTATCACCCAATGGAACCATCTGGTTTATATTTGATTGAATACACCCACCGACATCCAACTGTTTTCTTTCCTTTAGGAAGAATGCACTTCTCCCATGTGTTGTTTTTCATAAGAGCACACATCTCCACTTCCATTGCTTCTTCCCAGTTCTTCTTACCTTGAGCTTCCTTTACGGAATTAGGTATTTGTTCAGAGTATAGTGAAGTAACAAATGCTTTCGCACTGTTAGATAAGTTCCCGTTGACCATATTAGCTACAGGATACCTTGAATTTCTGGTTTCCCTCTCTGGGGAGTACCGTTTTGGAGGAACCCCTCTATTGGCTCTAGGAGGAAGAGAGTATCTTCCGGTTGTTTCTGCTGCACCTGGTGGTTCAACATGTTCAACCATTGGTTCAATTTCAACTTGTTCAACATTTGGTTCAACCTGCTCCGTAGGTTCTATTGTTGCCTCATAGTTACAAGACGGCGCATGACATTCAGGGTTCTCAGTATTTCTTACCTCAGGTGCATGACATTCAGGGATCTCAGTATTTCTTACCTCAGGTATCATGTTGGATGGACTTTCTTCAGTGGTATTGTGCTCCGCAGATTGTGTGGCTGTGTTTGAAGGACTCGCGGTACTGTGAGGAAGTTCTGTTGTTACTTCTTCTGATGAGGGAAGTTGGGTTAGCCAATTCAGAGGGTCAATACATTCATTCTCCCCCTGACCACTAAGTTGGGTGTCATAAAAGTATTTTGTTTCAAGAAAGTCAACGTTCATTGTGGTGAACATTTGATGAGTTTTTGGATTATAACACCGGTAACCTATTTGGTCGATCCCATAGCCGACAAACACACATTTCTCAGCACATGGGCCGAGCTTGTTTCGGTTGACTTTGGGTATGTGAACAAATGCGGTACACCCGAAAATTCGAGGTTCAAGTGTAAGAGGATGGGGAATACTGGCAGACTTAGACAAACAATCTAAGGGGGTCTTAAATTTAAGAGCTTTTGTGGGAAGCCGATTCAGGAGATACACAGAGGTTGCAACTGCCTCCAGCCAGAAAGATTTAGGAACCTGAGATTCGATCAAAAGGGCTCGAGTCATTTCAAGAATAATACGATTTTTCCGTTCGGAAACACCGTTTTGTTCGGGGGGTATGAGAACAAGAGGTTTGATGAACTAATCTTTTGGTTTTAAAGAACTGTTTCATGGATGTATTGACAAATTCTCCCCCATTGTCGGATCGAAGGATTTGGATTTGAGTTTGGAATTGAGTTTGAATCATAGCATAAAACGTGATAAATTTTTTGTAAACTTCGGCTTTGTTTTTCAAAAAATATACCCATGTCATGCGAGTGCAATCATCCACGAATAGTATAAAGTACCGAAGACCCTGCCCCCTATCACAGGAGCAGGACCCCACACATCAGAATGGATCAGTGAAAAAGGTGAAGCAACTTTCGTATTGCTAGGTTTAAACGGTTGTCGATGGCTTTTAGCACGAAGACAGGTTTCACAATCTATTTTTCCATTTGAAGGGAAGAGTTTTGGAAACAAAAAGGTGCGAATAGCCCTGGGATGGATGCCCCAAACGTTTATGCCATAGCCAGGCTTCCCGGTTTTCAGTTCCATGAGCCAACATCACAGTACCCTGTTGAGCCACTTCATCCACATAGTATAATCCTTGGCGCTCAGCACATCCAATAATCACACCCGTCCTGATATCCTGTAGAAGGCAAAAAGTAGGGTGCATTAGTACTGTGCAATTCAGCTCTTTGGTAATATGGCTAATGGAGAGCAGTTTGTGTGATAATGATGGAATATAGAGACAATTTGATAATTTCATAGTTGGTGAAATTTCAATAGTCCATCCTCCTTTTACTTGCATCATTCCATTGTTTGCGGTATGGATTTGAGTTTTTTGAGCGTTGGACATTGACTGTATGTCCAACGGTTCAAATGTCATGGTGTCAGTGGCACCAGAATCGAATATCCAAGAACTGTTTTTCCTATGATTCATTTCCAATTTTTTTTTGATACCGTCACTACGGATAAGACAGCATACCAGCGTATTTAATAAATATGTTGGACACTTGAACTCGTGTTCAAGATTTATCAATTTCGCTGGACTAACAAAGCCGGGCCTGTTCCCTTTTCGGCGTATTTATTAAATACACCAGCATATTTATTAAATATACCGTGCCACTTGAACTTGCGTTCAAGATTTAAGGTTGCCCGTAATAACAAGTTCGCTACCGGTTGGACCAACGTATTATCAAAAAACTTCCAAATGCGGCGTGTTAGACAACGAACAAATGTTAGTGCATTATGTCTATTGACTTCGTCTTGTATCGAGTCATGTAATGTAATAGGATAGAATAACCAGTGTTCGGGGTGCGAGAAACAGATTTTGAGGAAATAGGTGGTGATTCCGCTTGAAAGTGTCAAGTGACATTTCAAGCGAAATCAGAAGGAATTGATTCCGCTTGAAAATGCCTTGTCCATTTCAAGCGAAACCTCACTAGTATAAATAGGTGCACTTGGTTATTCATTTGTAACTTTCGAATCTGAGTAGCGAAGCTCTGCCGAATCGTCTCTAGGTGTTGTTATACTATCAATTCAATATAAGAGACATTATAATTACATCGAGTGTCCATTTCACTGACTCCGCCTCTGATTCGGATAAACAACTCTTCTGATCGACTCAGTCAGGTCGTACAACGATCCTACAAGTGGTATCAGAGCTCAGGAGGAAGAGTTTAGCTCGATTGCATCAGTTTTTCTGACTTCTACACCTTCTTTTTCAAATTGGACAAGATTTAACGGTCAAAATGGATTGAATTTTTCACAGAACGTGCGAAACAGTGTTTTAACAAACCCTTGAGAGTTTCAGATCAAAATTCAGCTTAAAAGATACAAAAACAGGCCAAAAATCTGATTTCGCTTGAACGAACAACATGATTCCGCTTGAGAAACTTAGCTGATTTCGCTTCAAATCATTATCCCGCTTGAAATTAGACCTGATCTCGCTTGAACCTAGTAGTCCGCTTGAAAGATTTGTTCTGATTTCGCTTGAAGTTGTTAATCAAGTGATTTCGCTTGAAGTTCTTATTTCGCTTGAATGGTCATCTAGGCATTTCGTTTAAAAGTTGCTATTTAGCTTGAACATGTGATTTCGCTTCAACTTGTGATTTCGCTTGAAGATCCTTATTTTGTTTGAAAGTGGAAATTCCGTCTCAAGATCATTTCTCGTCAACCGAGTGTCAGTCTGTTTCGGAATAATTGTTATTATTGATTCTGATTGTGTTTGTTTTGTCTCTAGGTGATTGAAGATATACAAATTGTGAACTTCAAGAAACTGTTTGAAGATGTCGAGCAGCGGTGAAGAATTTTACAACACGTTTTACAATGCCTTTACTTCAGAATAATCCAAAAGAAGATCTGAAACAAGAGAATGTTCGAAAGAGATTTCAGAGAATTTGAAATATGAAAATATGTATGGAAGCCAACAGAAACCACCGAAATTAATGAAGATTGAAGATTATAACTGGTGGAAAAATCGGTTTGAGGGTTGGGTAAAAGCTTTTGCTCCTGAAAATTGGTTAAAATTGAAATATGGATATATAGAACCAGTAAAAGAATGAGGAGAGTTATTAGATGAAAAAGAGTTCACAGAAATGGATGTAAAAAATGTTGTAGCTGAATACAAAATGATTACATTGATAAAACAGTTAGTGAGAGAAGATATTATTTCGCTACTTGAACAAGAAAAAACATCGAAAAGTTTATGGGAAGCTTTAGAGGTAAAGTGTGTAGGTAGTGCTGAGATTGTGAAAAACAAAAAGAAATTGTTACGTAAAGAGTTTGATTTATTTGGTTGTATGAAGAATGAATCTGTTTGTAAAATGATCGAGAGATTTGGGCATCTGAAGATGGAGCTGGCAAGACACAAAATCACATACACTCAAGAGGAGTTGGTCGACAAATTGTTTGATTCATTGCCGAATGAGCAAGATTGGCAATACTTTGCTTTGATGTTGAAGAACACAATCAAGTCTGAAGAGTTGACAGTGGATTTACTAATCGAAAGACTAGAAAGCCATGAGTTGGAAATCAAGAAATCTAAAGTCAACAATTCAGCTTATCAGCAGAATGTAGAGCTGTATTACAGAGGAGAACTTCCAAAGGCTGGGTCTCCAAGAACAGCATTTTCTGCAGAAAGCTCAAATACTGTGAATCATGAAACTCATCACAGTTGTTTTCACAGTGGATCTTCATCAACAGCTTCAAGACAATCTGCATCAAAGAATTTATTTCAGTGTAATATCGCAGTGGATCTAAAGAATGGTCAGAATTTCAGTGAAGAGTCAGCAAAACAACAGATGGTGTTTTTAGCCTCAGTATTAGAGTCGTATGAGAGTCTCGTGGCAGGCAAGATAGGAAACACCCACCTGACGAAGGAAGACTACGATCAAATAGATCCTGAGGAGATGGAATTGATCGACATAAGGTGGTGTATGGCCAGTGCAGTGAGGAGAGCTCAGCGTTTCATGGAGATTACAGGAAGAAAGTCTATTGGTGGACCATCTACCAAGTTAGGCTTTGACAAATCGAAAGTCGCATGCTTTAAGTGTAAACAGAAAGGTCATTTTAAAAGAGAGTGCCGAAATACTTATGCTGATGATTCTGAAAATCCATTCAAAGAAGATTATTACAAGAGAGAGATTTATCATCAGAACAAACCTGAACCTCCCAGAATGAAGCAGTTTGAAGAAAAATCAAGAGCTATTGCAGTTATTCATGACGATGAAGGTTATGACTGGAGTCAAGTTCTTCCTGAAGAAGATTGTGTTGGATATGCATTTGTAGCTGATTTTGATCATGATAAATGGTGGAGAAGAGATTATGCGAGATGGGAAATTGAAAAATTCAGAGAACCATTCAAAGAAGCCAAGAGAGCCAAAAGATGGAATGACGAATTGGAATGTTACATGGATCCACAGGGTAATCCAGTTGTTGACCCATCAAAGGTGGATTTTGATGCAGTAACAAATTTGTTTCCAAATCAGGGTACTTTAAACACAAGAAGGCTATCTGATAAAGGATATTTGCCGGATTTGTTGAACAAAATAAAAGAAATTTGTGAAGCAAGTCTACCAAAGGTGGTAGAAATGAAGAAGAGAAAAGAAGAAGAGTTGAAAAAGATGGTAGAAGAAGTGAAGATTACTGCAAAGCTTGCTGCTGAAGAAGAACAGAAAGTAGAAGAAGAAGAAGAGAAAAAAGAGAAAGATCAGATAGGTGAAACAGAAGAACCGGTGCTGAAAGAGACTGAGGAAAATGAATCTTCTGATTTATCGAATGTTGAAACTGTTGATACCAATGAAAACAAGTGCAAGAATTGCATAGAAATGTGCAAAGCTTGTACTGAAAAAGATGATATAATCAAAACAAAACATATTGAAACAAATAAAATTGAAAATGTTTTCAAAATAAAATGTAAAGAAATGATTGAAAAAGAAGAAATTTTGAAACTAAAGGTTGAAAAGCTAACACAGAAATGTCATGGTCTTGAAGAAGAAAATAAGATTTTGAAAGAAATGTGTACAACTAAATGTGTTGGTTGTGTGGAGAAAGATAATAAGTTTCAAGATTTTCAAAAGGAGTATGATAATTTGAAGTGGTCAAGTCAGAGAGTACAAGAGGCTTATGATACTTTGAAGAAACAAGTTAAATGTTTTGATGAAAGATTGTCTGCAACTTTAACAACCAAAGAACTGTATGAGAGAAAGTTTAAAGAAAAGCAACTTGAATTAAACAAGTGTGTTGATGAAGTTGCTAATCTCAAACAAGTTCTAGCTGAAAAAGAAAAGATTGTTACCAAACTTCAAAGTTATCATAACTCTTCGTATATTCTCGAACGCATTTTCAACATCACACCAGATGATAAAGGTACTAACAAGAATAAAAAAGGTATTGGTTCAGAGTTTCATCAGGTTCCACCACCATTGAGAAACAATTATACTTTTTATGATGAGGAAAAGGTGGCAAAAGGTTTGAACATAGTTGACCAATTACCTGAAAGTATCGATGTGACTTACTCCAAATCTGATGAAGCTAATGATTCAGAGGTGGTAAGTAAGGTTGTTGAAAGCGTTCTGAAAGATGAGTCAAACAAAGGTAAGTCTGAATCACATGATGAAAATGAGGGAAATTTTCATGATGGCTATCTTAAACAGACAAAATCCGAGAAAAATTTGAATGATGATTCAAAAGGATTGGTTTACACCATGATTGGATCAGACAAATTATTCTTAGATGTTGTGTTCCCAATTCAGAATGTGATCTCAGAAAAGGTTGATAAAGTTTTCAAAATGGTTGAAATTGAGAAATCTGAAATTTCAAAGTTTGCTGATAAAGGTCATAAAACTTTTTATAACAAACCTGGTTTTAAAAAGAAAAACATGAAGGTTGGGTTGGGTTATAAGAAGAAACAAAGTTGGAAAAGAAATGAAATGCCAAATTATCAGGCAAAGATGAGTTTTGTTCATGGAACAACGTCAGAAGAAGAGAAAGAACTAAAATTTAGACAACAGTCTAATGACGAGTTCTTAGCTCAAAAGAAAAAGCAACAACCACAGGTCAAAGATGTGTCCAAGAGAACATGTTTTAAATGTGATCAAATTGGACATCTTGCACGAAAGTGTTCAAATCTGAAACCTATCGATGTTGAGACCAAAAAGAAGATTGAAAATGTTGAGAAACAAAAATCTGAGGGTGTGAAACAAAGGTCAGTCAGATTTGATTCAAAACAAACTTGGAGGTACAACACAAACAAATTTGCTTCGAATCAAACTTGGAAACCAAAACAGACTAGGTCTGATTCAAGACAAACACAGATTTTTCACACACCCAGATTCAGTACAACACAAAGTTGGAACACATCAGTTGATATGACAAAATTTCAACAGTTTTGGAAACCGAAAGTTGTTGTTCAAAAACAAAATGCTCAAAAAGATTCACATTTTTACAAACAAGGTACTCCTAAAGGTCAAACTTGGAGTGCTAAGAAACAAATTGTTTGGGTAAAAAGATGAGAAAGTTGGAGTAATAGTTGAAAAAATCTTTGATGACAAAGATTTTCCAAAACTGCATGATGGATATTGTGTTGAAATGCCTAAGGTCAAACAGACCTGGGCTAAATTTTTCAAGTAATCAAATAGTTTGTATGTGCAGGTGCTCAACAAAATCAAAGATTGTTAGATTGAAAGTTGGAGCAGCCTGACAAAATGAGGAGAGGAGGCTGCTGAATCCTGTGTTGGTTGAAACAGGGAGTTTAGTTTGTTTGTTTTCAGTAAATAAATAAACAATATTTCAAAACCCTAAAAAATTGAAAATTTTGTAAAAACCAAAAATATGTTTTTGTTTTGTCAAAAATTTTCAAAATTCAAAAATATGTTGATTGAATACGCCGAAACCCTCACGGCTGAACAAACATGATTAATTTCACAAGATTGAAAAACGGTTTTCAAACTGTAAAATATCAATGTGTTGTAAATCATGGGGGTACATTATATTTTCTGCAAAACAGACCATGAGATGCAGAAAATGGATGGCGAGACAAAGCTATCAGTATTGGTTGTCAAATTTTCTTTAAATGATTTTGCATTTTAGGGGGAGATATATTGTTGTCAGAAAATACAAAAACGTTTGAAAATTTGAAAAAGCAAAAAACATGATAAAATTAAAAATTGAGTTTTTGTGAAAATAGAGGAAATGATAGTACATCAGTAGACAGTTACAGTACGCTAAAGAATTGGAAAGTCAAAATGCGTTAAACGATCTCACCGTGGATGTGTCGGTAGATTTTTATACATTTAGTAAACTTTTTCGGGATATAAACATAAATTCAAACTTGCTTATTTCGTGGGGAACACTACTTGGATATATAGGTAACCCCTGAAATCTTGTTTGAAGGATCCCTCTTTCTGAGATACTAGGTCTTTATGCTCAGTGATATCTGGGGTATTATCCCGGGACTTCTGATAATGCGGAAGCAATGGCCTAGTCCCCGAATAATACTTTCTGCATGCTTGAAATATAGCGCCGCCCTCAGCAAAAATGATGAAACAATAAAATTGATAATCATTGCTGTTGTAAAAAAGATCCTCTAAAGGGGACACACCCAAGTCGAACCGTCATCTCTCTGCTGAACGGAAGTTCTGACCTGAGCTCTCACAGTTTTCGCAATTTAACCCCTTACAGATATCATCTATGTATACTCACCTGTAAGACTGAATATTGGGATCTGGATACGGGAGTATATTCAAGAGGTGGGACGCATAAATGAGTTTAAGTTCTTAAAACACCTAATTCGTATCCTGAATCAGTTGAAATTTGTGTGAAAATTTAAGTGGATAAGTATGTCGACAATCTAAGTGAATTGTTTAATTCTTAATGTGTAACTAAGCTCAACGGTATTTGTGACTTGTCAAAAACTGATATGATCCTCTGACGCAAACTCAAAACAAAAATATTGCTTGTAAATATGTTTGTACATATTTTGTTACTGCTTTATGTTTTCAGAAAAATACAAAAAGATTTTGATTTCTGTTTTATTTTCGACAACCGATGTCTAAGATGCTGAGTTTCAAAATCTGAGTATGCCGATTGTGTTTCTGAAAATAAAACAAGTTCATTTATTTGAAACTTGATTTTTTTTTTTCAAAAATAAAAAACAGTTTGTTATATCTCCAAGGTCATTAGTTTGGACTTGGATGATTAACTGTGGGGGATTTGGATACTTAACATTGTCAAATTCATAAAATTTGTTGAAAAGTGTTTGTTTAGAAAGATTGAGTAAGCCAGGTTACAATTCCTGGATATCTGAAGTTTGAAATGCTGTTACTTATAAATGGATGAGTGATTGCAGGGAAGATTCCAGACTACGATCCCGGTAGTTGAGTCTAAGGGGGAGTCTGAAGACGAGCTCGAAACAAGGGGGAGCTTGTAACCGGAAAGCAAGGTGTCGATCCCTAAAGCACGAAAGCTTGACGAAAGGGGGAGCCTAAAGAATTTGTTGATGATAAGAGCCAGAAGTAGATCCTGGTATACAGATTAAAGATTGCTAAAGATTGATAGATGCTTAAAGTGTTAGAACCAGAGACAGAGTTTGAAGACTGATCAAAACTGAAGATGTGTCATGATGAAGATTAGACACTGAATACTTCGTCAATATCCAAGGGGGAGTCTGTTAGTGTACTATGTCTATTGACTTCGTCTTGTATCGAGTCATGTAATGTAATAGGATAGAATAACCAGTGTTCGGGGTGCGAGAAACAGATTTTGAGGGAATAGGTGGTGATTCCGCTTGAAAATGCCTTGTCCATTTCAAGCGAAACCTCACTAGTATAAATAGGTGCACTTGGTTATTCATTTGTAACTTTCGGATCTGAGTAGCGAAGCTCTGCCGAATCGTCTCTAGGTGCTGTTATACTATCAATTCAATATAAGAGACATTATAATTACATCGAGTGTCCGTTTCACTGATTCCGCCTCTGATTCGGATAAACAACTCTTCTGATCGACTCAGTCAAGTCGTACAATGATCCTACAACAAATATGAGCCAATTTATCTTAGGGTTTGGGCGTATTAGACAGCGAACAAAAATAGATGCGGCTGGTTGGTTTCCTTCTTCTAAAACCCTCGCAATATCTCTCTCTCTCTCTTCCACTCGTATCAACAATGGCCAGTAGCAGAAGCAAGAAAGAAGAATCCAAACGGAGAAAAACCGATGATGATTCCGAAGACGAATCCGATTCTTCTCCACAAGGTCTGAGCGGCCAGGGTTTCTTGCACGGCGGTGGGTCTGATTCGCCGGAATTGATGAACGACGGCGGCTAGGGTTTCTTGCAGCGGCGGTGGATTCAGGTCAGATTTTGGAGTCGATTTTGGTTTTGATTTTTAGGTTTTTCAGGTTTGATTTGAGTTTTTTGCTGAGGTCGAAGGTAGATGATGAACATAGTGTTCACCGATCAGAAACTCTGCTCTGATACCATGTTGTCTAGTATAGAACAAACACAGTGATTGGGGTTGAATTGTATTGAGATTGTATTGAACGCAAACTAGGGTTATAGACTAAGGGTTTATATAGAACACCATTTTATACATTTACCCCTACACTATGACATATTGTTTACTTTCCGACAATCACACCGCCACAATTGGTGTGATCACACTAGTTGTAATCATGAGTGTCATAGTGATCATGGTGATAGTTGTTTATCTAACCATTGTACAACGGTCATAATTAAAGAAAAAAAACTATTTTTAACACTATCTATTTACTGAATAACATTTTGCGTATACTTCACTACTTAAAAAAACCACTACAACACCACCTTCAATTTTTTTATTTTTCTTTACCAAACAAGCGTCGGCTCCAAAGAAATAAATTAGGCCGAAGATTTATGCTAAGGCGAACCCAATACTGTTTCCAAACCACTATCCACATTACTTCACCCATCCCAACATGCCAACCCCAATTTCAACCGGTCATTTCACTTTAACTCCCGACCCGCTTGACGAACAAATCATCGATCCGCTTTGCATATCATGAACCTACCTCCCAATACCAAAACCAACCATTCCATAACCCGGCTTGTGATACCTCCTGACTCGAATGAAGAAGAAGAACAAAAAGAGCCCCAAGAAGAGGCGAAGAAGAACAAGACCAAGACCAAGAAGTAGAAGTGCAAGACACTCGTGGAAAATGAGCAAAAAAACCATCAAACACAGGGGGCGTCAAAGTTGGATGCAAAATGAAGAGGTAGCCTTGTGTAAGGTTTTCTTACATATTTTTGAAGACCAAAGGGTCGGAAATCAACAAACAAAAGACATGTTTTGGAAACGAGTTATCGCATATTTTGGAAAGTTACTCGATGGATCTAGCTGAAACATGGATCAACTCACTTCGAAGTGGACATATTTAAATTAAAAAATGAGACAATTCAATGCATGCTACATACAAAAGATGATTTTTTACTTGTATGTAAGAAAGCTGATGGATAAGGATGACAATGAGTCGGGTATGAGACGGGTTTAGATAATCCCAACCTCAAACCCGTCTGAAAACCCGTTGGGTTCCTATCCGGTATATCCACGAGTTTCGGGTAAACTCGTTAATTTAAAAAATTATCTGTTGGGTATACCTGACCAAAACTTGTCGGGTATTTAATTGGTAACTATTAATCAATTCAATTTTATCACTATCATTTTAAAGATATATATCAAATAACTACAAGGTATATAAATAAAATACCAAAATGTATATAGAAAATATACTAAAATGCATAGACGACAAAAATAGTCTATGCCAATAATTGATATTATCATATATACACATACTTAAAAAATAAAAGAAACAATATTGGGTATACAATCGGGAAACGGGTATACATTATCGGATAATCGGGTCGGGTAAATGAGTATATCACCAAATCCCAAAACTCATCCCAAACCAGCGAAAATAATAAAAATTAATCCGAAACCCGGTCTCATACCCATACCCGGGTTTCGGGTTTACCCGTCGAATTCGAATTCGATTGCCATCCCTAGTGATGAGTGGTATAACTAATTTATTGATGGCGTGATAGAATCAGATAGAATAAAATGACACCTTATGATTAGATTGTTTAGTGATGGAGTAATATAGTGATTGGTGTCCCTTTCCCCTAACCCCTTACAAATACATAAAGAATTTAGATGAATATTACAATTTAACCTCACGAACAGTGTTCCGATCGGGGAGCAGAAGTCACCAGACCTAAAAATTTCTATAAAACCGGGGGGTAGAAAACGTATATACCAAAAAATTTCTATACGAAAACTATAGATTTTCCACTACCAAGCGAAAAGTTCGGAGGCTCGACCGCCCTCTCCCGCCTCTTAAAAGTTTCTCCCATGAGGAACACATGTTTTTTGATACGTTAAGATCAATGAGTATCGTATATCAATCTAACTTGGCTCTACAACTTTCCATCATAATTTCTACTTGGTGCATCAAAGTTTACGTGACGATTTATTGATTTTTACTTGTTATTTACCTTCAATTTTCTTATAATATGTCACCTTTTTTAAAATCATAGAATTTTCTATCCTTTACTTATCCATCTTTTAATATGTCACCTATTTACTTATCCATCTTTCGTCTATCTGCATGTTACTTGTTTTGGAGTCGGGGATCTCTCAGGAAGCAGCCTCTCTATTCTTAGGATAGAGGGAATGTTTGCTTACATCTCACCCCCCAGACCCTTCCAATAGTTCTGTTATTTGTGAAATTTACTGGGTATGATTGTTGTTGTAGAATTTTATGTCCTTAAAAAAACAAAACAATCTATCAAATAGTTTAAACACTTTGAACCTAAAACACAACATGATTATCAAATGGTCTAGATTGTCGGTCATCTCAGAAGACTTATTATTTTAACGAATATAAAAGTAAAGATGAGTGATCGTAAATTGTGTAAAAATAAAATGTATTGTATAAATTAAACAACATCAATATAACGTTCATATCTATAGTTAGAATTAGGGGTGTGCATGGGTCTGTTTGGTTCGATTTTTCACCATTAACTATAACCATAACATCTAACTTCGGTTATGGATTTTCATAACCATAACCATAACCAAACTACGGTTAGGGTTAATCAGCTATGAAGTCGGTTATTGTTTGGTTTCGGTTAATTTCGGTTATTAACAATTTTTTAACTAAAACCAACTTTTGTGATAAAGTTAATAAATTATATGTTAATGGGCCTACAAAATAAGAATGAAACCCACCATATTGGACTTAGCTTTGGCCTTTTTTATAAGACAACTAAGACTACGCTTTTTGGTTAAAGTATCGATGTGGGATCTCTTTTAGTAAAGTAATAATGTACCTAGTGTTATATAGAAGATTCATACGATCATAACACATCGGTTTTGATCAAAATAAGGGCATCTACTTCAATATCATTTTGTTACTAACATACTTTTATCTTAGTAAAAAACCTCTACACTGTTATTGTAAACATAAATCCATTATATCGAATTATAAACATAACATTACAAGTTCGGTTCGGTTTCGGTTATATCGGTTAACCAAAGCTTCATAAGCGTAACCATAACCGATTGGTTGGTTAACCAAAGCTTCATAACCATAATCATCGGTTATGTTGGTTATCGGTTAAAATCGGTTTAGTTATATGGTTTGATTATCGGTTATTGTTGGAAATTTTGTGAAAATAACATTTTTCACAAATATAGGAAAATGATTTTTTCCTATTTTTGGACTAGAAATAAATATAATAAAATGAGCGGGTTTTATATATTTATTTGTGGGTTTGTGTTCTACGTTGGAAGGACTTCGCAACGAACTAAACCACGTCCAAAACGGAGCTAAGATGAATGAGATATCGATGCTCAAAGTTTGGTGTTTGAAACTTGAATGTTGAACTAAGTGGGAAAGTAGCACATTGTCCCACATAGGAGGAGAGATGGAACTTAAAGGGGTATTTAAGTGGGAACTCTCCATCCTTATTGTTTCATGGAAGCACTCACTAAGTGTACTCGCGAAGGGTGCGGAGCACCCTAACTCGCACACGCGCGCGCGCGTGGCGTGGGCGATGAGGCGCAATGTGGCGCACTTTGCACTTCGCAGGCAAGTGACCCAAATGGGTCCGCGCGGGGTAGTGAATGACGTGGCGGTCATGCGCATCCGCGCGCGAGTACACGTGGCATGGTGGCGCGTTCTCGCGCATGGAGCATGGGCGCTGAGGTGTCGTGCGCGGTGCACCAAGTGAGCCAAAACGACGCGACTGTGTGGCGTGCTCGTAGAGGCTTACAGGTGACATGGCGCACGCGCATAGGTGCACATGGGATTGAGCAAGTGGGGCGCACGCGCGCATGGCAGTGAGCCAAATGGACGCACCGTGCATGAGGGTACAGTCTTGCGCGCGCGCGCGCGTAGAAGCTTCCAACAGCAGTTAATGATGTGCAGTTACGTTTTCAGCATTCGAAACTGACAAAGTTAATGCTTTTGACTGAGAATTAAGTGACGAATTAAAGTGCATTAAAGACGTCTAATGCAGTTTAATTCTCCCATTTAATTTATTTTCAGTTTCGACTTCAACCTGGTGTATAAATAGGAGGCTCCTGTCACCAGATTGGATACACCGATTAACACAGAAAATTCAATCTCTCCCTCTGAATTCTACATATTCTTCAAGCAGCAAGGTACATCTTTGGGTTGGAGTCAAGACCGGCAGTGCAACTGCTTGCGGCTGTTGTATCCTGGAAACAAATGTGATCTCCTGGGAGACACGAAATTTGTTTTAAGGGACCCGTGTCTAACACGGTCCTCAGCCAAGAACAGTTTTTCTGTTCGTGTTTTCTGTCCTTGTTTTTCAATTTTCAGTTGTAATTTGTTCTGTAATTTTATTTCATTCTGATTTGTTTCTGTAATTCAAGTTAATAAAAGAATTTTATTTATTTTGCACGAACGGATTCCTACAATCTTAAAACAAATTTTAAAACACCGTTCGTGTAGAATCACAAACTTCTCTGCTGTGAATTTAATTTTTTTTCTCTCACAGCAGGTTGTGTTTTAAAAGGTTTTTTCTCTGTTTTGATTCAAAGTTGCGCCTTTGTCAAAACAGAACTCTGTTTCTACTCCTTTCTATCGCTGAGTTCTAAAGATCTCCTGTTGTAGTCTTCAAAGTTGGACTTAGAAGCTACACGGCTGAATTTTTGAACTCTTAATAATAATAAAGTAGCGTCTTTATTATTTTGAAAACAAACTTTAACTTGTTTTCTTAGAACTTTTTCAGAATGTCGACTGAAAATGTTAACACGAGCAACACCAATGTTGTTGTTGGTACCCCTGCCAACACTGTGGGAGCGTCCACAGTGGCGAATCATGCTGAACGACCCGAGAAGTTCTCGGGTCTCCACTTCAAGAGGTGGCAACAGAAAATGTTTTTCTATTTGACCACCATGAACCTTGCGAGGTTCTTGAATGAGACCGTTCCCCAACCTGCGGAAGGGGAGACCGATGCTCAGGCTCTGAGCGCGGTAGAGGCATGGAAGCACTCTGACTTTATATGTCGAGGCTACGCACTCAACGGTCTCTCGGATGCTTTGTATAATGTGTACTATAATATCAAGACTTCAAAAGAATTATGGGAGTCCTTAGATAAAAAGTACAAAACGGAGGATGCGGGAACAAAGAAATTTGTTGTCGTCCGTTTCTTGGACTTTAAAATGGTTGATAACAAGACTGTTATGAACCAAGTCCAAGAGTTGCAAATTATACTAAATGACATCCATGCTGAGGGAATGGTACTCAGCGAAACGTTTCAAGTGGCAGCCATGATCGAAAAATTACCTCCTGCTTGGTTGGATTTTAAGAATTATCTTAAACACAAGCGAAAGGAAATGTCGGTCGAGGACCTTGTTCTTCGTCTTCGTATAGAAGAAGAAAACAGGGTGGCCCAAAAAGACACCATTTTGCAAGCTTCGGCTAAAGCAAATATGGTGGAAATTGGGGAATCCCCAAAGGCCAAGAAGGGCAAGGGTAAAACCAACAACAAAGGAAAAGCAAAGGTTAACAACCTTAGACCGAAAAAGGGGGCTGTGAAAAAGAAGCCTGCGCCTTTCCAAGGTACTTGTTACAATTGTAACGAGACGGGGCACCGTGCTAACCAATGCAAGAAACCTAAGCGTGACCGTGCGCATATGGTTGATGAGGATAGTATGCCTCTAATCGCAATGATAATCGAGGAAGCGGCTATGATTGAAGAAGTCAATGCAATGGGTGAAAACCCAAAAGGATGGTTCGTTGACACGAGTGCAACCCGCCATGTTTGTGGAGACAAGGCTCTTTTCTCTACATTCAAGGAAGCTTCGGGTGAAGACAAGCTTTATATGGGAAATAAAGCTACCGCAAGCATCAAGGGGGAAGGCACGGTCGTCTTGAAGATGACTTCGGGCAAGGAGCTTACCTTGACAAATGTGCTTTATGTCCCAGAGATACGGAAGAATCTCGTGTCGGGATGGATGCTCAACAAGTTTGGATTTCGTCTAGTGTTTGAATCGGACAATTTTGTCTTGTCTAGACGTGGAACTTTTATCGGAAAGGGCTATGCCCTAAATGGAATGTTCAAAATGAATGTAATGGTTGTTAACCAAAACAAAAGTTTGAATGGAATTTCTACTTCTACTTACATGGTTGAGTCTTCTAATGTTTGGCATGGTAGACTAGGACACGTAAATTTTAATTCATTATGACGTTTAATTAAATTAAACTTGATACCAACATTCCATATCGAGTCCAATCACAAATGCGAGACATGTGTTGAATCTAAACTTACGAGATCATCATTTAAATCGGTTGAACGAATAACCGAACCCCTTGATTTAATTCATACCGATGTGTGTGATTTAAAAGCGGTTCCCACGCGTGGAGGAAACAAGTACTTCATCACGTTTATTGATGATTGTACTAAATATTGCTATGTGTATTTACTTAAAAGTAAAGACGAAGCAATAGAGAAGTTTATCTTGTACAAAAATGAAGTTGAGAATCAACTTAAAAAGAAGATAAAAGCTTTGAGAAGCGATAGAGGAGGTGAATATGTTGCACCTTTTGCGGATTTATGCGCAAAAAGTGGCATTATACATGAGTGTACACCACCTTATTCTCCACAATCAAATGGCGTTGCGGAACGTAAGAACCGCACATTGAAAGAGATGATGAACGCCATGTTGATAAGCTCGGGAGTGAACCGAGAAATGTGGGGGGACGCCATTCTCTCAGCAAACTATCTTTTGAACAAGATACCTTTGAAAAATAGGGACGAAACTCCATATGAGTTATGGAGAAAAAGGAAGCCTTCGTACAAATACTTGAAAGTGTGGGGGTGCCTAGCTAAGGTGATTGTACCACCTCCTAAGGCTCTTAGGATAGGACCCAAAACTGTTGATTGCATTTTCATTGGATATGCACATCAAAGTAGTGCGCATCGTTTTCTTGTACATGAGTCCAAGAATCCCGATGTACACAAACACACTATCATAGAGGCAAATCCAAATGTTGTCTCATATTTTGAGAATGTGTTTCCTATGTTAGGACAAACACATGCGCCTTCATCAAGAGCGGTTGATGAAGCAGGTCCAAGTTCGTCTACATGGTTAGATGAACCAGGACCAAGTTCATCTACGAGGATAGATGAAAGACATGAACGCCCCGAGGTCGAGGAGGGTGAGCTTAGACGAAGTAAACGACAAAGGGTTGAAAAATCCTTTGGTCCAGACTTCATGAGCTATATGGTTGAGGGTGAGCCCAATACCTACCGCGAAGCGGTTACCTCCACAGAAGGACCTCAATGGCAAGAAGCAATTAAGAATGAAATTGATTCTATATTGCAAAATCATACTTGGGAGTTAGTGACATGGCGCACGCGCATAGGTGCACATGGGATTGAGCCAGTGGGGCGCATGCGCGCATGGCAGTGAGCCAAATGGACGCACCGTGCATGAGGGTACAGTCTTGCGCGCTCGCGCGTAGAAGCTTCCAACAGCAGTTAATGCTGTGCAGTTACGTTTTCAGCATTCGAAACTGACAAAGTTAATGCGTTTGACTGAGAATTAAGTGACGAATTAAAGTGCATTAAAGACGTCTAATGCAGTTTAATTCTCCCATTTAATTTATTTTCAGTTTCGACTTCAACCTAGTGTATAAATAGGAGGCTCCTGTCACCAGATTGGATACACCGATTAACACAGAAAATTCAATCTCTCCCTCTGAATTCTACATATTCTTCAAGCAGCAAGGTACATCTTCGGGTTGGAGTCAAGACCGGCAGTGCAACTGCTTGCGGCTGTTGTATCCTGGAAACAAACGTGATCTCCTGGGAGACACGAAATTTGTTTTAAGGGACCCGTGTCTAACACGATCCTCAGCCAAGAACAGTTTTTCTGTTCGTGTTTTCTGTTCTTGTGTTTCAATTTTCAGTTGTAATTTGTTCTGTAATTTTATTTCATTCTGATTTGTTTCTGTAATTCAAGTTAATAAAAGAATTTTATTTATTTTGCACGAACGGATTCCTACGGTTATGACGGTTAATTTTCTCACCACTAGTTGTAATGGTATGAAATATGATCTAACTTGGAGAGTTGGAGAATCGAATACAAACCAGACAAGGTGTTAAGGCATAAAGAAGAATAAACACGAATCAAAGGGTGAATTTTAGAATTTGAATAAACCACAAGGGGTAGATTGAAATAAACTATTTTTATGGTCAAAAGTCAATGCGTTTCCAGATGTAAATGATGTGGAAAGGAGCGAGAGATGGGATGGTATTTAAATTTGGTAATTATTTTAATATTTAAACAAATTCCTTGAGTGTAGTTTTTTCCATCCTTCGATAATCAGTAAGGCTGGAGGGTGTGGGGCGCTACCCTTCGCCAGCTGGACCACCATAGCGCCCCCTTCCGCCATCGCCCACACCCCCGGCGCCATAGCCGGGGCGCCATTGACCATCCGCCATGGTGGTAACGAGCTATAAAGCCCTTCAGGTGGGGCCCACTAGTTCAACAACCAATCAAATGTTTTTTTTTTGTTTAATAGGGGCTCCATCCACGCCCTCTAAATTAAAGGGGGCTCCATCGCTGACGTGGATCCTGTGTGGACTTGATAAAGCCCATGGGACTCCATCCACACCCCATAGCCTAAGCTGTCAATTAAATTAGTTTATTTCACATTTCACATGATTAGCTATTTCTCCTTGAGATTTTCCTTCCTCTAGCACTCCATATCAATCATCAATATAAATGTTTACAAGGTGATGTAATTATTTATTTATTCTTGTTAGTTGCCAATGACCAAAATCCCCAATGGACATTCGGGTATTGGGTAATTTGGGTTTCCTTTAACGGGTCGAATCATCAGCGCCATATGCGTTTGCATATGTGGTGACCTTTTGTCATTGGGTATACCCAAATAATCGAACTTTTGCTGATCGTTAAAAAAAACCCTATTATTATTCATCTAAATATAAGTATGAGTAAAATGCACGGATAGTCCCTGTGGTTTTGCAAAGTTTCAGCTATAGTCCCCAGATTTTGGAAATTACACTCATAGTCCCTGTGGTTTGACAGTTTGTAGAAAGGGGATGAGTCTGTTGAATGATGATGATGTTGATGAATATAATAAAAGCAAGAGTAATTTTGTAATTTCACATGGACTTAACTGAGAAAACTAACTCACATCCACTCCAGGGACTATCAGCGTAACAAACTGTCAAACCACAGGGACTATGAGTGTAATTTCCAAAATCTGGGGACTATAGCTGAAACTTTGCAAAACCACAGGGACTATCCGTGCATTTTACTCTATAAGTAAAATGTTATTCATCATGTCATTTTGGCATCATGTTCTTGTTTATTTTTAAGGGCTCCTAATTTACACCTATTTAATCCACCTGATACTTTTCTTTTGGATATAGATACCACCAAATCAAGAGTAAATTTCAAAGTTCGTCCTTTATGTATGTCTAATATATCAAAGTATGTCCTTTGTCTTTAATAACCTCAGAAAACATCCTTAATGTTTGAAAAAACTTACATGTTACGTCCTTTAGTCCTAATCCAGTTACTTTTCATGGTTAAATTTGACTAAGTCAGACCCACATAAGGGTATTTTGGTCATTTTATCATAAATATTAAAATAAATAATCATCAAAAACAATAAATATATGCAGACTAAATGTTTCTCCTTCTCTCTCTAACTATCCTAACCCCACCACCACAACCCAGCTGCCACCGCCACCACCACCACAGATCTGCCACCGCCACCACTTCACCTGCAACTTTAATCTGCTCCAAACCAGTTTTTCGGCAAATTTCAAACCAGTTTTCCGGCAATCAAATCATCAAGCTTTTTCATCATCACCTGCAACTCATCTCACTCAAAAGCTCTGTTCCAAACCAGATTTCTCCCCCTCCCCTCTCTCTCTCACACACACGCCCACCACTATCACCAACACCATCACCACCGTCAACCGCCATAGCTCCATCATCACCACCGCTGCACAAACCTCCACCACCGCCCAACCCCAACCTGCATATTCAGATCTGAATATGTACAGATATGAACACCACCACAAAATTCAAACCCTAATCTACATTTAAGCTACTAACCCCAAACAAACCCCAATTTCGGCGGTTCTGGTCGCCTGAAGAACAATCCCCGCCGTCGGAGACGGTATCAGCCACCACTGATCCTCTTCATCTTCTCAATTTCTTCTCTCTACCTCTCTCCTTTCTCTCTCTCCGTCTCTCTGTCTCTGCTGTGAAACCACGCCGCCGCCTGAGGAGTCTCACCGGAGACAAAGAATGAGGGGGTTTGGGGTGTTGTCAGGGAGGAGAAAGGGGTGTCGGAGGTGCATTTCAAGGACGAAGAGTCGCCGGAGCACCGGTCGGACTTGGCTCTGGTCGCCGGTCATCAGTGAGTGAACGAGGGAGAGAGAGCAAATGGTTCTGTAGTTGTGTGCTGAGTTGTTTAGGGTTTTCAAATGGCCAAAAAGAAGAGACATTTGTTTATATAGTTAGGGTAAAATGACCAATATACCCTCATGTGCTTCTCACATGACCTGACTTAACTGGGAAAACAAACAAGGTTTAGGGTAAAGGACATAACTTGATTGGTTTTTCAAACATTAAGGATGTTTTCTGAGGTTATTAAAGACAAAGGACATACTTTGATATATTAGACATACATAAAGGACGAACTTTGAAATTTACTCCCAAATCAATGATATGTACCAATCGGTTGATAGATAATCCGTTGAGTGGATCAAGCTCAAAAGAAATTAGCAAGATGCAAGACTTGAGATAATTCTCTATAATTTTCATTCATAAGAAGAAATGAACATACATAGATTGTTTAAATAGAAATCATGTTAACCATATATCTAACCCACTACTCCACTAACTCAACTAATAACTAAATATCAAGATAAAAAAGGAAATCATGTAAATCATGTGGAAACAAAGAAAGTGGCATGTAACAATCAAGCCCTTTGGTGTTGCGTTCTCTTGACTCTTTTAAGTTATCGCCACTTTTATTTTATATTTTTTACGTAAGTATATATTGAGCATAGCCGAGGACAACCGAACAGTGCCCGTTATTTCGTAGGGCACGTATTTTTAAAAAAAATCTCATATTATATATGTAAAAAAAAATTTAATAGGGTATAACCAAACAAAATATTAACATAGGCCCACTTAAAAAAATCATATTGTTTAAACTATTTAGCCCATTAGGTTAGTGAGCCCAATACCCAAATATTTTCTAAAAACTAATTAAAAAAAGAACTCTGGGCGGCAAAAAGAGAACAGAAACGTCGCAGTTGCAGGCTCTGGGTTGTTCGATCATTCATCATTGCTTCAGTGCTTCTGGCAATCGGTGTAGGATAAGGATAAAGCCATAAAGATTAGCAATATCATCCCATCTATTTTTTAATTACTTCTTCCACTTGCTGATTTAGTGATTTATATGAAAATTAAATTAATAGAATAATAGGGCCGATTCCAATATTACATATGCCATCAGGAACTTGTGACTCGTCAATGTCTATTACACTTGATTTAGAATTATAAACAATATTTATTATCACATTTTGATTGATTAAACCTTAAAATATCTAAGTTGTTCCAAGATATATAATTTCGTTTACTCGTATATAGGGCTGCAAACGAACCTTATTTAGGCGTTAACTTAATTTGATACAAACTTTGTCGATTATATTTAGACGTTAATGGCACCTAAACAAGCATCCGGATGGCAAAAACGTCAAAAGAGGAAACGACAAGATGAATTGGTGATCGAATGCTATATTTTTGTCAACGGTTCAAAGTTGTATGAAAAAACTAGTTTAAATTTTTTATTTAGTTAAGATCTAAGGGCACGTTTTTCGAGCTCGAACAAGGTACATGAATTCTCAGGGCCGGCCCTGATATTGAGTTTTTAGAATAATACATGTTGTACGTTAACAATCAGGTGTCGCTCTTTTTAGGGTTCAAAACATGAATAATATAACATGCATTTCTGGCGTTTATTGCATACCTATAGTATTGGCCATGTTAGTTTTTTAAGAAAGCACACAGACACTCAATAATTTAAATTCACAACTATGAGCAAGGAACATATATTTTTTGGTCAAAATGAAACCAAATCTAGGGGTTGGTTCAGGTAAAAAAAAAAAACATATTTATCCTACAAACCGTAAGAACAGATCCTAGCACTTAAAAAAAGTTAAATTAGCACATACCAAAACAAAACATACATAAAAGTAACACTTTTGAATTATATTAGCACATGAAAATTAATCAAGATAATTGATTTTAGCACATATTTGTATGATATCATCACTTTTCTTAATTAGCACATTGAAAACAAAAGGAAGATCCAAATAAAGAATTAATTGGTTGTTAGCATATTTATAGTGAATTCAATATAATTGATATTATTTAGGATATTATTTTATCATTTCTTTATAATTGGTTAGATGTCACGTGACACTTTTTAAATGGTTCTTACAGTTTGTATGCGAAATGTGGTTTGTATTTGATCCTACTCCACCAAATCTAATATGGTTTAAACTGAATCGATTTTAATTCCAAGTGGACAAAACTGAAACGAAAAGAGAAATTGAATTCGGTTCGATTTCACTCAAAAAATTTAACAAGATTAAAGTTTTACAATATCATAAACCAATCTTTAATAGTCTGGTTAGGAAAAGGGTCAATATAGAAAAGGAAAACACATAGTGCAAGCTGTATAAAGATTAAAGATGTAACATTCTAATGTACTAATATTTAATGGATTATGGCTTTAGAGTATACGGTGTGAGAGGGGCATGAAACACCACGTGACAATTACTTTTAAGCCACAAAAACTAGGGGGCGGTGTTGGGCGTGGAAATGGCCCTACTTTTTTTGTTAGGCTGGATGGTGTGGGAGGGGCTTTATCAACGTCACGTCAACGCCACGTCACAGAGGGGCTTTAAGGCATCTTTCCTTAACTTGCAGGGTGTGGGATAAAGCCCCTTCAAGTTATAACGCCCCCTCCTTTAACCAATCCTTTACCTCAATCAAGCTATAGCGCCCGCTACTATGTTGAAGCCACAACAATGGAGCCCCCTCCTTAAATGTCTGGGTATTGGTGGTGGCGCCCCACCGACGCCATAGATGGTGACATGGTAGAGGTAGCGTCCCCATACCCTCCGGCCTTAGTGTTTAAAAAAAAACTCATTAATCACAAAACATCAATTAACTCGCGCCACATCAACAACACATTTGCCCCCTACACCAATAAAGAATCCCATGCCATTGCCCCCACGCCACACCACGGGGCGGTGTTTCCAGCGTAAAGAGGCTTCCAAGTCATGGCCACGTCTAGTCGCCTACCACATCGGGTGGTCTTACAAATAGAAAATAACTATAGTAGAATACACATAGTTACACATACATGTATGTAAAGTTCATTTCAAAACACTAAATTGTTTCGAAAAAATAAAATAAATCTAAATCGTTTATTTTATTTATTAGTGGTTCATGTCTTTAGTTTCGAGAGTATAAAATAAATCTAAATCGTTTATTTTATTTATTATTGGTTATTAGATTTTTTTACTTTCTACACACAATTTTTATGTTATCATATACACAAACTATTAAATTAATTTGTTCATATCTTTTTTTTTTTTTGAATGTTTAACTATACTTGTGTAAGTACTAAGTAATATAACTTACGCATACCTGTGTAGATTATATAAACAAACAATTTTTTTTTAAAGAGATGAATAAATATCACATTTCAACAGTATTCTTATACCTAAGTTTTATGACTAAAATTATATACGATCTATTCTATTATTTATGTTGCAAAAAAGTGTGCCATGCCTAGTTGCCTACACACACATAAAGTGGGTTTCCATGGTTTAACTCAAATTGATTTTTATATAACATTAAACCGAATATGCAATTCTAAACGGTTTTGGTTTAGTTTTAAGTTTGTAATCGAATACTCAACCCCTTGAATAAGATAATTATATAAGTGTATCATGCTCTCTTTCTAACTCTCATATATGTCCAGTATCGAGTACAAATACATTATGCATTTCTCGTAGTAATCTATTTAACATTTGTTTTTGCAACCAACGTGCTCTCTTTTAGTGTATTAAAACTATTTATTTTATTATAACTAAATTGTATCTTATGCATAAAATTAATTTTGTTTATTACATTGTATATATCCTATAAAAATTGCCCTTAGACCGAACGTAGTGGGCGTTTTTTGCCCCCAATCCCGCCCAAACACGCCTGCAAGGCCTCCCCCATGGGCGTGTTTTGTGGTTTTTGGTTCCTAGACGTTTTTAAAAGCATGCCCAAGCCCCCTTTGATGGGCCAATCACATCTAACCCTTTTTTTCTTTAGCCAATCAATTATTTTCATGGTTTTTTTTATATTTTTTTAATTCTTTACACCCTTTTAACATAATGTCCATATCTCCACTACACCCATTTTAGAAAAAATGCCTCATTGCTGATTGGGCTGCCACATAACGCAAAACGCCAAAAAACAAGACATTATTCACCCAACAACTACGCATGGTCTAATTGAGGCTGTCTAGATATTCCTTCATAACTTTTAAATATGTGGTCAAGATGAATCCCCATTCTAATCAATAGTTTGTTGCTTAACCAAATTTCGTTATTACAAGACATTTATAGCGACTTAAATGACAACCATATTTTCAACGGATCACACATCAGTGGGGCCACTTTGGATGTCAATTCACAAAAATACAATTATCAAACTTGTGACTAATGTTTTGAAAACTAGTGGAAACATCGAACCACATGGTTTTTTCACTTGATTTATTTTTATTTTTAAGTTTAGTTCTAAGATGGAACTGAGTACATTTTATATTTTATAAAGGTTAGTGTAATAAGTTTAACCTTTGAAATATTAAATTATAACTATAATATATATCCACGCAATTTACCGTCACTTGTATTTAACTTGAAGCAATAATACTTGTACTTTTAATTTGATTTGCTTTGCTTTGTACATAAAGGCAATCACCAACAACTAACAAGACGTGTAATGAATGGTAAGGGATGAATATGTTCATAGATCCGGACTATGTTTGATGTTCGAAGTTATTTTTTATTTTTAACATAGAATATTGAGATATGTACAAACTTGATATAAAATCATTGGGTGCTTCCTTTCCCGAGCGTGGAGGTAAAGGTGGAGTCGTGATCATGCGTGGAACACCACGCCACGTATGCATAGTCCAGGGCGTGGATTTTCTCATGGGGGTGACCCCCTTTTAAACGGGATGTGAAACCATGTGGAGGTGAGTGACAAGGTGTGAGATCATGTGATATGTGAGACATTTCCACCACCATGTGATGGGGGTGTTAAAAATGATGTAGCGCTTCGATGACAAATTTTCACATGTGAGATCATCTAGCGTGCTGGATAGGCGGATAGCCTAACATCATATCTAGACATTAAGTAGGAATTTGGCCCTACTCATTATCACAGTGTAGTGATCACCATAACTGCTTGCTTGAATATAAGTTTAAAATGTGATTGTTACCAACTTTTTAGTAATGGTTAACTAAATATGGTTAACTAATAAATGTTTTACTTTGCAACAAAAATAATGTGTTAAAATCTTGATCGTGAGATTTACACATAAAAGTTGCAGGTTTCCTATTTCCAATCTTATCCTGAATGCTTTCTAAAATTTGTGTCGTCTCACTTTTTAACTTTTAATCTATTTCGAGCTGTATGAAATCAATAATTGATTAAGACAATTTTTTTTTTTTTGCAAAGAATGAGAATTAATTCTATGTGAAAACAAATTTCTAATATTGGGTTTTGAACAAATTATGATATTTGGGTTGAACCATTAGAATGATCGGATGTGAAACAATAAATCAAAATTATAACAACGGGTAGATGATATTGGTTATATACATTTAAACTCCTCAAAAAGTTATAACTAATCTTAGTTACCACTAATAATCGGTGGTAACTTACTACTGAAAATCACTTCCTACTAAAGATTATTTTCAAACAATTCTTCATCATCCATGAAAATCTGAAATCACGTTTAGTGATACTGCAAAATAAACATTTTTTTCATGCTACCGAAAAAAAAAAAATACAGGTGAGCTTAGTGTCACGGGCCAAATATTTGAAGGTCGCAATGCTGTGGATTGTGCTTGAACGCTTGGGTTTCTGGCTAGTCCTTGACTTTATCGGGGGCAGAGTCAGTGTTAATGAAGAGGTGTACGTGCCTAGTTGTGCAAACGACAAACGCACCACTGGTCGAGAGCTGGCGCCGCTCTCCTGATGAGTTCAAGACAGGACGAAACCAGTGACCCACACATAAAAGCAGGATGGATTGACGTGTCCCCTGGGACGCCACACGGAGTCGAAAAGTAACCCTGTGACATTATTGCAAGAGAGAAAAAAGAATAGCGAAAAAAAGGGAGCTTATTGCTAGATAGGAAAAAGAATAGGGGCCTCGTAGTTAAGCTAATGAGCGAAAACAAACAACACATCAGCAAGAATCTTTGGTGCCTTCAAAGTTTGAAAAACCCTAAATTATTATTATTATAATAAATTTTGGGGAAAAAGGGACGAAATATAATGGCACAACTTATCTGTTAATTGCGTAATTACTCTCTCTCTTTCGCTTTATCTTTCTCTCTCTAAACCTGAAATTGCATACGAGGAATTCGTAAACCTTTTCGCACACAGACCTAAATCGCGTATTCTGCTTCGCAATTGAAATGCAGGTGAGTTTTTAACAACTTCTCAATTCATATATCAATTTAGAATTTGATTCTCTATAATTTATGTTTTTGATCAAAACTTGTTGCAGACGAGAACGGTACAAGTAGGACATCTTTCAGATCTAGCAACCGAGAGAGAAATTCACGAGTTTTTCTCTTTTTCTGGTGATATCGAGCAAGTTGAGATCTGTCGGTGAGTAAATTATGTTTCAAGTTTGAATTTATTCAGGTTTTTTTACCGTTGTTACGTGTGTTTGATTGATTTTGATTGTTCTTGAGGGTTTCAGTGATTCGGAACAACATAAGACTGCATTTGTCACGTTTAAAGATCCAAAGGCTCTTGAAATTGCGTTATTGTTATCGGTAATCTCTTAATTTTGTTATTCTTCTTTCATCTTTTATTGAAGTAGACATTCTGTATGATGATTGTGTTATAAGATTTTATGCATCAATATTCAATAGCTCCTCTGTTAGTTATGTATGCTACTTGAGTCTCTGAATATGAAATTTGTATTTACTTATTTTATAGTTAATTAGTTATTATTCTATTTTAGGGGTCTGACACTTATTATTCCTAGTATTTATAATGTTTATTGGAACCTTGAATTGGTATGTTAATATATTGTTACTAATTTCTTAATTGGAATACTTTGTTTGATCATTAAGTAAAAGTAGGATGAACGATGCGGATGCGGAACATAAGGAGTACTCCTTTCCTTGATACTTTTACTTCTCTGTTTTTCTAAGTTTTTTTAATCAAAGAGTCCGATTTAAGATTTCCTGCAACTGGGCGATTGTTACGTCAAGGAATTACCCGTCTGATTTTAATTTTTAAGAGTGCATGGAGAGTCATTATGTTGTTTTGTATCTAGTTAAGGTTAAAAATCTTCAACAAATTAGGTTGCCTGGAGTCATTATGTTAATTAATTTTTAGTCAATGGTAAATTATTTGTCATCAAAATCTTTATTGGAATTTCCTATGATACTGAATATTGTTACAATTCTATGATTTATGTATTGAGATTTCTTTATTGAATTATATATATGTATTTATGCAAATATTTTATATACACAAAAAAAGTTCTATCTTCCAACACTTATCAGCAATCTGCAACCACTCAAGTCAACAAACCATGACCACAGATTTGTGGCTGCATATTTCATTCCACTTTGTCCAGCGCAGACTCTTGGGTCATACTTTGAAATACAAGCGCAAAATTCCAACAAAAGGATAATTAGTATTGGCAACCTTTTTTTAGTTTTTAGTTGATCAGCCTTTTGTTTGTCTTTATGCTGGATAAACCTGAATTTTTTTATTAGGTATTAATCATCATTGTCTATGCACATGAGCACATCTTGGGTCCACTATTACCACTATTTAGTTGGTTTGTTATTAATTAAAACACTTTATTGTAATGGACTAATGGTAAACCAATGCTTAGCCGACTTCGAGCAGTTGGATTTTAGTGGAACTGTATTGGCCTATTGGGTATATCTCTTATCACCAAAGAAATGTTTTGTAATAATTCAATATCATTCTATATTCTATTACCATGTCTGATAGAGTTAAAGTAATGTAGTTGCTCTGCTTATGCTATCCACTATAATTTGAGAGATTCTAAGTAATATAGTTACTCTGCTTATGCTATCCGCTATAATCTAGGGCACAATTTTTGCTTTCTTCTTTTTTTTATAAAGAATTTTTAAAGGTGCATGACGTGGTTGCACACTTGCATCTTAATCATCCAAAAGTAAAGTTGTAATATTGATTATTTTAATTGTAAATAGGCTAAATAACAGATATTGATTTTATTATGCAAAGGTTCACTTTATGCCATCAAACTTTAAAGAAAAAAAAAGTTATTTTAATTTCTAGCAACTCCAACACAATATAGATATTATGAAGGTTAGATTGCAAATTGCAGCCACCAACTCACCATTGCACAATATCTTGCAATTCTGAAGTGTTCTCTGACTCGGTCCACTTTCTTCACTACATGAATGCATCGTATTTGGTTTTGCTTCCTTAAAGTGACCAAGCATAAGTATTATTATATTGATATATATAGAATCTGAGAATTGAGATAATAACCACAAAGATGTATAACATATATTCTATGAAAACTGGAAATTATTTATATTCTGTGTACGTTTTTACAGGGAGCAACTATAGTGGATCAGATTGTTAGCATCACTCCTGCAGAAAATTATGTACCGAAACCTGAGTTGCAGGTATAGTTATTACCGGCATAGAAATATATCTTGATTATTTTTCTTTTAGTGTGTTTGAACTTATGTCGTCACGTCACTTCTTGCAGGAAGTTCGTGAAGTAGATAATGCTGTAAGCATGGCTCCAGAAAACTCTTCACCATCTGCCGCAGAGGTAATAGCCTATAACTTACAATTCTATTTTTGTTTTTTTCTTATACAAATGATATTACGTTTACATTGACTTTTAATAATGTGTTAAACAGTCCAACAGTAGTTCTCCTCGTAGTGGAAACGTGTACATTAGTAAAGCACAAGACGTCGTTTCAAGTGTTCTGGCAAAAGGTTCAGCAATTAGGCAAGATGCCGTGAACAAAGCTAAAGCATTTGATGAGAAGCATCAATTGAGAGCCAATGCATCTGCTAGAGTTAATTCTTTTGAGAAAAGAGTAAGAATTTCAGAGAAATTTAACGTCGGCGTCGCAGTTGTAAATGAAAAAGTGAAATCCGTCGATCAAAAGCTTCAAGTTTCAGACAAAACAATGGCTGCATTAATGGCAGCCGAGAGGAAACTTAATGACACAGGATCGGCTGTCAAATCAAGCAGGTTTGGCCTTTACTTTCTTGTGACCCAAGTTATCTAAGTTTGAGCATCATTATCATAGCTAATAAATGACGATATAGTATTTAACAAATTTGGTTAATATTTTTTTATTTCTCTTACAATTATGTTTAGGTATGTAACTGCTGGAGCAGCTTGGCTAAACGGAGCGTTTGGTAAAGTGGCGAAGGCTGGGCAAGTTGCAGGAACAAAAACCCGACAAAAATGGAATTTGGCAGTCTCAAATTTAACTGCTAAGGTATGTTTTTGTGAATATTTTATTTTGATTCCTTCAAAAAAAAACTAAATAAATTAGTTATTTAAGCTTTTTATTTAAGGCAAGATATTGCGCTTAGTAGTTAAATGGCTAACAAACTGAATTTGCAAATAAATTTTGGTTTGCAGGATTCACCAATTGCTGCATAAGCAGAGTTTATAGATGGCTGCATTCTTCATACAATTAGATATTTCCCGATTTGGAAGCTTGGTGTGTGAAATTGGACATATCTCATGTTTTTTAGGTGTGTTTATGGGCAGTTTTGTGATTCATTTATTAGTTAACTGTTGCTGTGTAAACCAGAGGGTATTGTACCTGTAATTTTCAAGTGTGCAACTGCAAAGACGTAAGTAATGATGTGAATTCCTTCTTAAAATCCTGTTAATGCATCTTAAGCTCTTAACTTACCCTTATACTGGGCTTGTCCTAATAGATTTCAGCCCAATTCAACTTGGCCCATTAAAGTTAATTCATATCGGTAAATCGGTAACAATTAAATTGCATTGAAAATAATTAAATAAGGGTTTAACTGTAAGATTGTCAACATGTATTCTTCGTTTTACTTTAAAAATACTCATCCTTAGTTTTACTTTAAAAATACTCGATGGGAAAAAGAGTGGAAAATCACATATAGAACGACCCTGTTGACCAACAGAAAGTCAAAATGGCCTTTGGCTTTTTTAATTTTTTAATTGGACTTTTTCCTTTAATCAAAGTTAAAAAAAGAAACTAATGAAATGTTGACACACGGATTGTGCCACATAGGCAAACACATCTATATATTCTGCGACATACTTCCCGTCCAATGGAAGGTCGTTTAGAACAGTGTTTCGAGATAAGTTTTTATATCAATTGACCTGTATTCTCGTTCTGATAAAAAACCCGATTGAAAACATCGGTTTGTAATTTGGAAAAAAACTTAACTCCGTTATGTTTTTTTAACGGCGAACTATTTTACAAACAAAATGGAAAAGTTCGGACCACTGTGGGTAAATAACTGAGTTACGATTATTATTGGCCAAAACGAACTAGTTCGGATTATTTAAATCCAATTTGCTTTTTTTATTGTTACTGCATATGTTTATTTATACAAATTTTACATTTATGAAATTAATCATTAAAGAACTTTTTTTTATATTTTTATCTTATATAAAATGTTTTACAAAAAAATATATTTATACATTCACAAAGCATGTTATCTTTTGTTTATTTTGTACTTAACTTTTTCGTATAAAAATAAAAATGTTTTTATAAAGCATTTCATCATTTATCATTTTTATACTTAGGTTTTCCAAAAATATATTCAAATAACTTAAAAGGATAACAGCATAAACAAAGCATGTTATATTGTTTATTTTGTAGTTAACTTTTATTTGACTTCTCAATTAAAAATGTTTTTATAAAATAACATAAAAGCAGAGGCTAAATTCGGCACATAAGTATGTAAATTATGCACAAACACAACTCACAAAGTAGGCTAAATTCGGCGCATTAGCACGTAAGATATGCAGCAAACACGACACACAAAGCAGATTGACTTCGACGCATAGGCATATAAGATACGCATAACACCATGCGTATAAGCACATAGATATGTAACTTATGGGGGTGTTTGGGATTCCTTCTCAAAATGACTTATTAACTTATATAAGTGATAAGCGAGAAGTTAGAAATTCTAACTTCTCAAACACACAAAACTTTCTAAAATAAGCTAATCCAAACATTCAAAAAACAACTTATTAACTTTATAAGTCAATAAATCATAAGTTGCTCCAAAATAAGCTAACCCAAACACCCCCTATGTCTTGACTTGACACATGCTCTTAATTAAAAGACAACTTTGTTGTTGAAGAGGTATGGTCCCAATTCCTTGCCCACATGGCAAGGACCACACCACTTTTCCATCCTATATGGCTCTGTCATCACCGATATCATCCAGAAGCTTCTAGAAGGTTCTGGAAAATATCTAGGTGGCTCTAAAGATGCTCCGCCCGACATAAAGGACAACACGTGTCACCAGTCGCCAGGCGCCAGGTAAGCCTGTGATGGATCCAGGAGCAGGCAGACAACACCAGTACGACGTCTCCTGAATACGCAAATGCAGGCGCGCCACGTGTACCACTACACTGACCACAGCAGATGAGACCAAAGGGATATTCCTCTTGGTCGGACAGCTGGCGCGCGTCTACAGCTGGCTCTGCTGCTCCTTCCCTCCTTCACCCTTCGGCTATAAATAGGACCCTTCACCATCCAGGTTGATCATCTTGCTCTCCATACTCTCACACTTAACACACACTGTTTATTCTCAGAACAGTACTTATTCTCACGCCGGAGCCTGGTTAAGAGGGAAACCCCCATATTCCCCTCTTAACGAGACTAACGGTGTTGCTGTTTTGCAGGAGCCGAGCCATTTCCAGCGAGTAAGAAAAGAGATTGAACCTACCACTGAAGTGACCACACTGATTAACCGTAGCGTTAACCAGTGTTTCATCATTGGCGCCATCCGTGGGACAGCAAAACCACTCTCATCTCTTTTTCTTTCCAAAAAACACTCGTCAAACATGGCTGAACAAAACCCTTCTCACCAAGTAGACGGAGACGTTTCTTCCTTCGAACTCGTTTCGGACAACGTACACGTCCAACGAGGTCCAAGGAACGAAATTATCCAAGAAGGGCCGATGAACACGGAGTTTCCCAGCATCTTTGGGAGTACATCCAGGATCGCTACTCAAAACGCACCTGGTGCTACTTTCCAAACTCCACCTAGAATCATCACTCAGACCACAAACGGAGCTACGTTCCAGCCTCCGTCAGAGGTAGTCCAACAGACGCCACCACCAGTGCAAACTCAGAGCCATGGAGCTGGCCCCTCAGCTCCATCGGACCAAGCACAACTAAACTTCTCTGCACTACTTGGGCTACCCGAAGGAAAAACTCTGGCTTCCTGGTATGACGAACAAGTGGCGTCTATAAACCTTGTTTACACACAACTCAATGCGCAACAAGCCTTGCTTCAAGCACAAGCTCACCAGTCAGCATTCGTCACTCCACCACAAAGGCCTTTGAGCGCTCCCATGCCTCAACAGGCCAATGCATTCAACCTGCGTCCTGAGTCAATACCTCCACCGCATATTAGAAGGCCAAGCGCGCACGACACGCGCGATACTTACGGTGAAACAGAAAGCAACTACGTGCAGTACTCTCAACAACCGAAGAAACCAATACAAAGCCGTTTAGGCCCGCGCAACATAAATGACGAATTTGACGATGACAATGAGACGAACACAGTGTTCAGCAGGTTACCACCAGAGCATGAAGCATACAAACCTCGCAAGCGCGTGGGCTACGACCCAAAAGCTGAACATGATTACACTCTAAGCTATCGTCCGGACGACATGGCCGAGAACTCAAAGTTCATCAGAGAGATCGCCACGACCGCCATAGACAAAACAAAATTGCCACACAACGTAGGCAAATACAACGGGTTGACAGACCCAGACGATCATCTCCAAGTTTTTAACGGTGCAGGAGCAACAGGTGGATGGAACTTACCAACCTGGTGTCATCTGTTCGCTCAAACCTTCATAGGCGCGGCGCGCATCTGGTTTGACAGCCTACCAGCAGGAAAAATCAAATCATGGGTTGATTTCCGAGTGAAGTTCCTGGCACACTTCTCACAACAACGACGACACACTAGGGATCCAGCCGATTGTTTGAACATATGGCGCAGAGACCACGAAAGCGTGGAAGATTTTATTACAAGATACAACAAAGAATGTTTGGAGATCGGGGATGTAGGCGAAAAAATGATGCGCGCACATTTCATGAGGGCCGTCAAGTGTGATGATCTCATCAAGCGCGTTAAAGGAAGAGATGGAGGACCCAAAGACTGGGAGACCTTCATTGAAGCAGCCAAAACCATCATGCAGTCGGATAGGCAGTTGACCGGTGATGACCACCGTCAGCGCAGTTACAACCATACCGACCGACACAGCAGGAAAGGCAGAAACCAACCCTGGAAAGCGGCCGGTCAAAGAGAAAGAAACCCGGCAAGAGAGGATGCGCGTCACACGATCAACCAAATAGCACACCGAAAAGAGGTAAAACGAGAAAACAGAGAAAAGCAGTGGACGTCCCTAACAAAAACCCCTTCAGAAGTCTTGGCAACCGAGAACCACCAGTTCAAGCCACCACTACAAATGCGCAACAAAAGGGGCCAAGACCCGAACCTTTTCTGTGAATTCCACAAAGACATCGGCCACTTAACCGATGATTGTTTCAGCCTCAAACAAGAAATCGAAAGGGCCTTAAGAGACGGAAAGTTAACTCACCTGGTCAAAGGTGGAAGGCGTGATTACCGTCAGATTCAAAGAAGAGAAGAAGGGCCGGATAATAAAAAACTCCGGAAGTTAGAAACCCACATGGTTCAAGGGGGTCCACGAAGGCAAAGAAGAAATTATAACAAGCGCGCGCAGGACGACTCATGGCGCGAGAAACAAGTTGTTTTCCCTGTTGTAAGAGGAGGCCCACGAGAAAGAAGACCCATAGTCATCTCAGGAGTCATAGGGCATTACCAAACAGATTACATCTTCATTGATCCAGGGAGCACTGCGGATATCATATATGAACAGTGTTTTAATCAGTTCGATCAGGAGGACAAAGCGCGCTTAGAACCAGTCGACTACCCGCTCACTGGTTTCTGCAACGAAGCCGTTTTTCCTCTAGGACAAATATCGTTCCCAGTGTTGCTCTCATACGGAAGAAACTCAAGAACAGAAGAAGTCACATTCATGGTGCTGCCAGCACATTCAAGACACGATATTCTGCTAGGAAGAGAATCCCAAGGTGATTTCTGCATGATCTGCTCTGGCCCACACTCAGCAGTAGGTTTCCCAATAGAAACAGGAGTGGCCATCATCTATGCAAGCAAAGAAGTATTAGCAACAGATGAGCTAAGGCCTGCAAAGACAAGGAAACCAGAAACACGCCAAGAGGCGAAAAAATGGGTGTTAAACAGCGCATATCCGGAACAGACAGTAACCTTAGGACCTGCAATGTCTGATCTAACGCGCGCAACACTAAAAAAACTGCTGTTCCAGAACATGGATGTCTTTGCCTGGACACCAGCAGACATGGTGGGTGTTCCACGACACATAGCTGAACACCGCTTAAACGTCTCGGAAGAAGCCAAACCGGTGGTACATGCCAAGCGCCATTTGGGAGACATAAAGCACGACGCCATGAAAGAGCAGGTGATAGAGCTGTTGAACGCTGGAATCATCAGGGAGGTCAGGTATCAAACATGGGTGGCAAGCCCAGTGATGGTCCAGAAGAACAACGGTAGCTGGAGAATGTGCGTGGATTACAAAGATCTGAATAAGGCATGTCCGCGCGATTGTTACGCCTTACCAGACATCGATGAAAAGATCGATTCACTTGCCACATTCCGATGGAAATGTTTCCTTGATTGCTACAAAGGATACCACCAGGTACAGATGGCCGTACAGGATGAAGACAAGACCGCGTTCCGCACACCAACAGGGCTATACTGCTATACCAAAATGCCTTTTGGCTTAAAGAATGCGGGCGCGACTTATCAGAGGCTCATGAATGAAACTTTCCACGACGCCATCGGCAAGTATATAGAAGTGTATATGGACGATTTAGTTATTATGAGCAAAGAAGAGAGTACAATGTTGCTGAACATCCAAAAGACGTTCGACACCTTGCGCGGAGTCAGTATAAAGTTAAACCCAGCGAAATGCTCCTTCGGCATGGAGGAGGGGAAATTCCTGGGTTTCATTGTCACGAAGGATGGTTTCAAGGTGAACCCTGATAAGATTCAAGCAATTGAACGCATGCCGTCGCCTTCGACGATCAAGGAGATGCAAAAATTGGCAGGACGTTTGGCAGCACTCAACCGCTTCCTAGCCAACCACGCAGCCAAATCTTTCCCGTTTATAAAGACTCTCCGAAACTGCATGAAGAAGAGCCAATTTCAGTGGACTCCGGAAGCCGAGAGCGCATTCCGCGAGATGAAAGATTGCCTCATCAAGCTACCAACACTGACTGCACCAGTCAAAGGCGAGCCCCTGGTGCTGTACTTGTCAGCCTCCGACAGAGCAGTGGGAGCAGTATTACTTGTTGATCGGCAGGGTGTTCAAACGCCAGTTTATTATGTGTCACGAACTCTCACAGACCCAGAAACCCGGTACGCGATCATGGAAAAACTAGTACTCGCACTGATCCACGCATCTAGACGGCTGCGCAGGTATTTTGCCAACCACGTTATCCACGTGCTAACAAACTACAACATCGGCAATATCCTCGCAAGGCCAGAGATCTCAGGGAGACTAGCAAAGTGGGCAATAGAGCTCGGAGGCCACAATGTCCTATTCAGACCAAGGCCGGCGATCAAAGGCCAAGTACTTGCGGATTTCATGACAGAGGTACCAGATGACAAAGATCGAGAATGCAAGGCGATGGAAAAAGCCGAGAAACAGCAAGTGGAAGAACCATGGCTGCTATACACAGATGGAGCGTCTAATGAAGATGGCGCAGGTGCAGGGCTACGGCTGGTGAGCCCTGCCAAACATGAGTTCACCTACGCCATACGCCTAGACTTTAAAAGCACAAACAACGAAGCAGAATATGAAGCCTTCCTTGCGGGTTTAAGGCTGGCAATCAAAATGGGAGTACGACACATCGAGGCGCATGTAGATTCCATGTTGGTGGCCGGACAAATCAACGGGCAGTACGAAGCCAAGGGAGATACAATGGCACTTTACCTGAGCCAAGCAAAGACACTGCTGCAAACCTTCTATTCCTACAAAGTACACCACATCAATAGAAGTGAGAATAAACCAGCAGACGCGCTGAGTAAACTCGCCTCTACAAGCTTCCAGCACCTAGCAAAGGATGTACGCATAGAAGTTTTAAGCAACCCATCAATGCCACTGCGAGAAGTAAGCGTCGTCCAACTAGGGACAACGTCTTGGATGACCCCGATAATCGCGTACCTCCAATCTGGCATACTCCCGGAGAACAAGGCAGAAGCAAGGAAAATCCAATACAAATTCGAACATTACCAGATGGCTGATGGGATCTTGTACGGAAAATCGTACCTTGGGCCTTTGTTAAGATGCGTAGATCCCGAAGATGCAAACTATTTGATCAGAGAAGTGCACGAGGGAATCTGCGGTATACATGCCGGACCAAGAATGGTAGTGGCGAAAGTCATGAATGCGGGGTACTATTGGCCCGGGATGCATTTAGATGCGGTCAAAGAATTGAGAAAATGTAGTGGGTGCCAGAGACATGCTCCCAAAACAATGCGCCCCAAGAATGAATTGGTACCAGTGACGACGGCGTGGCCCTTTCAACAGTGGGGAATAGACATGGTCGGACCTTTTCCCGAAGCCCCAGGTTCAGTCAAATTCATAATAGTCGCGGTTGACTATTTCACCAAATGGGTAGAGGCGAAGGCCCTCGCATCAACCACAGCCACCATCGTCAAAAAATTCATTTGGGAGCAAATCATATGTCGCTTTGGCTTACCCCTCAAGATCATCACTGACAACGGAACCAACTTTGCCGAAGACAATCTTCAACAGTGGTTTAGAGAACTACACATCGAGCATACCTTCTCCTCGGTCGCGCACCCGCAGGGGAATGGTCAAGTTGAAGCCGTCAACAAGAGCATCGTCGATGGAATCAAGGCAAGGTTAGGAGAAAAGAGAAGAGGCTGGGTGGACGAACTGCCAAGCATTTTGTGGGCCCACAGGACGATGCCCAAAACAAGCAACGGAGAAACACCGTTTAGCTTGGTTTATGGGTCGGAGGCAGTAATTCCAGCAGAGATAGGATTGCCGTCACCCAGAATGCTCTCGATGAACATGATCAACAATGAAGAAGAGAGGAGGATCGACCTTGACCTCCTAGAAGAACGGAGAGAAATGGCGGCAATCAACGAAGAAAAGTACAAAACGAAGCTGGAAAAATATTACAACTCTAAAGTCCGAGTATGTACCTTCAACCCGGGAGAATACGTCCTCAGAGACAATGAGGCCTCAAATGCAGAAAAACCCGGGAAGTTGGCTCCCAAGTGGGAGGGTCCATATGTCATCGACTCCGTGCTCGGCAAAGGGGCTTATAAGCTGCGCACCATCGACAACATGGAGGTTCCTCGCACATGGAACGCCCAACAGCTGAGAAAATGCTACCTGTGAAGGAAATTCTTGTAATAGCAATGGCCAAGTCGCCAACACGTTTATGATAATACAAGAAGTGTTTGGCTATATTTATCATGCAAATTTCTTTGTCATAACTGCATATATTACTTTGGGCATACACGAAAACATCGATGGCTCGACCATTAGGAAACGTTGTAGACCTCCGAGGCCTGTCACAAACAAGTGCACAGCCGGGTCAGACACACAACTAAAGCCTAACAAACGCCGAACAAATACTTCGTGCCCACATAAACACGAAAACATCGAACACAGGACAAACAAACATTGTAAGCACCCCCAAGGCTGAGCACAGCTGGGTCCACACAATAACCTGTAAATTCGATCACTTCGTAACCAAGAACCAACCTGCGCACATAAACGACAGAATAAAACGTTGTAATAAACACAACAAAACCTGTCAGCGCCATCATTCATTCGTGACACCTGAATCAAAGTAATTTTACATGCACATATTATGACGTTAACAAAATTCGCAACGACGCGAAGACACATATTAACATATCAAATGTCAAGCATACCAAATTATCCAATAACACGACCGATAAGAGAAGTTATAATTGTTCACAAACATTTCAACGATTACAGGACCAACCAAGGTCATACGCGGCGCGCAGGCCGGAAACCTTCATTCTGGGTGACTGGAGCCAGCACCTCCAGTCGTACCACCTTCATCGCCAAGTGCTTTCTTTAACAACGCAACACCATCCGGCCTTCGAGCCAGTTTTCTCGCACCATTAACCACCGCAAACTCCAAAGACGAAAACTCTTGTCTCTTCGCGGCATAAGCAGCGGTGCAATCTTTTTTCCACAGCTCAAGATGGTGTTCTTTTTCTTTATTAGCCGCCGCAGCCCTGCCTTCGACATAACCATCCTTACGCCCGCTGTTATAGCCAGCTTGCCCCAACTCAAACATATAGTTGGCCAGCTCATGGGAGTTAATGATGCGATCAGCAATCTACGAAGAAACACACAAACAAGAAAAACAGCTCACGAAAGTCACACACAAACAAATGAAGAAGAAGGAAGAAAGGTCAAAAAGTTACCAGGGGCACTGCGCGCGAGAGCAACCATGTGACAACCCTCAAAATCCTATGTATTCCGTACAATTTATTATTGATAATTAAGGTGTTTGACGACTGTGTGGAATTACTTAACTGCTTTCTGATATCTGTGCTATGCTTACACGTATTTGTTAATATACTAATAGTGTACAGAAAGGTCACTAAATAGTCCGTTATATTTTCCTAAGTGTTAGAAAGTAAAAACGTTACAAAAATATATACATAGGACACGTTACGAATTAATTAAGCAGTTTAGCGGAACAGTGTCAAACCGAACAACCGGACTTAACCCGGGACATAAAAATATTGTCATTACCATTGTTTTTCTTTTTCTAAGCCAATTAGGGTCCCCGAATACCCCAACACCCGCTACAATACATAACACACTAGTAGTTAGTTTAAACTCCTAACTAAACTAAATATCACCTAACTATCTAGTTCAAACCAAACCATATTGCCCCCCCCCCCCCCAACCGATCGGTTCCCCCATGTGAGACACACCTACACATTCTTGATTATTTTAATAATCATGTTTAGTATCTTGAAGACATATTATATGATGGACAATGAGGAAATTGGATTATAAATAAACCCATGAGATAAGCTTTCTCTTTCATCACAACCTCAACCCAACAAGCTCTCCTTCTCCTCTCTTTCTTTGAAATCGGCAGCCCCATCATCACCACACCACCACCATTACTAGATCACCTTCAAGCATTTTATAAGCACACAAAGGTGTTAGAAGGTCGACAACTAAGCTCGGTGCTTTCAGAAGTTCAAGAACCACTCTAGAATCCTTTTATCCACCACATTTGCATCTTATTTCTTCCTTAGCCTTGTGCTAGTAGTAAGTGTTCTAAATCACTATCTTGTTCTTGATTTTAGTGGTTAATAGATGTTTGTATGATGATATATGAAAAACACACAAGAACATGATATAAAGTCTTGAACATAAGTGTTTAATGATGGATAAAGAAAAGATATGTGTGTAAATCTTATAAATCCTGCATAGTTGTGATTATCTGGTGATTTGTTAGTTAATATTGATGATTGATGATTGTTGTGGTCACTAAACTCGTTAACGGAATCAATCGAACACGATTTAGAAGGTTAAACACTAAAAATCAGAATCTGTCCAAGTTTCACAGCCAACTTCAGTTGGCTGTAAACGGGTCATAACTTAACGAAAAATGTATTTTCTGAAGTCTATGTTAATGTGTTATGAAATACGGTTCTAATGGCACCGGAATCGTAATTTTTGGACTTCGTTTACTATTTTTAAAGTATTAATTTGTAACAGCAACTTAAGCTGAATTTTGACAGCAATAAATGGGTGTCGTACTTTCAGTCATAACCTGAGTTTTGTGATCAATCGGGCCATGAAAATTTTACTGTAGATGACAACTGAAGTATTTGTAATTACCCCATTGGAATTTCGTAAATCGAACTTACGATGAATTTTTAATAAATTGTTTCGTGGACTGTGGTCAGAAATACATGAATCTGAGTTCAGTCCCGAATATGAATTTTTATAAAAAGTGAGTAATGAACCGGACCCCGATATTTTTACACAATAAAATATGGAATGTTTATGACATTCTATAAAAATTTGGGAATTTTTGGAATAATCTAACTATTTTATTTAAATGTCCGAAAACAGCCGGTTTTGAGTATTAATGCTGAATTGACATAAGTTGTGACTTGCGTGTCTAAATGTCGAGTATGCTATCTGTGAATGATTTGACATGTTATATATGTTATGTGCATTATCGTATGTTTGATTTTGAGTGGGGAATGGACGGGAAACTTAGATGGGCATAAACCGTTACAGTGATGCATGTTGTGTGATAGATACGTGTAGGAACTTTGTGTTCTATTTGAAAGCCACTAAATGACTAACTGGTAAATCATACTAGGACGTGATTGACCGACCTTGACTGTTAGCTATATTGAGAATCTAACCGAGCAAACCGAGGTGAGTTCACACCCTTACTAAGGCATGGGATTCCCGGTGGTTGGGAATGGGATTGAATAATTATTTATATTATCAACACTACTAGACTACCTACTACTGTCCTCGGATTGGGAAGGGCACGTACGTAAAACCTACGTACACACATACTTACTACTGTCCTCGGATTGAGAAGGGCACGTACGTAAAACCTACGTACACTCATACTCACTACTGTCCTCGGATTGAGAAGGGCACGTACGTAAAACCTACGTACACTCATACTTAACACCGTCCTCGGATTGGGAAGGACACTTATGGATACGCCTAGTCTAGTAACATACATAATGGGAAGCCCCCACTAAATATCGTAAAGGTTTGGGAATCAAGGATAATGGGTAACACATGGTTATGAAACGAACTTACGATTTCTGATACGAACTCAAAAACAAAACAACCAAACGTGAACTCACTCAACTTTGTTGTTGACTCGTTGTTACATGCCTTACAGGTCGCTAAATGCTTGGAGCTTGCACGGGGAAGGAGTCGTTGTGGTGTACGGACTGTTATGTTCCGTGCTTAATATTTAAATCCTTATGAACTTACTAAACTTGCGTTTTGAAACTTTAACTTATGAACTATGGACTTATGCTTTTGAACTCACGTTTATGCTTCCGCTGTTTAAACTAAACAAGGTTAACTAGCTTTGGTCACCAATCGTATTACGTTTGGTTTATTTACTTAATTGAGTTGTTCAATATGATTGGTGGCTCGATCCTGGTCACGTCACGCCTCCAAGCGGTGGTACTCCGCATGGTGGATTTTGGGGGTGTGACAGATTGGTATCAGAGCCATTGGTTATAGTGAACTTGGTTTTTAAAAAAAAGGGAAAAGTTTTTGATAAAAACCAGACTATAACCAGTACAGTGCTCAACGATCCACAACGACGCTTCGCTCCACGTGCAAGGCTCAACACACTAGGTGGTATGATTTGAGTTTATATTATCTACTTGCTAGATTACTTTTGCATAGTGTGATGTGATAGTATGCTTAATTAGGAAAGCAACATGTTGTCTATTAGCCCTATTGTGTTCTTTATGACACACAATTGTTTACTTGAAATTTGACAAACGGTGGTCAAATTCTTTCTTGATTTCTTGTCACCCCGCTACAACGACTGTTTATGCATTCTATCTACTCGCACGTTTAGCTCGACATGACGTCGCCATCTGACCCTCCGTACATGACGTCGCAAGATTATCCATCCTAGAACCTTGGGTCAAGTTCCAACGGGGGACGTGCGGGAGATCGTCACAAGCAGGATTCGTTGTATCAAAAGAATCAACATGAACTTTTCCAAACTGGGGGCTGCGGACAGCACCTGAGGTTGCACCACCACCATCACCTGGGGGGCGTTTGGTATACACAGTGTGATGAGGGGTAGTTTCACTTACATCCACTTCAACTTGAACATTTTTACCACGATCACCTCCAGCACCTCCCGCAGCATCAACACAGCCAGCATCACCACCCGTCTTACCACCACCTTCTCCAACTTGCTCCACATTCACATCTTCCTTTTTCTTCCCGTCAGAAGTTTCATCGGGAGGAGACAACCCAAAGGTCCTCGACGGCGGAGACGCTGGAGGAGTAATCTTAGATAGGTCAACCTTGTGCCCACTCTTGGCTGTTTTGGTACCTGCTCCAAAACGAGCAGAGTATATTCAAAGAAAGGAAGGACAAACAAATGAAAATATAAGAGACGCTGGGAAAAAATAAAACGAGTACCAGAAGCTTCATAGATTTTCTGCAGCAAATCACTTGGCTTTTCAGCAAAAATACCCATATCAATATCCGATTCAGAAGGGGCAGGAGGATTCTCTTTCTGAAGTTTAATCTTCTTCGAGGCAAGCACAACAGCAGCCTGCTCGTCAAGCCTTCGCTTCCTATCCTCAAACATTTTTCTCTGCATAATCTCAGTTAAAGTTGCGCGGTCCTCGGGGTCCGACTCAGGGCGTTTCTCTCCAACCCCTAAACCGGGCAACGTGTCAGAAACGACAACATAGTCAAAGATACGAGCAGTATGAAATCGCTTACGAGGAGACTTAGAGGAAGTTCCTTCAGCCTTTTTCCCTTTCCCTTCCGCCTTGTCAGCTTTCGCCTTCTTCTTCGTTTCCAATGGGTCAACAGGTTCGACCGGGATCTCCAAATCATCACCCGCAGCCTCGTTCACCGGTTCATGCACAACCTCCTGCGCCGGACCTGCACGCGCGGAACGAGAGGTTAGATCTTCAAAAGACCTGCCAGACCCATCACTCGAGAGAACGATAACTTCCTCTCGAATAGAATCAAACGCATCATCATCATCCCCACTATCGTCACCTAGGACAGTGTTCACAAAAGTGGTGAAACTCTCGTTGCTTGGATGCAGAAACCGGCCACGAATCTGATCTAACCAAGGCCGTTTATCAGATTTTTTTATCGCCTCAACCATCGCACCCGGCACCTTAAGATCCAAAACGTTCAACAACGTGAACCCTACTGCACAAAACGACAGAGATAAAGAACAACTCACAAGCAATACAAAGTACAACATCAAAAAAAAAAAAAAGAGAGAAGAAAAGTAAGATTTACGGAACGAGACGTACACTTGCCCTCATGACCATAAACCGGGACTCCCAATGGATGTTTGGGGATCCACTTCATACTCATCCCGGCTCCAACCAACGCCATTTCCTCAAGCTGGATTATCGGAGTAGCTTTACGGGTCAACCTCTTGTACCAGTCTTGATCAGCAAAATTTGCAACTACATCAACTTTTGGGATACCCTCATCCACAGATCTATAATGCATGTCCACAGGTACAACACCCCGGCGAATATAGAAAAACTTCTGCTTCCAGTCATGGAGACTCTTCAGTGGCGCAGAGCAAACCGGAGAAACATTGGTACGAGCACTGAAAGAGTAAAACCCACTTGTATACGTAACAGTGTAGAAGACGTTGAACATCTCAAACGTCGGATCTAAACGGTTCGCCATACAAATGAACTCGAAGTGAGTAATCCGAGGGAGTCCGATGGCATTTATTTGAGAGATGTGGAGACCATAGCCCCTCAAAACGTCAGCAGTAAATCGAGTCATCGGAAGTCTAAAGTTACCCTCCCGGAAGAAAGCAGCGTACAAAGTCATGTACTCGGGAGGAGCATCCATGGCGGTGGAGCCAGCAATAGGGTACTGAACACCCCAGTCAGGAAGAAAACCCATCTATCCCACTAAATTCTGGAATTCCTGCTCTTTCCACCCTATAACCGCCTGCTCCGGGCCAGGGGGAGTTTTACCCTTGTTCCTCCTCCTCCTCGAAGAAGGGTTTGCAGAAGACATTATGGAGAAATAAACAAGAACACATATGAATTCAGGAGAATAAGGAAAGAAAACGGAGGAAGATGAGAGAAATCCGGGATTCAAATTTTGAAAAGTGAAGTATGGAGGAGACCGCCTTGGAATTTATACCCATCGCATTTAATGCGATGGACAGTGAACCGCCAGAGGTACAGGAAAGGACCCAATCAAGGCGAGACACGTCAGAGGAGAGAGAAAACATCATCATCTTTTTTCGGAAAAGTATGCAACAACCGCCTGCCATTATGGGCTTGTTTGGCTAAGCTTTTCAAAACTACTTATTTGCTTATTTGCTTTTCTGAAAAGCAAATAAGCAGTTTTGAAAAGCTTTAAAATGAAGCTTTTCAAAACTACTTATTTGCTTATCTAGCAAATAAGCAAATAAGTAGTTTTGAAAAGCTTAGCCAAACAGCCCCTATGACACAAAGTAACTGACGTGACTGAAAAGGCGCCTGTTCACCTGACACCAGGCCGTCACATCAGTCACTCCTCCCCAAGACAGCCAACGCTTCCTCCTGAAGATACGAGTCGAAACTCATGCGCCATGCGTCTACTTGGCTCACCTTTGCAAAGAGTCAAGACCCATGCGTCATGCGCGATGCGTCCATTTGGCTCACCTTTGCAAAGAGTCAAGACCCATGCGCCATGCGTCCACTTGGCTCACCTTTGCAAAGAGTCAAGACCCATGCGCCATGCGCGATGCGTCCAGTTGGCTCACCTTCACAAGGAGTCAAGACCCATGCGTCATGCGCCATGCGTCCATCCGGCTCACCTTTGCAAGGAGTCAAGACCCATGCGTTATGCGCCGTGCGTCCATTTGGCTCACCTCCGCAAGGAATCAGAACTCATGCACGGTACATCATGCGCCGTGCGCTCATCAGAGAAAGATCGGTAGGATAACCCATAAAAACCCCACACCATAACAAGCACTACCTTCATAAGTCCAGAATCCTTCCTAGACGATCAACTCAACTAGAAGGCACACTGGACTGGGGGGACTTGAAGAGGTATGGTCCCAATTCCTTGCCCACATGGCAAGGACCACACCACTTTTCCATCCTATATGGCGCTGACATCACCGATATCATCCAGAAGCTTCTAGAAGGTTCTGGAAAATATCTAGGTGGCTCTAAAGATGCTCCGCCCGACATAAAGGACAACACGTGTCACCAGTCGCCAGGCGTCAGGTAAGCCTGTGATGGATCCAGGAGCAGGCAGACAACACCAGTACGACGTCTCCTGAATACGCAAATGCAGGCGCGCCACGTGTACCACTACACTGACCACAACAGAGGAGACCAAAGGGATATTCCTCTTGGTCGGACAGCTGACGCGCGTCTACAGCTGGCTCTGCTGCTCCTTCCCTCCTTCACCCTCCGGCTATAAATAGGACCCTTCACCATCCAGGTTGATCATCTTGCTCTCCATACTCTCACACTTAACACACACTGTTTATTCTCAGAACAGTACTTATTCTCACGCCGGAGCCTGGTTAAGAGGGAAACCCCCATATTCCCCTCTTAACGAGACTAATGGTGTTGCTGTTTTGCAGGAGCCGAGCCATTTCCAGCGAGTAAGAAAAGAGATTGAACCTACCATTGAAGTGACCACACTGATTAACCGTAGCGTTAACCAGTGTTTCATCAGTTGTTGTCATGCATTTTGGCAATTTTCCCTACTTAATAACATCCTAGTCGGTTATCGAATCCAAAACCCACAACCAAACACTCCAATGTCCAAACACTCTACGTAACAACTACTTGGGCAGAAAGTAACAAACAACATCGTCAGGGGTTCAAACTTATAACTTGTGAGGTGTTGAATCCAAACCCTATCCACGTGGCAAATCCACAGATCCCATTTACGTGTCCACCCGGATTTCCGACCCACCCGTTCGTTCGTTCAACGTTGCGTACCACCATCGACAATTCCTATCCCTCCTCGTTGTTTTTTCGTCTATTCAACCACCCAAAGTGTGAAATACCCTTTTCACCCTTCTCCCCCCCTCCCCCTCTGCGCATATTCCCCCAACCGATCCCATATCTTCCATCAATCCATCCATCCCCCATTCTTTTTTATTTCCCCCAAATCATACACATTCCATAAATCGACACAGAGATAGGGGGAGAGTGGATCAATTGGAATTGGGGTTTTGTTGTTCTTCATTCTTGATATCGAATTCGGTGTTTGCGTAAGGTAAATTTGTTATCTTTTTTCCGTATTTGTAATGGGTTTCGTTTTCTTTTCTTGATTTGGCTGAATCTTGAATTAGGGTTAGTTTTGGTATTCGTCATTTTGTACCGATTTGGTCCTTTTGTTTCCGATTTGATTGTAATTGTTCAATCTGAAGGTTATTTTTGGGTTTTTATCTTATGTTTTATTATGTGTGATGAGTTTTGGATGAGAATATGCTTTTCTTGCTGTGGGTTTGAGTAATCTTGACTTTTATAAAAAAAAGATTTTTTTTTTTCTTTTTATCTGTTGTTTAGATGTGTACATCAACACTTGAAAGATCAACGTACATACATTGTTATTTAGCCATCGGTACGTTTCAATTTGGTGTTGGGTCGATCTCTTTATCACACATTTTTTATTAGAAGGTTCAGTTTGATTTGTTTTAAGGAGATTTGTGATTATTATTTCTACAATTGCTGGATTGCATCTGTATGTAATGTAATTTATGGTTATCTTGTGTGGAAATCTTAGATCAAGCAAAGATTTTGTATGATGTGAGGGTATATTCACTGGTACATGTATTGTTAGATAGAAATTGAATTAACTCTGTAGTATATGCGTAATGGGTTCGTCTACGGTTTTACATTTATTCTTATAAATCAGTCAAACAGACAAACAGTGATATGAGTTCCTTTTTGTATCATAAAATTTTGTTTAGTTGTTGATTTCTGATCGTTTTCTTACTTGTGATTGTCTACTAACTTCTGTGTTGCTGGATTTTTCAGAATATGTGATGGAGCATTTGTGAACTGTTTCGTTAGTTGGTCTTCGTATACAATAAATATGACGTTGTAACAGTTACATGGCGTTTTGATATTTGCTCAGCCTTGATCTCTTCAGTTATTAGTAGATTAACCAACAGTAGTTGTTCGAAAAGCGTTCCTAGCTAGTGATGGAGCAGATTAATTTTCTTCACAGTCAAAGACAAAACCACCAAACTGCTGGTCGTAAATCCTCAACGAATGGGTCCTCCAAAGATCTATGGCTAGCAGTGCAAAGTGGATGTGTTGTTGATGTAGATTCTGCCTTGGTTTTACTGAAGAAAAACGGTGGGAATATCAATTCAAGAAATGCTTTTGGCCTTACTGCTCTTCATATTGCCACATGGAGAAATCACATACCGATTATTAAACGACTATTAGCAGCTGGTGCAGACCCTAATGCTAGGGTACGTCTTTTTTCTCTAATCTTATAGATTCATTTGACAACCTTACTTATAATTTTATGCGGTTTATTGTGGTTATTGCATAAAAAGGTAACAATATTTTTTTGTCTTAAAAGCTGCTTTAGTGGTTGCCTTTTTGCAAGTGAAGTCAAAGGTTGTTGCTCAAAATGGATATCCGACCAAACTATATTACCTTTTTGATTTAAATCGTTAAAGCTCTAAACTTTTTCATTAAATCTCTCAAACTTTCAATGAGGGTTACCATGTCAAAGTGATCGACATGGCTGATGACGTTTCCTCTAGTTTGACCATGTTGACCGTGTTATCATGTCAAAACCGGTTTCCTGCTGACAAGGTTGAAACTTGAAACATTACCTTATATCAAAATATTTGAAGATTGGTTACCTTTTTGCGATTGTAAACGATCTGTATTACCTTTTTATGTAGTAACCTCTGCTTTAGTTAAAAGACGTTAACGGTTTTGCTTGTTATTTATTCAGGATGGGGAATCTGGATGGAGTAGCCTTCACCGGTCCCTACATTTTGGTCATTTGGCTGTTGCTAGCGTTCTTCTTAAATCCGAAGCTTCTGTCTCAATAGAGGACTCGAAGTCAAGGACACCTGTCGATCTTCTATCTGGGCCTGTTTTACAGGCTAACGGCAATGGAAACGGTTCAGGTACTAATACTATAACAAGCATGCATATTGTAACAATCTCCATTGATAGAAACCCGCTGAATATGTTTTATTATTATGTCTGTTCAGTGGTGACAGAGTTGTACAGTTGGGGAAGTGGTGTTAACTACCAATTAGGGACTGGAAATGCTCACATTCAGAAATTGCCGTGCAAGGTTGATTCACTTCACGGGTCTTTTATCAAGTTGATATCTTCCGCTAAGTTTCATAGTGTGGCGGTTAGTGCTAACGGTGAGGTTTACACTTGGGGATTCGGGCGAGGTGGTCGCCTTGGCCACCCTGATTTTGATATCCATAGGTAAAATCTTGTGTTATTTTTAGAGTAAAATGCCATTTACGTCTCTGAGGTTTGGTCAGTTTTGTGATTTTCATCCAGAGGTTTGTTTTTCCACATTTGGATCCAAAGGTTTGAAATCTTGTCATTTTTACCCGGCTAGTTAACTCTATCCATTTTTCTCCGTTAAGTCGGGGGTAATTCCGTCTTTTTGCTAACTTAAAGGGAAATTTGGTCTTTTTCACTTTATGTTTAAAGACCGAATACCTCTGAAAAAGACCAAAGTGCCCTTTAATATAACAAAAAAGACGGAATTACCCCTGATTTAACGGAGAAAAATGGATGGAGTTCACGAGCCGGATAAAAATGGCAAGATTTCAAACCTTTTGGTTCCAGATGCGGAAAAACAAACCTTTGGACGAAATTCGCAAAACTGGCCAAACCTCGGGGACGAAAATGGCATTTTACTCTTATTTTTACTATGTAAGTTATAATCAAGGATAAGACAAGCAGAATCAGTTGTATCATTTTTTTGTTTACTTTTTGCAGTGGTCAGGCTGCGGTCATAACTCCTAGACAGGTAACATCAGGTCTAGGGGCTCGTCGGGTCAGGGCAATTGCCGCTGCTAAACATCATACGGTTGCAGCCACTGATGGTGGTGAGGTCTTCACGTGGGGTTCCAACCGAGGTAATTAATTAATTATCTTGATTATTTCAATAGAAGTATAGACTTGATAGTTATAATACCATGTTAACTTTCAGAGGGTCAACTTGGGTATACATCTGTTGATACCCAAGCAACACCACGAAGGGTCAGCTCATTAAAGTCAAAGATAGTTGCTGTTGCTGCGGCAAACAAGCATACTGCTGTAGTTTCTGATTCGGGTGAGGTTTTCACTTGGGGCTGCAATAAAGAAGGGCAACTCGGTTACGGAACTTCAAATTCGGGATCCAATTATACCCCTAGGCTTGTTGAATATTTAAAAGGAAAAGTTTTTATTCGCGTTTCTGCTGCCAAGTATCACACCATGGTTTTGGGAGCCGATGGAGAGGTAAGTATTTCTAAAATTAGTAAAATATATAAAACCGACAGATTAATTTCATATATATCCTTCCAAGAGTTCAAAATTTCATATATATCCTTCTAGATTTCACATATCTAACTTTTCAACATACCAAAAATATCATGTGTGCCCATAATGTCATCTTCATTAATTTAGTGGGACGCTTTGATATAGGTCACTGATTTTATTCTTCTTTTACTATGAAACCGGTAAATATGATATTTTTAATGTTTTGAAAGGGTAATGTAATATGAAATTGCTCCCAAAATTGTATTTTTTATGCTTATTTGCTAGGAATTTGCAGGTGTTTACTTGGGGTCATCGTCTTGTAAATCCAAGGCGTGTAGTTGTTGCGAGACTCCTTAAAAAAAGTGAAAGCACCACTTTAAAGTTTCACCGATCAGAACGGCTTCATGTGGTTTCAATAGCTGCAGGGATGACACATAGCATAGCTTTAACCCATGATGGTGCATTGTTCTATTGGGTCTCTTCAGATCCCGATCTACGTTGTCAACAGGTTCACCATCATCATTATTTATTATTGTTATTATCATTGTCATATCACTGTCACCATAATTTAGTTCTGATGTATATTTGTTTTTTCCTTTGGTGTAGTTATACTCACTTTGTGGTAAATATATGGTTAGTGTGTCGGCTGGTAAATACTGGACGGCCGGTGTTACCGCTACCGGTGATGTTTATATGTGGGACGGAAAGAAAAGAAGAGACGAATCACCAGTTATAACTCGATTACATGGTGTCAAACGGGCTACTTCCATTTCAGTTGGAGAAACACATCTACTGGTTATCAGTTCCCTTTATCATCCTCCATATTGTCTCCCGACTTCCAGTAGTCCCGAGCGTTTAAAGTCAAAATTAAGTGACGATTTAAGCGAATTAGATGAAGATTTTGCTTATAATGATAATGAAACTGATGATATGGCATTGAGCTTACAAAAGGGTAACGGTGAAAACAAGGAAATACCGACTTTGAAAAGCCTTTGTGAGAAAGTGGCAGCCGAGCATTTGGTAGAGCCGAGAAGTGCTTTACAGCTTCTTGAAATTGCGGACTCACTAGAGGCACATGATTTGAGAAAGCACTGTGAGGTAATATTTGATTTACCCCTTTTGAACTTACAATTATGTGCCCGAAGTTTATTTTGAATGCATACAACCATCTAACTCGTTTATTTTAAAGCATCGGATTACTTTTGTAGTAATATTGTTTTTGTAAGTATCATTAGCACATGTATATAATATAAAGTAATTGAATTCACACACACAACACACATATATATAGTAACATATATAGGGGTTGGTTCCGGTACCCAGTGTTCTTAACCTAAGAAACGTAGGAACCGGGTCAAACGAGCTCTGATTGAACTCATTCGAGCGGCGTTGGACCTGGCTCGTCGAACCCTAACCAGAAACCTTAACCCCGTAATAACCTAAACCCTAAAGGGGTACAAGGTCATATAGGTTGAAATTTGAAAAGTAGCCCAAAGCTTACTTGAATGCATTAAATCTCCTAAATCGTTATAATATTAATGAGTAATCATAATTATTAATTAACACATTACAATATATACAAAAATTTATATCTAAATGCTTCGTTTTTGTCAAAATCATAATATTAGCTAAAATGAGAATTGTAGACAGGCTGAAAGTAGCCTAGATTTTACTTTGAATGCATGCACCCTCCTAAATTGTTTTAAATTTAAGCATTCGGACGTATTTGTTATTATAGTTGAACAGTTTACGTCGTTAATTATTTGTAAGCTAAAAACTGGACAGAAGGTTGTTTGATGTGTAAGAAATATAACCTTTTTCAACCCAAACTGGACCCCCCTATTTTGTTTCTCCCATTTTTATTCAAGCCTTGATAACTTTTGCAGGAAATCGTAATACGTAACCTTGACTACATTTTTACGGTCTCAACGCATGCATTTGCGAGCGCTTCACTGGATGTTTTAGCTAACCTTGAGAAATCACTGGATTTAAAATCATCGGAATTATGGAGTCATCGCCGGCTTCCAACTCCAACAGCCACTTTTCCTGCTGTTATCAACAGTGAAGAAGATGATAGCGACAATGAGTTTTTCAGAACACGTGATAACAGCAATGGTGAAAAGATGGATTCACAGAAGGAAAGAAACCAAATATTTGATAGCTTTTTACAACCGTACGATCTTGCGAATCATGAAATCGGTAAACAAGTTCGGGCATTAAGAAAAAAATTGCAACAGATTGAGATACTGGAGGAAAAACGATCCAAGGGTTATCAACTCGATAGCCAGCAGATCGCAAAGCTTCAGACCCGACCTGTGTTGGAGAACTCACTTGTTGAGCTTGGTGTACCTATTGAGACGATTCAGGCAAAGTCAACTTCTCATGTTGACCAGAAAAACGAGGGTACCAAGAAACAGAGGAAAAGGAGCAGAAGAAAACAGCCGCACGGTGAAGAGGTGCATGGTAGTTATGAATCTGAGACCAAGTTAAATACAGTGAAGGGTTTCTCACCTTCTGAAGATTTACAAGTTGACCAAAAGGCAAGTTCAAGAAAACCGGATCTTCAAATCGAAAAACATAATTTACAGGAAAAGGAGATAGATGACAAGGGTAAAATAAACAATCTAGTTGTCGAGGTGCAACCGAATAACGCAAAGAAAGAAATTTCATGCTCGAAAAGCAAGAATTCTTCTTCGCCCGCGTCATCCAAGAAGAAAAACCGAAAAGGAGGGCTTTCTATGTTTTTAAGTGGGGCTCTTGATGACACCCCTAAGATTGTCGTCACTCCACCGACGCCCAAAAGCGAGGGCCCAGCGTGGGGTGGGGCTAGTATTCCAAAGGGACCCACGGGACCCACTTCTCTTCGTAAAATTCTGGATGAGCAGGGAAAAACCGTGGAACATAAGCCAGTTGCTAGAAAGAAAGATCAGTTTGAAGTTTCACCTGATGTGAAAACTAGTGGAAAACTTTCGTTGAGTTCGTTTTTGCCGTCAAACCCGATTCCCATGGGCCCGGCCCTGATCCATCAGGCACCTGAGCCCGACAGAAGCACGCCTCCTTGGATTTCTTCGGGGACCCCACCTCTCGCTGGTCGCCCGTCTCTTAAAAGCATTCAGTTACAGCAGGTGACTAAATTTACGCTTCTTGAATTTGGCGAAAAATATGATCTTTACTATCTTAAGTTGTTTTTGTATTCAGGAGAAAAAATAATTTTGTTTTTGTATTCAGGAGAAAAAACAACAGACGTTATCGCAGAGCCCTAAAACAAAAACCACCGGGTTTTCGGTGACCAGTGGACAGGGTTCGCCATCAGATTCAGGTGGTTCAAACAAGTGGTTCAAGCCGGAGGTTGCGGCAGCATCTTCTATACGATCGATCCAGATCGAGGAGAAGGCTATGAAGGATCTGAAGCGGTTTTATAGCAGTGTTAAAGTTGTTAACAACCAGTTTTAAGGAGTGATGGTAGTTCTTTTTATTTATTCTTGAACCGACCCATGGATCTTTTTCTGGTTCTGTTTCTGTAAATCAACTGTAGTTACCTTCCTGAAGTAGAAATCTTCAGTTTGTTAATAAAACCTTCAGTAGACTTTGGTTAATTCAGTTAAGGTCTCTGTTGGGTGGTTGTGTAACCATACCATTATTTCTTCAAAAAGAAGGCAATGGTGCATTTGTGGTACAAATAGAAATCTTTGGAATTTATTATAATTAAGTATGCTTAATTATGTCTAGATCTTGATACAAAGCTTTTGTCATTTCTGTATGAATCTGATGGGGTAATGTAAAAATACCCCTCATCCGTATTCGTAGTGTAAAAATACCCTTCAACTATGTCTACGTAGTGTAAAACTTTTATCTTTTTATACAAATAATACCCCTAATAAAAAAAAAAAAAAATTGGGATACCTCTGAATTTTGGGCTCTGCCACTGCTAAATTACAAAGGTCCACATAATAGCTAGTCGCGGGCTAAAATTATCCCACGCTTTACACATGGTTCCATCGAAATAGCTATTATGTGGACTCCGCGGTCAGGGGTACCGTGCAACTACCCTTTTTTTGTACCTCTTTGTGTTGGCTAAGCCCTAAGCTCCTCAGTCGGCAGATCCTCCTTGTTGTCATATCCTGATTAACCGTCTATTTTAATAGGCTGAAAGTCAATGTCTATTTTATTAATTTTGTCGGTCTAACATGTCTACTTTTACAATTTTTCCGTAAATAAGGATTAAAAAGCTTAACTAACCAGAAAGGAAAATGTGCCAGAATTAATGGTTATGCTTGGATTTCTATTCAAAATAGACATATTGTGAGACTTTCAACTTTCAGACTTGTTTACCTTCAATGGGATAAACCGGCCTAAAGAAACAAAAGGGATCTGATAAAATAATAAGATAGATCAAGTGTTAAGACTTTTATTGATAACATATATTACATATCAAAATTTATTATTTTCATACATAAATCATAGTACGTAGTTATCATAAGTTAAAATATGTCAATAAATATAAGTAGTTATCGTCGTAATTTATAACAGATTAAGATAAATACATAATAATACTCAAGATTAGTTAAAATATCTTACTTACTACGTGGGATAATCGTGTCTATCATCATCAACGATATTTTATCCTAAAACCCTCCTCCAAGTTCCAACTTATCCCAAACCCCTCCCAACACTTCTCTATATATATATCAATTTTGTTTGTTTTCCTATAAGGCATTAGCCATTCAACAATTTATCTCTAGCTTCGATCAATACATGTAAGTTTCATGTTTCTATCTTCATCCTACACTTTTTTCCAGTTGATTCAAATGTTTGTGTTTTTTATTTATGCAATTTTGATTGTTTCTTAATCCTCTCTTTGGAGATTTATTGTTAAAATAATCAGTTACACATCAATGACATGCAAAAAGTGTTATTTTAATGGGATCTCTAATTATGGTTTTTGCTTAAACATGTCCATCAATTTCTTTAACAAGTCAAAAACTTTTGTATTTTCAATTCAACGCATTTATTCAGTTTATAAAAGCATGATTTTTCAATCTACTATTGTTCTATGTGATCTAGTTTAACTTAAGTTGGATTGTGTGTTTAAACAACTGCAGATTGTGTTTCAAATATGGCAAACCTTTCACTGTGTGTTTTCATAATTCTGTCCATGTGGTGTTGCACCACCATTGCTGAACCTGATGCCATGAAATACAAAGACCCGACACAGCCGTTAAATGTTCGGATAAAAGACTTAATCGGTCGAATGACTTTGCAAGAGAAAGTTGGTCAAATGGTACAGATTGATAGATCTGTAGCTACACCTGATGTAATGCGCAATTACTTCATAGGTGAGTTCATGTTCACTCATATTTGTTTTTTTTCTTTTCTTTTTGTACTCTATATGTTCATAAACTCATATGAACATATTTTGTGCAGGGAGTTTATTAAGCGGCGGAGGTAGTGTTCCGGAGAAAGAGGCATCACCGGAGACTTGGATTAATATGGTGAATGACTTCCAAAGAGGATCGTTATCTACTCGTTTAGGGATACCTATGATCTATGGGATCGATGCTGTTCATGGCAATAGTAATGTTTTTAATGCCACCATTTTCCCACATAATGTTGGCCTTGGAGTAACAAGGTAATAAAGTCCAATGTAGTTTTGTTTAAGTATTGTTTTTGTTTGATTAATAATAATTTAATCTCTTATTATTTTGATTTTATAATAGGGATCCTGAGTTGGTTAAGAAAATTGGAGCTGCAACTGCTCTTGAAGTTCGAGCAACAGGGATTAACTATGCATTTGCACCTTGTGTTGCGGTAACTAGTTTATAACATATACATTTAAACGTCTTAGTGACTGATTTAGCGAGTGACACTTTTGATGCCCATTAATTAATAGGTTTGTAGGGATCCAAGATGGGGCCGTTGCTTTGAAAGCTTTAGCGAAGATCCTAATATCGTACGAGAAATGACTGAGATCATACCAGGACTTCAAGGGGAGATTCCTATTAATGGTCGAAAAGGTGTTCCTTTTGTTGATGGACAGTAAGTTTTCATGCTCACAACTATTTGGTCAGATGCATACATATTTACCCTATGTTTATGCAAGAAGCTGTTTCTACGTCTCAAGTGCTTTTTTGGTTTGATCAAATGTTTATTTTGTTTATACGTTTAATTGCCGTTTGGTATTACAGGACAAAGATTGCAGCTTCTGCCAAACACTTTGTTGGCGATGGTGGAACAACAAGAGGCATCAACGAGAACGATACAGTCATAGATTTTCATGGTTTATTGAGCATTCATATGCCGCCGTATTATGATGCAGTTAGGAAGGGTGTTGCAACCATCATGGTTTCTTACTCTAGCTGGAATGGAGTCAAAATGCATAGAAGCAAAGAACTTATAACTGGATTCCTCAAGAACATTCTCAAATTCAGAGTAAAACTGATCACCTTTATGCATCTTTGATCACAAGATTTTACTTTTGTTTACAACTTCTAAATGTTTTCTTGGATGTTTTGAAGGGATTTGTGATCTCAGATTTTCAAGGTATTGACAAGATGACTGATCCACCTCATGCTAATTACACTTGGTCTATTCAAGAAAGTGTTGGTGCTGGCATAGACATGGTTGGTTCAAATCTATATAATGTGTAAACACAAATTTATATTAATTGTGGGTGTGTATAAGTTTCTTATTGTGTCAAACTGTTGCAGGTCATGGTTGGGTACAACTACTTTGAGTTTATTGACGGGCTAACCTATCTCGTGAACAACAATTATATCCCAATGAGTCGGATTGATGATGCAGTAAAAAGAATTTTACGGGTGAAGTTTGTGATGGGGCTGTTTGAAAATCCGTTAACTGATTTAAGCATGGCGAAATACCTTGGAGAACAGGTTAAGACCAATCCGTTTTCTTTGTATGATCAAGCGATATATGAACCAATATTTTGACATCTGTTTTTGCTGATAATTAATTAAACAGGATCACCGAGATTTGGCTAGGGAAGCAGTGAGGAAATCTTTGGTCTTGCTAAAGAACGGAAAATCTGTTGATCAGCCAATGCTTCCCCTACCTAAAAAATCGACAAAGATCTTGGTAGCCGGTACTCATGCTGATAACATTGGCAATCAATGTGGTGGCTGGACCATTGAATGGCATGGGGAAAGTGGTAACATTACTAAAGGTATGCATCATGTGTCACAAGCTGAACTATAACCCATATAATAAACAATTATTATAACTTTTTTATTGATGTTAACAATTAACAAGAGGTTTGCATTCTGTGTTATCAAGGGCTTTGGGCCCACTTTCTTGGGCCCCAAAATTCTATAAAAAATTATATGTAGGTAATATGGGCTTCGGGATTGTTCTACAAGAATCATCATAGGATTGAAAGCAAAATAAATTTTTTTTTGAAAAGTTTCTCAATTTACTATCTGCTTTGAGTCCCAAAAAAACCTTGAGTCTGTCCTGATTTTCTTGACAAAAGTTGGTAAAGATTAAGTAAAACATTAGAAATACAATCTTTTTATTGCATGGAGTATAACCCACATAAAAATAACTATCTTAACAGGTACAACCATTTTATCTGCTGTGAAAAGCGCGGTTGACCCGACAACAGAAGTTGTATATGTAGAGAATCCGACTCCTGATTTCATCAAGTCCAACAATTTCGCATATGCCATTGTGGTAACCGGGGAGTATCCGTACTCAGAGTCATCTGGAGATAACCAGAACCTAACCATACCAGAACCTGGACCGACAACCATCATGAACGTATGCGAGTCTGTGAAGTGTGTGGTGGTGCTAATGTCAGGCAGGCCCGTGGTGATCGAACCTTATGTTTCTAGCATGGATGCGTTGGTGGCTGCATGGCTTCCAGGGAGTGAAGGCCAAGGTGTGACTGATGTTTTGTTTGGTGATTATGGGTTCACGGGTAAACTTGCGCATACTTGGTTCAAGACCGTTGATCAACTTCCGATGAATGTTGGCGACCCGCATTATGACCCGTTGTACCCGTTCGGATATGGGCTCACAACTGAACCTACCAAAGGATTTTAGAGGTGCCTGGTGAGCATTTAAGGAAGTTTTAGAGTATAATATTGAGTCATTACAATATTTTTACTTTGGTGGTTTTTTTTTTAATCGAAACAATTCTTTGAACATATATTATTTTATGCATATAAATATCAGAGGGTGATCCTATACAGTATATACACTGCTGTTACCTTTTCTTTTTTATATCTGGTTGCTATGCTCTATTGAACCGAGTGCCACTACCGTACTGGTACCGTAATAAACCGAACTGATACCGAGTGAAATTGCGCGGGAGAATCCTACTAGATTTCTATTAACAAAATTCAAACGAAATTCGAGTAATCGAAAGAGAATTAAAGTTGGTTAAGACCATGCATTAAACGCTTTTTGTCAAAACTTTTATCTATGTCTATGATGGAACAACAATTGAAGCAATGAATATGATATGTTGTACGAAGATAATTCCAACTATTTTGTTACAATTTATTCCTTATCGTGTTAAGAATTTACATCGAGATAGTTGGTAAACGGGCAACAAGTTGTACCGCTACCCCATATTATGGCTTGCATCATCCTATATCGTTTTTGAATGATATTATTATCTGGTACGAATTTTGAATTACTCAATCTGAGCCGTAATCAAATCTCTGCCGTTTAAAATATAACCTAAGAAAAAAATAATTCACATGTATCAATATTTTGGTTATTTATCGCTTGATTAGATGGCATCATCTAATTTTACATCATACCTCTTGCTTCTCAAGTGATACTAGTAATTCGATCCGCGTCGCGCGGATACATTGTAAACACATAATGGATTAGTCGAAGCAATATATGATACGTTAACGATATGAAAAACGCGTTTTGACGTACCCAATTTAACTCAATTGTATTGTGATTGGATCAAAACCAAAAGTAAAAAAAAAACATAAAACGTGTACGGGTTGAAATTTTACCTATAGCGCGTTGTGACGGTGTCGAATCTTAGAGTAACTATAATTTATAATGTTGAACGAAAAATGTATTATATTTGACCAAGCTCAACACGTAAACCAACTCAAATCTATACGGGCACGTACATAAAAACGCGAACGTTAAAAATAGTTTTAAGGGTAACTACGCAAATGGAAAGTTTGAAACTTGAGAGGTGTACAGTGAATTAACAGTGAAAGGGCAGAAAGAAATTGCCATATGGTGAAGATTTGAGGGGGTGCCAATGGAAAATGCATAACATAAGATAGATAGAATTACTATATTGCATCGTCTAAAAGCATTCATATTAGAGCCTTTAATTAATACATTCTATATAATATAGAGGAAGAAATAGAGGAAACAACAAAAATATCACTAAAGAAAATTTTATAAATATTAAAGTACACCTTTATACGAGAGGCTCATATCCAAGCCTTTATATGAGAGGCTCATATCCAAGCCTTTATATTTTTCTTGTGAGTACGTAGGAAAGAGAAAGAGATAATAAGATAAGTGACTATGAATAAGATATAAATAGTTGGATGTGAAAGGTTTTTGAAAAATAAATATAATTTTGAAGAAAAATATGTTTTTTTTTAATTAAATATAAAGATAATTTTTTTTTAGTGAATTACAAATAAGCAAATTACAAACAAGTGGCAGGTAAACGGACAACAAGCTGCGCCGCAACTCCCTTTTGAATTGCAAAACCAATCCTACTAAAGACGAAACGACCCTTAAAGGTTGAGAGATTACTATTCACAACCCTTAAATTATACATGAAGATGAAGATGAAGGGCTATAATTTCATCTAGAATGTGAATGCTCTAAATCTCTATATGATAAACATGTGATACTTAAATACATAAATTAAAACGTTATCTGAATGAGGGAAGCATGATTATTACATATATTCGATTTTTTTTGAAAGGTAAATATATTCGATTAACCATTATCCTTTAACAACAAAATCATATGTCTAAGCAAATGGCAATAATTAAAGTATGTCTTAATTATAAATAAAGATACTTGTATATATATGACCAATATGATTACAATAATATAAATAAAATAACTATAACTTTTTTTGTTTGCATATTTATTCAAAAATGAAAACCTATAAATACTTTTGGACGGTTTTAAAGTTTTTGTCGAATAATTAACATTAATATCCACCATTAGTATTATCTTATAATTATACTAGGTTAGAACCCCGTACATTACACGGGTTGAATAAATATAATTTTATATATTAAGTAATAAAATAGTTACATCTTTTAAAAACTCGTGTATTGCATGATTTGAATAAACACATGTCTTACACGAATAATGTAATCAATTAAATAAAATCTTTATCTTTATAAATATTTAAAACGCTAATATATTTTTTTAGATTTTAATAATTAATATATTATTATTAGTTATCTTTGTCTTTATCATTAAAATCTCTACTACATATTTTAAATTTAATATTATCAATAATTGAATTTCTACAATAAGAGTGGGGATCCTACGGAAAGTGTGTTTTTCCTAAAAAGTGTAAAAAGTCATAAAACACAATAATTTCAGGCATAAAACACACCTAAAACTCACAAATAATAGAATGCATATTACTAAAACACCATATTCAAACTCTAATAGCCCATAAAAACTTCAAACACACCATCGTAGAACTATGAATATAAAACACACAATGCTAAACAACATAAAACACAATAATATTTGTCATTCCACAATCAGAGCCTTAACATCTAAAACACAACACAAAACCCACATACATGATGTTTTAGTAATCTTCATCATATTATTTGTGGGTTTTTGGTGTGTTTTATGGTTGACATTATGGTGTTTTATGACTTTTTACACTTTTTAGGAAATTTGGACTTTCTGGCCAACTCCTATCCTCTACAATAAATATTTAGAAAAATAATTAAGAATGCCTCATAGAGCGCCATGTGTCCGTAACATGGTTTCTTTTATTATATAGTACTAGGTGTACACCCGTGTGAACACACGGGTTTGTTTTAATAACGATCGGAAGCAAATACTAAAAAACATATTATAATATATTATTTAAATTCTTTATGTTTAGTTACATATCTTTATAAAACAATGTTAAAGACAATTTGTTTTAGTGTACATGTTTGATATAGAAATAAGGTAAGTAATTGATAATATTTTGTCGAAAATGAAAGCATGACCTAATTTTATGTTGTCTAATAACTTCTTATATATGATGTAAATTTTTTTGGACACTTTGTTAGTGTAAAATTCAGTAAAGGTCCATTGTTATTGTATAATTCAATAATACTCAAAACAGATTATAATATATGATTTAAATTCTTTGCATTTAGTTACATATCTTTATAAAACAATGTTAATGAAATTATGTGTTAGTGTACATGGTTGATATACAAATAAGCTAAGTACTTGGTAATATGTTGTCTAAAATGAAAACATGAACTAATATGTTGTCTAAAATGAAAACATGAACTAATTTTTTGACACATTGTTACTTGTGACGCAATGGTGAACACACGGGTATGTTTAATAAAGATCGAAAACAAATATTAAGAAAGTATGTGTTAGGACATAAAAATTTCATTACCATGTTACAAAAAAATTAGAGCAAAACACAAATTGCGTCTCTGTGGTATGTGAAAAACATCACCCTGTTTGACTGTTTCACAATTGTGAAATGTCTTTTATACCCTCAAATCTTAATGATAAACATATATGTATGATTAGAACATTCACACTTCTCAATAAAATCATTTTCATCTTCTCTCAAGTGCCAAAACACAGATCTTCATCTTCATCGGATCATCTTCATCTTCATCGAAATCATCTTCATCGGAATCATCTTCCTCTTCTGTAATCTCCACCGATCATCAGTTTCATCATCTTCATCTTCTATAACACCAAGCAATATCAAATCCATTCCACAATGACCATTTTTATGCACTTGATTTTTAAGTCCAGTTGAATGTAAAAACACATCTGCATCAACATCAACATCATCAAATAAAGTCTAAGTTTTTAGCACATGAATGAATAAAATTTCGTTCAAAAAGTTCAAAATAATACACTTAATACTCCAATCAATTCTTAATGTTAAACTATGTTTATAATAATAATAAACGATGTTAAAGCTATATATGGGGTATGTCAGTCAAAATTCAATAATCTCGGCATGTACCCTATGATAGAGATTCATTATCTCTATAACTTATCAGTTTATATTCTACAAACTCTTAGCGACCAATTGAGATGAATTTCATTTTAGAACGAACATAACTAAAAGGTTTAACTTTATCACAATTATAATTAAATCATGATTAATAACAGTTTTAAAATCTAACCATTACCTTGAACCTAATGACTTTCATGCCAAGATCCAGGGATGTTTGGGATACTTAGCAGCAACCTTTCGTACAATATCGTAGGAAAACCCAAACAGTGTTTCTGGCTTTGGTGCAGCCTTTCTTGCATTGTCAATGTCTGCAAAAAACCTAAATCAGAAAGGTTGGAAATAAAATTTGAAATCGGTAAATATAATAAACCTGCCACTTACATAGATTCAGGCCATCCTCATTCATAATGCTTTTTCCTAATGTTTTTTAGGGGGAAGATGGGTGCTTCTCTCCATAGGGCATACAAAGCACAGATTGTTGGCGGAAGCCCGCCACATTTAACATATAAAGTTTTTTTATATGTTAAATATGGCGGGCTGCCGCCAATAACCTGTGTTTTGTATGCTCTAGGAGAGAAGCACCTATGTTCCCCTTAAAAAGCAAAGAAAACATTAGATTTTTGGATTTGATGTTTTTCGATGCTGAAAGGTCATTAGTCATGACTGTGTGATCATGCTTTACCTGAGAACAAATGCACCAAGTTAAGCTCAAGGTTTTTCAACTTGATCAAATGTCACTTATACCCTTTAATAAAGACCTTGTTCGTTTTTTGCACGCCATGTTCGGTTTTTTTTAATGTTGAAACAACGTTAAAACCTAAAACCCTATGCTGAAGTGTTGTTTTTTGCACCTGATTGGGCCGAGGCGTCGCCTCAAAACGCTTCACGTGTTTTGACGCTTCAGAGCAAATAAAACGTTTTGCCAAACGGTTAACACTTTAAGCGAGCTTAAAGCGTGATTTTTTAAACTAAGTTTCTAACACAAGAAAACTACACAATTGTTTTATTCTATTTTTTACTATTTTCTTCTTTAGCACATTAAATGTAATAATTGAATGTGATAAGAAAAGCAGTGTGACTTACAGGAAGTGACTCCCATATGGCTTCATCAGTCAAATGTTCTTCATTTACTGGAAGTAACGCCTTGCACATTCTGTACACATTACAAATCTTGTTTTCAGATTATAGGGTTACTTATTTCAATAATCATTTACAAAATCACCCACAAATAAAACTAAAGCGACCTAATGGTCGGACCATCGGTTCCCCTTCAATAATCAGATTAACAAACTTAGAATGCTTGTACTCCAATTACTGTGTAGGTCTCAGTTCCCACGACTCTCTTTCTTCTAGGTGTACACCCGTGTGAATACACGAGTTTGTTCTAATAACGATCGGAATCAAATACTAAAAAACATATTATAATATATTATTTAAATTCTTTGTGTTTAGTTACATATCTTTATAAAACAATGTTAAATGTTTATTGTTTTAGTGTACATGTTTGATATAGAAAATAAGGTAAGTAATTGATAATATTTTGTCTAAAATAAAAGCATGACCTAATTTTATGTTGTCTAATAACTTCTTATATATGACCTTATTTTTTTTGACACATTGTTAGTGTAAATTTCAGTAAAGGTCCATTGTTATTGTATAATTCAATAAAAGGCCTATTCAGTTTTGGTTGTAAATATTCCAATTTCAGAATGAGCTTGTGGGTTGAATCCCATTATGTTGTCTAATAACTTCTTATATATGACCTTAATTTTTTTTGGACACATTGTTAGTGTAAAATTCAGTAAAGGTCCATTGTTATTGTATAATTCAGCATGACCAAGTTAAATGGACTATTCAATTTGGGGTTTAAATAACCACTCAGTCTGCATAAAAGTGCATATAACTGGTAAATTGATCTCACTTCAATTGTATATTTGTTTGGATGTAGAACACATGTAGAATTAAGAATGACTAAGCAAAACTCATGAGTGTTTTAAAAGAGATACTAAAAAAAGAGCTTACCCAATTACAAAGCAAACCAAGGGACCAGAAGCACAAATTCTACAACATTAAGCTAAAAAATAACCAGAACCCTAAACATCTAGAGATCCTAGAAATGACAATAATGCCCATGTGAAACGTATTTAAGGTGTGTAAAATTGATCTAGCTATGAATAAATAACAATATATATAAACATACTAAATTCAATAATCACAACATTTGGTTGTATAGCCATATTGAAATCGGTATGTTAAGAACCTGTTGTTTTTTACTTTGGGTGCTATGATATAATAAAATGTTATATCAATGAGTTTCTAATAAACTTACTCTAGGCCCGATGATCACTGTTTCACTTGTAATTTGGGAAACAAACTCTGCAACAGCTGCAGCAGCACATTCTTCAGTTTTTTCACGAGTCATTCCACATTTAAGATTCTTTTTTGAAATTTGGAACGAATGATCCCCGTTTTGAATAACATGTACAGCGTTTAAAGCCTTTAATTTACTCATAACCACTTCTAACAATTGCAGAGAATAGTGAGCGTCTTTGCTACCCTACAGCAAAAAAAAAAATGCAAGAAAAGAGCATGTTAATTTAAAACTATGGTAATGCATCAATAACTTTAGAGGACAATAAACATAAAGGTTCATTGTTTTACCTGTACAAACATAATAGGAACTGTAAGTTGTAAGAGGGGTGCTTCGTGAATAATTCCTATTCTGCCCTGCAATAATATCTAATGTGTCAAATACCATAGTCTAAGTGATTACATAAACACCCCCGATTTTAACGACTACAGCAATCTGCCCTGCAATAATATCTAATGTGTCAGCCCAGAGGAAAGAGCTATAAATACCTTCTCTGGCATAGCTTTTCTTCACCAGCAATCTTTAGTATTTCTTCTATGTCCGTTATAATCGCACATTGTTGAAATCCAGATTCTTTACTATCTGAAAAAAACAAATAAAAATAAATCAAAACTCAGACTCACATGTGAAAAAAGAAAGTAAAGAGGTTGGTAACAAACTCATGTTTATCATCAGCAAACTCATGAAACCTGAAACCAGCAGCCTCTACGCTAATCAATCTCACATATTTATCATCAACAAACTGATGAAACAAGCATGGCAGTTGACGCTCCAGCAATACATCTTTATCTCACATCTTCAGCATTTATATGACAATAAAAATAACAAAATTACAACCAAAACCCTAGAATAAAAGTAATAATTACGAAAACATATATTTAGAATAAAAGTAAAATGCCATTTTCGTCCATGAGGTTTGGCTACTTTTGCAACTTTCGTCTAAAGGTTTGTTTTTCTACATTTGGATCCAAAGGTTTGAAATCTTGCCATTTTCATCCGACTCGTTAACTCCTTTCATTTTTCTCCGTTAAATGAGGGGTATTTCCGTCTTTTCAAACATTTTTTTATTTAAATAAAAAACACTATTAAGAAATAAATATCCACCCTCTGTTGACTTTCAAGTTATGACTTTTCTTATAAACATTAAAAAAGGCATGGAGTTAATGACTCGGATGAAAATGACAAGATGCGGAAAAGCAAACATTTTGGATCCAGATGCGGAAAAGCAAACCTTTGAACGAAAGTCGCAAAAGTGGTCATTAACATAGGTTGGATGGCATTGTTGTAAATTTGATGATGAAAAAAAGAGAGGTTGTGTCTTAGTAACTATTCCTAAGACACCCTCTTTTGTTATATATAATATATGACACTAAGGATGCAATCACATACTTTTTGTTCATACTTTGAATCTCCAGTTCTTTGTGATAGTGCAATAAATCTAGTTGCTCTGTCCCAGAATCTGCCAGTATACTATCACCCTACGACAAATAAAATTATAAATTATAACTGATAAGTCGGAAATACTTATCTCTAATGCATGGTCTAATATGTGTTAAACAGAAATAATCATTAATGACGTTTAGAACTTACCCCTGTCCAGCCAGGGTTATGTGCATTACCATGAGCCAAATTGATAATGTTATAAGGGATACCAGAAGGCGTATTCCATGCTGGCAGTAGCCTATCAGCTATGTCTTTTGCCTTTTCGAGAAAAAAAAAAATCCCCAGATAAATCATATGCACTCAGAAGTCCACCCACAACTCTATTGTATAAAAAAAGTTAAAAAAAAAAATAAACGATTAGGTGTCTCATTGTATGATACCATGATACTTACTGTATATACTACATAAGAATAGCATATATAGATAAAAAGTATAAACGACCAATATAGTAAACCTTACGAAGCAACCTTATGGGCGTCTCAAACACGCTGGCATCATAGTTTTTATTGAAGTCCAAAGAGTCTGCAACCCACCTAAAAACAATGAATAAGGTACACACATATATTAATATAGAAATATAATTGTTATGGAGTTTAAGAAATTAGTTAAACGAAAATAGATAATGGATCATACTCTCTAGCCCTTTGAAACTGCTCATCTAGGCCCATGATATATAAGGTATCAAGAGAGTCGATTAAAGTCGCACCAAGACCACCAAAGCTATCCACGCCATCCTGAATCAGCATCCAACGTTATTCGAATTTGATTCAAATAAAACTTTGGGTTTTTTGACTACCAGTTAAATCATTAACACTGATAAATTAAACAACCGACATATTACCTGCTATCAGCCTGGTAACACACTTTAGTCCTACTTATCAATATCATTTAAATAGCTGTGGGCTGTTTAAACAGGCCAGAAAACATGGCCTATTGCTGGACCAAAATTACAAAAACTACACAACACAGCTGCAACAGTAATGGACCAGCTAATGTGGCTTGGTTCCTTGGTCAATTAATCAATTATTATGAATCGGATAAGGACAAGAAGTACAAACGTAATTCATGTACAATCAACATGCTTTGATCATCCAATGCTCGTTCCATAGGCTTCCGAGCTGGACATCCTCTAACACTACTACACTTTTAGTATCCTCTGTAAGAATTGGTTATTAACAAATTAGATATCACAAACTTCATAATTGATCGAATTCGGTTTATTTTGAGAACAATTTTACCTTGGATGAGGAGATCCTTTAATCGGTCTCTGACCATACTTTCTCCATGAATAATCGATCGGAGGGATGTCAGCGAGCTTCATTCTAATCACCTTAACCCTAATTACTCTCTTCTGCCTCAATTTTCTATAACATAATCAATTTCAATTTAATTTGGATTTTAAACAAATTACACACATATAATCATCACAACTAAGACATATGCTAAATCTATGCAACACAACACTTCTACATTCATATTTAACACCAAAAAGGCTGCATGTGTCTAACCTTGAGTCCAGGATAAGTAAAAAAGCCATATGGATCTTTCAGAGATACTCGACATCAGGTATGACTGTTACTCGTGCAACTTACTTTTCTCTTTAGCTAGCGCGGACTGTCTGGCTAAGAAGAGCGCTTCCGTCACTCCTAGAACCCCTGCAATCTATTGACCAAGAGTTCATCATATTAAATTACGATTTAAAAAAAAACATAAGATAAAAAATTCATTACATATTAATTTATAACAAATAAATTATTCACTATAAAACTAACAAAACTCAATCAGTAACCTACAGTCCTACACCTCTAGCATCCATTCAACATAAACAACACTTCTGCCCTAACTCACTAACATTAATCAAACCAACATCCATTAGCAATCAACATTAAATCATTATTAACCAAATTTCTAAAAATAATAAAAACTAACAAAACACAATCAGTAAAATAACCAAATTCATAGCTTCTGCTGAACATAAACAATACTTGTGTCCTAAATTGGTAACAGTTAGCAAAATATCATTGTTTATCATCAACATTAAATTATTAAGCAGCAACCATTATCAAGCAGCATTAAATATAATAAACACAAACCCAGCTCAGATGTGAATCTAAATTTTCAGATTTCAAATTTCAAACATATTATAAACCACCGGAAAATCTGGATCTAGCAATAAAAGATCGACCTACCTTGATGGGTATTTCTGGAATTCAATAAAATCTTTTTTAGGTTTGACTGAATACCCCACAATCTTAACTCAAATTCAACCAAAACCCATATAACAGAAACTCCAAATTCCTAATTTTCTACAAACATATGTTATGATCAAGAACACAAACCCTAGAAGCAAAATCAGAATGAAATCAACAACGAATGGAATGAAATTGATGGGGCTATTGATGCAAACCTGAAGAGAAAGTAGAAGAAGATTTGGGTTTGGAATGTCTGGTGTGAGACCTAGCTGATGCTACTGAAATCTTCTTCTTTACTTCAGCATCCATTGTTGTTGTTGTTGGTTCAGGAAGAAGATGAAGGTTGTTCAAACCTGTGGGGGGGGCTTTTGTTTATCAAGCAGCAGATAAGAATCAACGGCTATGGGGGGCTTTTGTTTATCAAGCAGCAGTGATGGTGAATGAATGTTGTTCAAGCAGCATCGTATTTCTGAACAACCGGATCGAAGATGTTCTCTGAGTTGAAGAGAGAGAGAGAAGTGTGAAGGTTTTGAATTTTGAAAATGAGCTGGAGAGTATATTTGATTAAGCTTTGATTGAGAGAGAATAAGATTAATTTGATTTTAAAGTTTTGAAACTGGAGCCATCTTTTGAAATTTGAAAGTGGAGCCATATTTATTTAGATATAAATAAATCAGAATTTAATATATTAGTAGATATAGATATATTTTAATTAACATTTGAAATTGATTTATGACATAAGCTTTATGACATAAGCGGATCCAATGTGGCATCCAATGTGGCATATCTAAGAAGATGACACATAAGCAAAGTGAGGTCATGCTTTAAGCTCCTTTTATAGTATAGATAGATAGATTTCGTTAGTGTTTCTTAAAAAATATTTACCAAAAGAGTGTTTTTGTTTATTTTGTAATTTTCTTTTCTTGTTTAACTAACATATTAAACTTTGTTTATATTACTATTAAATTAATCAGATATCTATTTATTTATTCTTTAATTATTAATATTTTTCAATCAATCTAATATTTTTTGCATTTATTTGATTTTTCCAATTAACTCTTTATACTTTTTTAACAGTGATTTTTTTAATCAACACAATCTCTTTAAATGAATCATGAACAAAAAAAATTGTAGTTAACAAACAATAACCATCAACTAAACAAACAGAATCAAAAATCAAAGAAGCTTGTAATTAGGCAAGAACAAAAGGTAATCCACCAAGAATTGGGAGGTAATGGACCAAAACAGAAGGTATTCCCAACAGGTATAAGGTAATCACATATTCACGAATATGTAATTATTATGATGTTTTTTAATAGAATAAAATATTATGAATTCCTACTATTTAGTGATATTACGAATTTCAACTATTATAAAACAAAATATTATGAATTCATACTATTTATTGATATTACGAATTACAAATTTAATACACTTATATTTAATTTTCCATCAAACTATCAATTTTATGATGCGGATTCAACATGTCATATATTTGGTTTATCATTTTTTTGTCAGGTCCGTCGTATACACATTTGGATTGAAAGGTTTTTTTTAAGAGCTAGTGCTATTAAAAGAAAAGAATTATTGCTTAAAAAGGTATAAAATGTTGATCGGAAAAGTCTAATAAATAAAAAAATATTAAATTGATTAAAAATATAAATAATTAAAGAATAAAACATAAATATTTGATTAATTTAATAAACATATAAAGAAAGTTAAATATATTGGTTAAAAAAGAAAAAAACAAATACAAAATAAACAAGAAACACTATTTTGGTAAATAGTTTTTAAGAAACACTAATTTGGTAAATAATTTTTCCACCAACACTACTTTGAAAAAAAACTCACAAATAAAATAACTATAATTTTTTTATTTGCATATTTATTTAAAAATAATTTTTCCACCAACACTACTTTGAAAAAAAAACTCACAAATAAAATAACTATAATTTTTTTATTTGCATATTTATTTAAAAATGAAAACTTATAAATACTTTTTGGACGGTTTTAAAGTTTTTGTTAAGTATTGAATAATTAACATTACTATCCACCATTAATATTAGAGAAAAATGCAATTTGCGTCCCTGTGGTATGTGCCAAACATCAACCTGAGCCCCTAAATTCACTTTTTGGTTTTTTGAGCCCCTGACCTTATGAATTTATAACAGTTTGAGTCCCTGCCAACAGTTTGAGTCCCTTCCGTCAGTTTGACCGTTTGACAGTTGTGAAAAGTCCATAATACCCCCCACCCTTAACATCTACAATTAATAGCAGACCACCAGTTTCATTATCATCATCAATAGCTCTCCCAACTCCCAATATCTCTCCCAACTCCCATGATCATCATCATCATCGAACAGATCAACAGATCATCTTCATCATCTTCATCGAACATCTTCATCATCGAACAGATCAGGTTCATCTTCATCCTCATATTGATTTTTGGTTTGATTCGATGATTTGAATGTGTTTATATTGTGAAAAAACATAGGGTTGATTCTGGGTTCCATTCGATGATTTTGGGTTCCATTCGATGATTTTGGGTTGATTTTGAAAAAAAAAAACAGAGGGTTGATTTTGGGTTCCATTCGATGATTTTGAAAAAAACATAGGGTTGATTTTGTTCAAAATGCATCAAAACAGAGGTTTTGAATGTGTTTTGGTTTTGATTTTTGTGGGTTTAGGGTATCAAAACAGAGGTTTTGAATGTGTTTTGGTTTTGATTCTTGTGGGTTTAGGGTTTAGGGTATCAAAACAGAGGTTTTGAATGTGTTTTGGTTTTGATTCTTGTGTGTTCATCAAAACAGAGGGTTATCTTCATACGGGTTAGATAACTCATATACGGTTTTGAATGTGTTTTGGTTTTGTTTGATTCTTGTGGGTTTTTGTCTTGGGTATCAAAACAGAGGTTTTGAATGTGTTTTGGTTTTGATTCTTGTGGGTTTTTGTTTCGAGGAATGTGTTTGAGAACTGTTATTTGGTTTTGATTCAATGATTTGAATGTGTTATTTGGGTATTTTTGGGTTTGATTCAATGATTTGAATGTGTGATTTGAATGTGTTCCTCATTTTGATTTTTGGTTTTGATGATAACAGTTATTTGGTTTTGGTTTGATTCGATGATAACAGTTATTTGGTTTTGGTTTGATTCGATGATAACAGTTAACAGTTATTTGGTTTTGGTTTGATTCGATGATAACAGTTATTTGGTTTTGGTTTGATTCGATGATAACAGTTAACAGTTATTTGGTTTTGGTTTGATTCGATGATAACAGTTATTTGATTCGATGATAACAGTTATTTGGTTTTGGTTTGATTAGATGATAACAGTTATTTGGTTTTGGTTTGATTCGATGTACAGAATTGCTTGTGGTGACGTTTTGTCTCTGTATTGTATGTTACGATCTTTTGTTATCGAGTCTGTAAGTTCCGTCATGTCTACGAAGTTGGTATGACGTTTTGTCTCTGTATTGTATGTACTAAAAGTTTACATTTAATATTGTAGGTCCCCTTGATCTATGGATCTTTCACAGAATTGTCAATCCAATCAAGAGTGCGGAATCCTCTTGATCAGAATATAGCAGAAAGAGTAGAAACAGAAATCAACAATTCACTTTCAAACCGGGTTTTCTATTGATTATCAAACCAAAGTATTACAATCAATCAAAACCCTAACACAATTTCGTCCAAGCTATGTCTCTCACGAAATTGCTCTCTCACAAAAACTGTTTTGGCTGATTAACCTAAACCCTAAAGCCTAACCTTGTTTATATAACACAAGGTTTGCTACTTGGGCTAGATTAAACCTCATGAGCTACGAATTTGGGCAAGGCCCAATTCGTCCCACGTCCCCATAAGTATGGGTTTGGTTAGCCCAAACATTATAACTAACTATTACAAAGCTAAACCCGCTAACCGTTTATCGTTTAACTAATTACAAGATATCCAAAGACCAAATCTAAGCTGTTGTCACAAATATGCACCAACAAACTCCCCCTTGACAATAGCTTCATAAAATAACTTTGTATTTAGTCTTCTTGCAATCTTCATGTAATCTTGCACTGTCTTTGGTCTTTGGATAGCTTCAGCTTCAATAGCTCTGTCAGCAACAGACTCCCCCTAAGCTGATGCATCCAATCACCAAATCTTCAAGACTTTAGCGTTTGAGTAAACTCCAGTTCAGCATTTGAATAGGAATCTTCAAACTCTGCAACTTTGTCTGCAATGTAGAAAGGAGGTTCTACCATGCATCCAATCAAACTCTCATCTTCACAGCAACTTCTCAGCAACATACTACTTCAATCTGTATACTATAAAACAAACATCTCGAGAAACTATAAGAATTTTTCAACACAGTTAAATAAATTATTATTTTTCAAGAGATAGTTAAACTGTATTACAGATTAAGCATTTCCAATTTATCACCAACACGCAAAACTTTTTGTCCAACACCCTATAACCCGCATGATTTTAAAATTTTGAACTCACTTTCTCACACCGTCTCCCCCTATCAGTAACAATTCCTCCAAGAATAACAGTTTTCCGTACGTTAAGAATTTTTAACAGAAAAAGACACTATTTTTGGATTTTTATATTTTCTGAAAGCAAGTAAATAACAAAAGCAATAAACACTCTATTTTTGTGAGAATCACTGGTAAGAAGATCATATCAGCACAATCAAACTGTTTTCACACTATTAGATAATTCTTTATTTAATTTTTCGTGAAAAGCAGTCCAAGACGATTACCAGTATGTTTGTCCACTTAAACAAAATGCATGAACATTTCAAGTACCATTACCGTATGATACGTTAAGGTAATATTTTTCTGATATACTAGTGTGTCCCACTTCAGGATATACCCCCGCGATCAAGGTATGCACAAAGATTCATCGTAGTAGGTGAGTATACTGAATTCATCCGTTTTGTTTTTCAACGTTTAGATAATTGGTGATCAGGTCAGTACTTCCGTACAGCAAAGAGACCAAAATATCTAACGAGGGCTAAGACAAATACCATTTTTTGGTACGATTTATGCATTTTGCACATTTGAATAACTCTCTTTGAGAGCTTCTTCATTTTCAGGGTTTTGGCATTTTTAGCTCTTTTAAGATATCCTGGGTGTGCCTAGGTCAGCATGTATCTGGATGCAGCAGAAGGACACCCCTGATATCCCCAAATGAAATAACAGTATAAAGACCCAAAACTTCAGATTTTGGCAACCTATCAACGCAAGATTTAAGGTCATTAAACCATACACCACTGATGTGTTCCCTACTCATATTCAGTTTATTTAGGTTTATATGTCACACCCCGATTTCCACGTGTCACCGGTGGGCCCGGTGGGGAGTATCGTGACGTCATGGTTGGCAACGTAATAGTCAAACAACACAATATCAATATGCACAGCGGAAGCAATTTAAAGTATGATACAACCGAATTTATTATTGTAATATCAATTGTCACAATATTCAGAAGTTTATCCACAGAAGGATCGAACATAAAATGGAAACAATAGTTCAACAGACTTTTAGGCATCTTAAGCTTGCGAGACTTCTATTGATGCTAAGGAGACATATCCAGCCAATTTCGTATAGTACCTGCATTTAGCCTTTTTGGAAAATACGTCAGTTTACACTGGTAAATACATTCAACTGACTCATTTTGGAAAAAGAGTTTGTAAATTGTTTTGAATGCACGTGGCACAAAATATCTTGACACATTGATTAAAATGCACAGAGGCAAAATTAATCTTTTTAACTTGGGAGAATTATTTAATATGATAATCTTGTGAACGAATTACATGTTACTTATGCGTTCAGTAGCCCGGAACGTATCCGGGTTAAAGATTAATAGACACACCACTATAATGAGTTATACACGGACGGTGTACGCCTACACCCCGTGCTCAGGTCGTGGCCAATCTCGTAAGATGATGCCAGGGATATCCGGGACATGGTCATTAACCCCCCCAAAGGCTGTAAAGTAAACAAATCTGTTTAAAACGAGCCGATCAAATTATTCAACTACCCACTAAGCATGGAGATTTGATGCCCGATCAAGCGGTACGCTATGTACCGTAACCCAAGCCCGTATAGGGAAAATAAGTTAAAAGTATTTACCTGAGCTAAATATAAATTCAATCCCAGCCGTATATCAAATCGGCAAGTACAGATAGCTTTTACTGGGCTCCTAATCTGGAACGAAGGTTTTTAATATAACCTATTAGAATACCAACGGGTCTTTAATTAAGCTTAAGCTTAGACCGGCTAGCTTCAAAGATACGGTTCGTACGCACAATTAAGCGAAGACCGGATAGAATGTGATTTAGACCCGACAAGTTCGGAGACTTGTTTAATATGGGTTTATTATTCACATTCTGGATTTTGAGATAAAACCGATAAGGTTTGACCCGTATCGGCTAATTTATGTAAACTTGTTACATAAACCGAACCGAACGCGAAATAAGCGTAACGGGTATTCGTAAGAGCCATATACAGGTTTCCTAAGTTAATATGCTTCAAATATGTTGTGACATCAGTAGGATGTCTTTCGTTATGCCCGAAATGAATTTAAACACAAACTATGCCCCGTAGGGGTAGTTTGGTCATTTTAAAGGTTGTAAAAGAGTTTAAATGTTTAACTGATTTACAGATCTGATGTAAACAGCAAACATACTCAATTTGATAAGTTATATCAGTAGGCTAAAGCATATATGTGAAATTTATCATCTTTAACCAAACTAGGCCCCGTAGGGGTATTTCGGTAATTTCACATAAGCCGAAAAGCTCAAAACTGAAGTCTGAGTTTATCAACCTTTGCTTACTGTTAAAATATTATAATTTGCCTCTTATATCAGTAGGTATCAACCCGGGTATGTCCAATATGATTTTTGAACATACTATGCGTTAAGAATGCTAATTTAGGCGATTAAAGGCCATTACCGGGTTCGATACTTAAATCTGATATTTTTATATTTCCAGAGGGCTTAAAATACTTTATTTATCATAACTAATCAGTAGCAAAAGGTTTGGAGTCGTTTAGATGTGTAAAACTCATTTTATGGCCCGTAAGGGCAAAACCGACAATTATCGAATTAAGCCTACGACTATGAGTTATGCTCAGCCTAAAATTAATTAAAAATCTTAAAATAATATATTACATCAGTGGGTAAAAGATTTGATACCAAAAAGTATGTTTAACTAGGCTATACGCTAATTACGCCATTATGTTAACATAAAGCATTAGTTTTGCGATAACGAGCATAACTCTTAATCTACAAGTCAAACTGATGTCAAACTTTGCATGCAAGTCTATATATCAGTAACTAATGTTTCTACACTTTTACATTTTCATAAATCACGTTTTAAGGTAATAAGGGCATAACGGTCAACGTATGAGCAATTAACGGAAATATGCATATTAATTGGATAACTAGTGAACCAAGGTGTATAATCACAGAGGGTTGTTCTAACATGTATCCTAGTCCAATTAAAGCTCTGAGGCATTTCCAAAATATGCCTAAACGGGTCAGAACTGAAAGTCAAAGTGAAAGTCAAACTATGCGACTTTCGGTTCCGAACCGGGTTTAAACAGGAAATAGTCGGGTTGAACATGTTTGGACCTGTTCTTACACTAATTACTAAGTTATAACAATGATCCAACAAGTTATATATGTTCTAGATAGCTAATTATGCATAAATGACATTTTAAGCATTATGTTGACTTTTTAAGTAAAGGTTTGACCCGACATTTGACCTGGTTAGGATGGTGGTCAGGGGAAACCCTTTTGGGGTTTTATTACCCACATAAATACCATCCTATAACTACTTCTACTTCGAGATATGACTGAGCCATTAGTGACTAATCTCGAAGTCAAACCGTAATTACGACGGTTTGACTTTTAGCTAATTAACTAAGCTAAAAGCAATTAGGGAAAGATTAGAATACTTACTGAGGTCCTATGCACGAGATATGATCACTATGAAGCAAGCTTGAGCTCCAGAAATGATCCACAATGCAGGAGATGGTGTGTGAATGAATGTTGCACTTGAAGGCCTTATATAGTGGTTCCACACACCATAAATCTTTGACAACAAGGTCTAGTAATGCCCACATTCGATCAACAGGTGTCCTAGGAGCTTAGGGGATGTTTTAGGGGCCAGGAGAAGTGGAGAAACGGGTAAAGGTCGCGCATAATAGGCCATAGGGGACAGCAGCCATTTTTCACAGTTCTGGGCACCCCTCGCGTGGCGCGAGGGGCCCCTCGCGTGACGCGAGCGACAAGCAGATCAGCAACATAATTTTTGTTTGCGATTCAGTCCTTGGCTCTTCAAAACTCGAATAGGTACTGATTTATTGCACTCTAAACCCCCACAATCGATCTACTAAGGCCTTAAAATATATACCCACTTTGCCAAGTCCCCGGGTAACTTTATTTTCACCCGAAAAGTCCTAACTTTCGACTTTTACGCTTTAACGCTTCGCACACGAATTTGATCATATCTTTCTCATTCGTTAACGAAACTTTATGAAATTTTTATGGTGCATTCTCGTGAGCATAATTAATATTTACAAAGCTTCGGGTTTGTCAAAAGGTCACTCAGTGGTATAATTTGAACATGTTGACACTTTTGGTCCCTGTAGTTTGAAATCACTCACTTTTAGCTTCGTATGATCCATGATTTATTCGTTTGAAGGTATGAGCATCGTGTAGGGTTAATGTACATTATATTTATTCACAGTTGACACTTAGAATACGTATACTCACATACTTTCCATGTTTGTCAACTTTAGTCCTTCCATAATACTTCTTTCACACGTTTAAACTTTATGACACGTGTCAACATATTATAGGACGTGAATTTCCGAGGTGTTACATCCTCACCCCCTTAAAATAAATCTCGACCCGAGATTTACTGAAACAAGTAAGGGTACTTTTCTTTCATCGTGGATTCAACCTCCCACGTATAATCGGGACCTCTACGGGCATCCCATTTGACCTTAACAAAAGGTATATGCTTCCTTCGAAGCTTCCTTACCTGTCGATCTTCAATCGACAAAGGTTTTTCAACAAATTTTAAGCTCGCGTCTATATGCACATCTGTATGTGGCATGACATGTGATTCGTCAGCGGAACACTTCTTTAGATTGCAGATGTGGAACACATTGTGAATTCCACTGAGCTCTTCCGGTAAGTTCAACTTATAGGCAACCGACCCGACACGTTCGATAACCTCGAAAGGTCCTATGTATCTCGGGCTTAGCTTGCCTTTCTTACCAAATCGCATCACCCCTTTCCATGGTGACACTTTAAGTAGGACTTTGTCACCTACTTCGAAGTGAAAATCCTTACGACTTGGATCCGCGTAACTCTTCTGCCTATTCCGGGCAGCTTGGAGATTGTTACAAATCTGGACAATCTTGTCCGTCGTTTCGAACACGATCTCTGGTCCTGATAACTGGACTTCTCCAACTTCTGCCCAACAAACTGGCGATCTACACTTTCTACCGTATAATGCCTCAAAAGGCGCAGCCTTTATGCTGGTATGGTAGCTATTGTTGTAGGAGAATTCGATCAATGGTAGGTTCTTATCCCAGCTACCTCCCAAATCGATTGCACATGCGCGTAGCATGTTTTCCAACGTTTGAATAGTACGCTCACTCTGACCGTCTGTCTGAGGGTGGTAAGCCGTACTAAAGTTCAAACGTGTGCCCAAAGATTGCTGGAAGCTCTTCCAAAAATGTGACGTGTATCTAGTATCTCTATCAGAGATAATAGCTACAGGTATGCCGTGTAAGGCTACAATCTTATCAACGTATAACTGGGCTAACATATCGGAGCTATAAGTCTCCTTGATGGGTAAGAATGAGCTGACTTAGTCAGTCGGTCAACTATAACCCATATCGTATCATTTCCTTTCCTTGTCTTGGGTAACTTGGTAATAAAATCCATAGTTACCATCTCCCACTTCCACGTAGGAAGTTCAGGCTGTTGTAGCAAACCTGACGGTTTTTGATGCTCGGCTTTGACTTGCGCACATGTCAAGCATTTAGCTACATAGGTGGCTACAGACTTTTCAAGCCTATCCACCAAAATTTGCCCTTAGATCCTGGGTAGTTGATGGCAAATTCTTAATCGTTGCCTAATTAGGGTTGCGGCATTTAATACGTAAGTAATATGAACCGTCTTTCTTATTTAATAATATAAAACCCTCAGAAGATTGAGCCAGGCTATATGTGCCTATGTCTTAAAACCTACTAAATCAAGGTTTCGTTTATTCCATAATCAATATGGAGTTTTCACAATACTCCAGCCCACGGCGGGATATTAATCTTAGTTCTACCTGTCTTCCAGGAGGTAAGCAGGGGAAACTTTTGAGAAGATAATTAAGATACAAGGAGGCTATAGAGATTTTCCATATCTCAGGCTCCAGTTCATCCATCATTGTTCGTGTCAAATGGGTGACACCTTTATGTTCTAAGTCCACGAATTCCTTAATCGGGAAAATTTACTTGAATTTTTTTTTCCATTTTTGGATATCTTCTTTGAATACTACTAGTCGACTTTAGTACGATATGATCCTTGGGATATCTTAGGGGTTCCATGTATTAAACCTCCATGCTGATCAGACATGGAAATAATCTATGGGACACACTAGGATACGCCAATCCTCATATGACACTTTTATCAAACATAGTTTGGCATTCGCAGGCGATAGAAAACAATGAGAAAAATAATTAAAATAACATATGTTGTCGTACTCTATACAAAGAAAGAGTGCTCTTAGATTTTCGGAAGGATTCCTTGCCGATTTATAAGAATCGGTTACTATGGTTTCCTTGGTAGTTATACCTTGTGGATGATAAAAAAAATTTTGCTAAGTTTATGGTTCATGAAGATTTATTATTGCCTGTAAAAAAAAACAGGACACTTAGCAGAAATTATCATTGATAAATGATAAGGAAGTTTATTGTACGAGTGCTTATATTAAATCAATAATGGAAGTTTCACAAACTAGGCACCTAGCTCAGTTGGCTAGGCGCGCGAAAGGGTGCGGCCGGCCTAGACCCAGGTTCGATTCCGGGGACGGCCAGTTCCACCATTTTTTTTTGTGTTATAATAATTAATCGCACGGATATGTGTAATTATGAGAGTTGTCTCATAAGGAGTCTTGATAATTAATTGCTTCTTATTACCCACAATACGGGCCTGATTTTATCACTATATTGAGTCCTTGTATTTAACGGAACTAGGACATCAAAAATGATTCCTTATGGATATAAAACATCCATCTAATAATGCTGAAGCAGTCTCAGAGGTATACAGGCTTCTTACTGAACTTTCGTTGCTTTTTATTAAGCCTGTACTTGCTCTCTTTCTCAGATTTCTGGAAGTTATTCTCCTTCTTTTGGTTCATCCTTCATATACGAAGTGTGAACAAAATCTCCTCATGAGCAATATAAACATGGTTTTTTTAATGAGATTTAGAGCGAGAAGAATTTGGCTCTTTGGATTGTCTCATGACCTTTCTATGGTCCTTCCATCTGCTGCGTCAACCACAGCCTGAAGATTAACTCCATTAATATTGAGGTTTACGTTTGTAGTTTTATTAACTTTCGTCGCCTTAATAGCGTTGCGACTGTCGTCTACCTCATCCGATTTTTCCATACTCGAAACTTGGTACCAATCACCAAGATTTAACCTTTATCAGTCATCATCCTGATGACCTGACTTAGATTAGCCACGGCATTCATAAACCGTATGGGCTATTCTGTTCCGAACATTCATAGTGAATGTTATTTGAACGTATTTCCATTATATTTAGCCTAGGTCACAACGGGACCATCAATGGCATGCAAGGGTTGGAGCGAGTCCAATACTTGCTTGACAGGGGACCATAATGTCACAACTGTCTTTGTCACAAGGACGATTATAAATAGCTCAAAGGCTAGCCTTTCATGACTTCGGTTATATATTTATATACATATATGGCATAGAAGCCTGTCGCGAGGGACGTAGAAAAATATGGCATAAAGCACAGTCATGAAGGACATAAATGATTATATGGCACGAAGGCCTTGTCACAAAGGACATTTAGATATGGCACAAACGGCCTTGTTATAAGGACATTCATCAAATCTGGTACAAAGGCATGTCACCAGGAATGTTAACATTTAATATGTTAACTTGTCACGAATGACCAATTATAGCACATAGGCTTGTCATGAATGACTTTAATACATAACTTGATGGTTTATTACCAAGGACCTTAATTTATTAGCCGAAATCTTATTAGATCAGGGCTTCCAGGTTTGAACGTGGTTCTTCACCTTTAGACAGGGAGTCATAGACTACAACTGTCATTGTCTTGAAAGACGATTCTTTTGGCAGAAAGATAAGCCAATCAACATCACTAATGGATGTTTATATATAACCATCGTATCTAATGATATTAGTCATGATCACATCGATCATATTGACTATTGGGTTTGGGTATAATCACCCCATTCTGAACAGGGGATCATAAAGATCACTACTATCTTTGTCTTACCGACATTAGAATAAAGTATAGCCCGCAGGCATTTCATCACGAGGGATGTTAATATTATGATCATCATACTGAGAATACTAGTCAGGATCGCACTGATAGTATAGACTATGGGAATTGAGTATAGCTCACCCCCTTGGCAAAGAATCACAAAAGATTACAATTGCCTTGTCTCAGTTGGACGATATAATATAGCCCTTAGGCAAAACATCATTACGGATGTTAAAATGTTTAATCATCGTATTGATGATTTTTGTCATGATCGTATTGATCATATCAACTATTAGACTTGAGCATAGCTCACCACCTCGGACAGGGAATCGTAAAGATCACAATGTCTTTGTCACACATGGACAGTATAATTTGGCCCATAGGCGAACACATCACTCATGGATGTTTATAATTGGTTCATCCTATTAGATGCTATAAGTCATGATGGCATTAATCATATTGACTATTTGGCTTGAGCATAGCTCACCACCTTAGACAAGGAATCATAAAGATAACAATGTCAATGTCTCAAACGGACAATATATTATAGCCCGTAGGCAAGACATCACTAAAGGATGTTAAATAATATGATCATCGTACTAGAAGATATTAGTCATGATCGCATTGATCATATAGACTATTATGTTTGGACATAGTCCAACATTTTAGACAGGAGGTCAAAGACCACCACTGTCGTTGTCTTATCGGACCACAAGTTTAGTTCGTAGGCACTTCATCACTAACGGATGTTTATATTATGATCATCTTATAGGATGATATAAGCCATGATTCCTAGATTACTAGGCTAGATTTGAGAATTGGAAGAATCCAATATAATGATGACTGTTGTGATTTTCTCGAATCACATTTGTCAAGAGTGCTAACACATTCCTAGGTGTTAACAAGGATCTGAATCCCTTGAGTAGGTTTCACCATCTTGGCCGCGTAGGCTAGGTTTCACCTTTAAGATTCCCTTCAATTGCATACAGACAGAGAAGGAAGGATATTTATTTTATTAAGGATTTTTATCACAAATCCTAATTCATAAGTTACTAATAGCACCAATGGCCTAGTCACGTAGACAAGTTAAATTTATAAGCCACGATTTCGGAGAATCGTGGCATTAAGGTTTGAATCAAAGTTCATTACCTTTTCTTGACAGGGAGTTGTAGGCTACCACTGTCTTTAGTCTCAGAGGACATTAACTATAGCCCGTAGGCACTTCCCTTCTAAGGGATGTTTATTACTGAATTGCCCCTTAGAGAAATTCATTAACCATGGTAAACAGAGACCATATTTGGTTAATTTATTAATCATATTTATTTAGGATTTCTATTATAATTTATCCTAATCATAAAACATTAACAGTTTTATTAGTGGCACCCAATGGCCTGGTCACATGGACATTTATAAATTATAAGCTTATGATTTCAGAGAATCAAAGCAATAATAACAGTTTTATTTAATAGCACAAAAGGCCTAGTCACAAGGACAAATTTTTAAATTATAAGCCATGATTTCAGAGAATCAAGGTCTTTAAGTATATTAGCACAACTGGTTTAGTCACAAGGACATATATAATTTATAAGCTATGATTTCAGAGAATCAAAGCATTTGAGGTTTGAACCTAGTTCATTACCTTTATCTGACAGGGAGTCATAGCTACCACTGTATTTTGGCTCATGTAGAAAAGAGCAAGGCCCGTAGGCACTATATTAACGGACAGGGAGTCATTGCTACCACTGTCTTTTGGCTCATGTAGAAATGAGCAAGGCCCGTAGGCACTATATTACCACTGTCTAAACCCAGGATTCAGGGATCATTAAACTGGGTTAGGAATCTTTTGAAGAATCCCATAAAAATGACGTGTGTGATTTTAAATGAATCACATCTGCCCGGAGTGTTAACATGTTTTAAGATGTTAACAGGGATTTGAATCTTTTAAACAGGTCTTACCATCTTGGCCCGGTCTTATAATTGACCCGAAGGCTAGGTTTCACACTTAAGATTCTTAATTAATGATTTGAATCTTTTTAACAGGTCTTACCATCTTGGCCCGGTCTTATAATTGACCCGAAGGCTAGGTTTCACACTTAAGATTCTTAATTAATGATTTGAATCTTTTTAACAGGTCTTACCATCTTGGCCCGGTCTTATAATTGACCCGAAGGCTAGGTTTCACACTTAAGATTCTTAATTTATAATTAACGCAGAACAATTTTTAAATTGAGGTGTAAATATGGATCTGAATCTAAATTGAGGAACTGCCATTTTGGCCGGTCTTAATATGACCCGAAGCTAGGTCTTGCCCTTTTAGATTTTGCCATTTTATTATAATGGTAGATCTTGCAAAAAGGAAATATTATTTTTCCATTTATTTAATATTTCTTATTTAGGATGAAAGTTTAAACTTAATCATTCCATTTTATAAAAATAAAAGTATAAAGTTGCCCTAAGCGGGACTTGAAAGGAATAATGTTGTCCTCGTAGGGACTGAAATATAAACATGTCCTTAGAAGGACTATTAAGGAAACGATCTTCAACAAAAGGAGTTTCTTCTTCATTCAATTCCTGAATGCTTTCTCCGAGGTTGCACGTCTCATCTTGGTCGCTGTACGAAGCTCAGCATTTCAAGGCTCCGGGTGTGGAGAATCCCTAGTTCAGCTTCCTCGTTTGGCGACGTATCCAATAATAATAAAAATTGGAAATAAAAATTTATAGATTAGGATTGAGAATATTCCTAAGTTAAGTCTAGACTCAGAAGGTTTAGAATTGTGCAATTGTGTAACTGAGATTAAACACTAAGGCTAGTGTTTAATTCACTCAGTGTTGGCTCTGATACCAACCTGTCACACCCCGATTTCCACGTGTCACCGGTGGGCCCGGTGGGGAGTATCGTGACGTCATGGTTGGCAACGTAATAGTCAAACAACACAATATCAATATGCACAGCGGAAGCAATTTAAAGTATGATACAACCGAATTTATTATTGTAATATCAATTGTCACAATATTCGGAAGTTTATCCACAGAAGGATCGAACATAAAATGGAAACAATAGTTCAACAGACTTTTAGGCATCTTAAGCTTGCGAGACTTCTATTGATGCTAAGGAGACATATCCAGCCAATTTCGTATAGTACCTGCATTTAGCCTTTTTGGAAAATACGTCAGTTTACACTGGTAAATACATTCAACTGACTCATTTTGGAAAAAGAGTTTGTAAATTGTTTTGAATGCACGTGGCACAAAATATCTTGACACATTGATTAAAATGCACAGAGGCAAAATTAATCTTTTTAACTTGGAAGAATTATTTAATATGATAATCTTGTGAACGAATTACATGTTACTTATGCGTTCAGTAGCCCGGAACGTATCCGGGTTAAAGATTAATAGACACACCACTATAATGAGTTATACACGGACGGTGTACGCCTACACCCCGTGCTCAGGTCGTGGCCAATCTCGTAAGATGATGCCAGGGATATCCGGGACATGGTCATTAACCCCCCCAAAGGCTGTAAAGTAAACAAATCTGTTTAAAACGAGCCGATCAAATTATTCAACTACCCACTAAGCGTGGAGATTTGATGCCCGATCAAGCGGTACGCTATGTACCGTAACCCAAGCCCGTATAGGGAAAATAAGTTAAAAGTATTTACCTGAGCTAAATATAAATTCAATCCCAGCCGTATATCAAATCGGCAAGTACAGATAGCTTTTACTGGGCTCCTAATCTGGAACGAAGGTTTTTAATATAACCTATTAGAATACCAACGGGTCTTTAATTAAGCTTAAGCTTAGACCGGCTAGCTTCAAAGATACGGTTCGTACGCACAATTAAGCGAAGACCGGATAGAATGTGATTTAGACCCGACAAGTTCGGAGACTTGTTTAATATGGGTTTATTATTCACATTCTGGATTTTGAGATAAAACCGATAAGGTTTGACCCGTATCGGCTAATTTATGTAAACTTGTTACATAAACCGAACCGAACGCGAAATAAGCGTAACAGGTATTCGTAAGAGCCATATACAGGTTTCCTAAGTTAATATGCTTCAAATATGTTGTGACATCAGTAGGATGTCTTTCGTTATGCCCGAAATGAATTTAAACACAAACTATGCCCCGTAGGGGTAGTTTGGTCATTTTAAAGGTTGTAAAAGAGTTTAAATGTTTAACCGATTTACAGATCTGATGTAAACAGCAAACATACTCAATTTGATAAGTTATATCAGTAGGCTAAAGCATATATGTGAAATTTATCATCTTTAACCAAACTAGGCCCCGTAGGGGTATTTCGGTAATTTCACATAAGCCGAAAAGCTCAAAACTGAAGTCTGAGTTTATCAACCTTTGCTTACTGTTAAAATATTATAATTTGCCTCTTATATCAGTAGGTATCAACCCGGGTATGTCCAATATGATTTTTGAACATACTATGCGTTAAGAATGCTAATTTAGGCGATTAAAGGCCATTACCGGGTTCGATACTTAAATCTGATATTTTTATATTTCCAGAGGGCTTAAAATACTTTATTTATCATAACTAATCAGTAGCAAAAGGTTTGGAGTCGTTTAGATGTGTAAAACTCATTTTATGGCCCGTAAGGGCAAAACCGACAATTATCGAATTAAGCCTACGACTATGAGTTATGCTCAGCCTAAAATTAATTAAAAATCTTAAAATAATATATTACATCAGTGGGTAAAAGATTTGATACCAAAAAGTATGTTTAACTAGGCTATACGCTAATTACGCCATTATTTTAACATAAAGCATTAGTTTTGCGATAACGAGCATAACTCTTAATCTACAAGTCAAACTGATGTCAAACTTTGCATGCAAGTCTATATATCAGTAACTAATGTTTCTACACTTTTACATTTTCATAAATCACGTTTTAAGGTAATAAGGGCATAACGGTCAACGTATGAGCAATTAACGGAAATATGCATATTAATTGGATAACTAGTGAACCAAGGTGTATAATCACAGAGGGTTGTTCTAACATGTATCCTAGTCCAATTAAAGCTCTGAGGCATTTCCAAAATATGCCTAAACGGGTCAGAACTGAAAGTCAAAGTGAAAGTCAAACTATGCGACTTTCGGTTCCGAACCGGGTTTAAACAGGAAATAGTCGGGTTGAACATGTTTGGACCTGTTCTTACACTAATTACTAAGTTATAACAATGATCCAACAGGTTATATATGTTCTAGATAGCTAATTATGCATAAATGACATTTTAAGCATTATGTTGACTTTTTAAGTAAATGTTTGACCCGACATTTGACCTGGTTAGGATGGTGGTCAGGGGAAACCCTTTTGGGGTTTTATTACCCACATAAATACCATCCTATAACTACTTCTACTTCGAGATATGACTGAGCCATTAGTGACTAATCTCGAAGTCAAACCGTAATTACGACGGTTTGACTTTTAGCTAATTAACTAAGCTAAAAGCAATTAGGGAAAGATTAGAATACTTACTGAGGTCCTATGCACGAGATATGATCACTATGAAGCAAGCTTGAGCTCCAGAAATGATCCACAATGCAGGAGATGGTGTGTGAATGAATGTTGCACTTGAAGGCCTTATATTGTGGTTCCACACACCATAAATCTTTGACAACAAGGTCTAGTAATGCCCACATTCGATCAACAGGTGTCCTAGGAGCTTAGGGGATGTTTTAGGGGCCAGGAGAAGTGGAGAAACGGGTAAAGGTCGTGCATAATAGGCCATAGGGGACAGCAGCCATTTTTCACAGTTCTGGGCACCCTTCGCGTGGCGCGAGGGGCCCCTCGCGTGACGCGAGCGACAAGCAGATCAGCAACATAATTTTTGTTTGCGATTCAGTCCTTGGCTCTTCAAAACTCGAATAGGTACTGATTTATTGCACTCTAAACCCCCACAATCGATCTAATAAGGCCTTAAAATATATACCCACTTTGCCAAGTCCCCGGGTAACTTTATTTTCACCCGAAAAGTCCTAACTTTCGACTTTTACGCTTTAACGCTTCGCACACGAATTTGATCATATCTTTCTCATACGTTAACGAAACTTTATGAAATTTTTATGGTGCATTCTCGTGAGCATAATTAATATTTACAAAGCTTCGGGTTTGTCAAAAGGTCACTCAGAGGTATAATTTGAACATGTTGACACTTTTGGTCCCTGTAGTTTGAAATCACTCACTTTTAGCTTCGTATGATCCAAGATTTATTCGTTTGAAGGTATGAGCATCGTGTAGGGTTAATGTACATTATATTTATTCACAGTTGACACTTAGAATACGTATACTCACATACTTTCCATGTTTGTCAACTTTAGTCCTTCCATAATACTTCTTTCACACGTTTAAACTTTATGACACGTGTCAACATATTATAGGACGTGAATTTCCGAGGTGTTACATTATATCACATTGGTAAGTTGATTATTTCATGCTTTTGCCTACTGGTACATCGTATGATGAAGCTGCTATCACACTTAAGCAATTTAATTTCATTTTCAGTGTGACAGACTAACTTGCTGATGTACTATCATTTCTTCTTTTTCACACAGTGATAACTCATTTTTGATTTTCTATATTTTTTTTATGATTTTGATTTTTCAATGTTTTTGTATTTTTGATTTTTAAGAAAGCAGTAAACTATTTACAAAAATTCTTATGAAAAACCAGTTATTCAGGATTCCTCATCCCGTTGAGTTCGACTAAATGTTCAAAGCGAGCCCTGTCAAAAGCTTTAGTATAAAGATCTGTCAGGTTATCTAGTGTGTCGACTCAGCACTTTGAACTTCAATTTAAATCAATCAATATATATATATATATATCAACAATCTCACATCCCCCTTCATGTGCTTGAAGCAGCCACTATCAACATAAGTTGATAATCCTCCTTAGCAGCTCTTGCACACACCAACTAATAAATTAGTTAGATTGGGGGACCCAAGCCTTAATGGTCTTGGGTCGTCCAAATTCACCAACCACTTGAACATCCATCCAATATCCATTACTCCTAACTGGAGTCTTGGGTCTCAGACCTGTTGATGGAAATGGGTTTTGATTTCCATAAGGTCTATGGTCTTGAGGGTTCCTATACGTGTTTGGACTATTTGACCTTTGAAAATTATGGTTTTAATAACATGAGTTTTGATTCCAAGAAGCTTGATTGTTATAATTTCTAAAGCCATTGTTATAAAAAGTTCGACCACCATTATTTTGGTATCGATTTTGATATTGAGCTTGACTTCTGAAATTATTATAATTATAATTGTTCATTCTTGGTGAACTGCTTCTAGGTCTCTCAAATCTGCCTGGTGGAGATCTAGGCTGAAATCTTGGTTGATTTCTTTGAAAATGAGGAACTTGTGGAGTTCCTTTTTCAGCCTTGTCTACACCAACAGCAACACCCTCTGGTTGCTTGGGAGCATATTTCTTTGGAGAATTTGAGCCTTTCTCCTCACTATCACCTTTCTTCTCTGGTGATTTCCCTATCTGTTTTTCACTAATTTGTGTTTCACTCTTTTTGTTAGGACAGCAGCTAGCTACATGTCCTTTGGTGTGACATTTGAAGCACGATCTCCTTTTCAAAGACTTCTTAGCTGGAGTCTCTGAGGTAGATCCCTTATCAGATGGTGATGATCCCTTGGATGAACCTTGTTTAGTTTGCTTAGCTTCAGATTTTTCTTTGTTTTTATTTTTAGCAAACTCTACATTCGATTCATTTTCAATAACAGCGCTTTCGTTTTTCATATCACTACCTTGAACAAAATTAATCTTTTTAACAAAAGTTTGATTTTTACTCTTAGGAGGTGAATTTTTCTTTTTCAAAGGTTCACTGTTATTGTTTTCCTTAGCATCATCACTCTCAGATCCATCACCTTGACTTGATGTGGATGCGAAACTACTTGGTGCAGATGCCATAAAGTCTGCTAGCTCATCTTCACTAGGCAAGAATGAATAGTCATGACTAAGAGGAGGTGGAACTTCATTAAAGCCCTGGAAGCCCACACTGGTCTTGTCATTACTCTTTTTTAACCCACCCATCATGTGTTTCATTACAAAAGACGAATCTCTGAATTGACTTAATTTCTTTTCAAGTTCAACAATTTTGAGTTGTGCATCTGACAACTCTTTGCATTTTTCAGAAATCTCTTTTGTTTTCTCAGCCATCATGTCATTAGCTAAGTCTATGACTTGAAGTTTTTCATTTAACTTGCATGTTAAAGCTTCAATTTCACTTTCATAACCTCTTATCTTCTTCAAGTATGTATGTTCATTTCTTTTAGCAAAAAAAATGACTCTTTTATGTTCGACATCTCGCTCACCAGACTTTGGTTTTGTGTTCTCAACCTGTCAACCTCACCCTGTAATTCACGACACCTCAAACACACAGAATTAGATTGTACCCCCTTTTCATGAACTTCTGTATTTTCATCAGCAACAACCTGTTCAACTTCACTCTCTTTCTCTACTTCAGCATCCACTTTTGCTTCAGCATTCTCCACTTGAGCTTCAGCATTTTTCACTTCAGATTCAGCATCACTCACAGTAGTTTCAGCCTCATCAACTGACACTATCTCTGCCATGAATGCCTGAGTGGCACTCTCATTTCCCTGATATCGCTTTTGTAATGCATCCCACATATCCTTTGAATTAGTGTACTTTTTGAAGGTATGCTTGATGCTATCAGGTAAGGACATCTTTATTGCAGCCAAGGCTCTCTTTTCAGCCTCATACATCTTTTTATCATCCTCTTGCATGTTCACATAGTCTGTTCTACGTGGTCTGCCCTCAAAATTGTGTGTTGGGTTTGTGTACCCATCTTCAATACAGATCCACATGCGTGCATCCTGAGATTCAATGAATGATTGGAAACTGTCCTTCCATGTAAGATAATTATCCACCTTCATCATCTTAGGTGCATTCAAATTCGTCATCTTTGACATTTTAATGCAACAGACTGATAAAACCGTACAAAATATCTCCGAAAACAGTGGTTACCAAATTACACCGTTAGAATCGTCTCGAAAAGACAAATCCAATGATATATAATCTTTGACATTTTTTTGCCCTAAAATTACAAGGATTTCAACGGTGCAGACGGTTCTGTCAAACGAGCTACGGATCAATTTCTATTCACGAAAACGTTAATTTTTCCTTACGCTTGCCAAAAAATCTTCCACCTTTTTAATTATGCTGCTAATTTCGCTGGTTAATCCAATAATTTCGCTGGTTATTTCGCTGAACAGGTTAATTTCGCTGGTTATTATGCTGTCAGGTCAATTTCGCTCAACAGTTCAATTTCGCTGGTCAATTTCGTCTGTTAAATTCGCCGGGTAACCAGTTTGCTATTACGACGACCAGTAAAGTCGCCGAAAACCGTAATAATTTCGCTGTGGAAAATTATACGGTTACCAAAGTCGCCTTTGGATTTAAATTCGCCGGTTACTGAGATATAAGTCCCAAATTCGCTGCTGATCAGTTAATTATGCTGGTCTATCTGCGAATTTGTTAAATTCGCCAGTCAGGAATAAGGAAATTCAATCTTTTTCAAATTCTAAAGATTTTCTGGATTCTTCAAACAATTCCTGCAAAATCGAACCACCAAATCAGCACAAATTTTCGAAAATTATAAAGAACACGAAGAACAGTCTTCGAATCTTCAAATCTGTCCTGCAAAAAATTCTTCAAGAATCAGCAAAACCTGTCCCGAAAACCTGTAAATCAGCAAAATCAAACACACAAACTGATCAAACACAAACAAAAATGCAGAATATATCAGAAAATCAATAATTTTGAAAACCCTAGTTTTCAGATTTCAAAATTTTCGAAAATTCTTCAACTTCCACCCGAATATGCAGACACAATTCTGAACTGAGCCTTCAAGAGCCTAATGCTCTGATACCAATTGTAGGTCCCCTTGATCTATGGATCTTTCACATAATTGTCAATCCAATCAAGAGTGCGGAATCCTCTTGATCCGAATATAGCAGAAAGAGTAGAAACAGAAATCAGCAATTCACTTTCAAACCGGGTTTTCTATTGATTATCAAACCAAAGTATTACAATCAATCAAAACCCTAACACAATTTCGTCCAAGCTATGTCTCTCACGAAATTGCTCTCTTACAAAAACTGTTTTGGCTGATTAACCTAAACCCGAAAGCCTAACATTGTTTATATAACACAAGGTTTGCTACTTGGGCTAGATTAAACCTCATGAGCTGCGAATTTGGGCAAGGCCCAATTCGTCCCACATCCCCATAAGTATGGGTTTGGTTAGCCCAAACATTATAACTAACTATTACAAAGCTAAACCAACTAACTGTTTATCGTTTAACTAATTACAAGATATCCAAAGACCAAATCTAAGCTGTTGTCACAAATATGCACCAACAAATATACAATTTAGGCTTTAATAATTTGTTATATATAGTATACATTTAATTATTAGATTGCATTTATTTAAAAATAAAATAGTTAATTTGAATTATTAGATTTCTTAAGAAAAAAACAAAAAATGAATTTAGGGGCTCAGGTTGATATTTCACTCATACCATAGGGACACAAAGTGTTATTAATATATGCCAAAAGACGGTTTTACCCCTTCCTCAAACAGTCAAACTGGCGGCAGAGACTCAAAGTGTTATGAATTCATAAGGTCAGGGGCTCAAAAAACCAAAAAATGAATTTAGGGGCTCAGGTTGATGTTTGGGACATACCACAGGGACGCAAATTGCATTTTTCTCTTAATATTATCTTATAACTAGATTTTTTCAACCAGGCTCGCGTTGCAGCGCCATTTTTCTCCCGTGTTTGCTGATGTCATGTCTACCGTTCTGGCAAATAGTAGACAAAATGACCGAATTGCCCTTATCGTTAACAGAAAAAATGGATGAAGTTAATTCAGTGAACTAAAATGGCAACGGTGAAACATTTTTGAACTCACAGGCGAAAAATGAAACCTTTGGACTAAACTGGCAAAATGGCCCAAACAACAGGGACTAAAATGACATTTATCTCTTAATTTAAACCTGAAACTAATAGCAAAATTTTTTTGTCAACAACTTATTAATAAATTTGGTTCTAAATTTTTAGCTAAAATTTATGAATTCAGATTATAAATCCAATAATAATAACTAGATTCAAACAAGTGGGTTCCCATGACTGGTGTGGTTAAGTTGGGCTTGGGATAACTAGATTCAAACAAGTGGGTTCCCATGACTGGTGTGGGAAAAGGACCGTAATTTTTAATTTGATTAATCGGTTTTCAAGTTACCTTATACCTAGCAAATAAAAAAAATGAACTCAGTTTTCTATAAATATCCATACGGTTCTGGAATCCAGAACAATACACTCTCTCTCTCTCTCTCCTGTAAGTACATTTCTTCTAGCTTATGTAGATTTATGCTAGAGCTACTGAAATCATCACATTTTTTACCCAAAAAAATGTGTTAATGGTGTTTTGTTTCTTGATCTGCATTTAGTAAAAATTACAGCCCTTTAACTTTCTTTGTTTCTTGATCATCATGTCATGGCTACTCTACTGAAATGTCTATCATCTGCACGTTCATTCCATTTGCTCATTTCATCTGGGAATCAGCTCAAACTCCCCATAAAGCTTTCAACTTTAGTAAAAGATTCATGTGAACATGTTGCTAAATGTTCAAGTTTTCATATGAAATCTGATAATTTATTTTTATCTGTGTACTCTGCTTTGAAACTTGCAATGTTTTCAGATGAGTTATTCGTATCTGATTATGTTAAATTTAAAAACTTTACCTTTATTCTCTGTTCCTCTTTTTTTAGCTGTAATAATATTATATATTTTATATATTATATTATAAAGTACCTTTTACAAGCTTAGTACCGTTTTAATTCATTAACTTTGTTCAATTTGAAATTTTAAATTAACTTGTTTGACACAAGAAAAAAATGGGACCAAATCTTGAGACAAACATTACACCTCTGATTTTTATTTATTTTGAAAATTAAATTCTTCACCTAACTGTGTGCCTTGTTTAACACATCATTTTTCTGTTTATACTGTAGAATTATTGTCACTGGAACCCCATTCCAATTAGCAATGGGGGTCAAGAACATGGGTAAAGCTTCAGTTTTGTTGATTATGGTGATATGCTGCTGGATCTCCATGGCTGAAGCAGACTACTTTAAATACAAAGACCCAAAAAAACCAATTGGTGTTAGGATCAAAGATTTGATGAAAAGAATGACTTTAGAAGAAAAGATTGGGCAAATGACACAAATTGATAAAAAAGTTGCATCCAATGAGGTCATCAACAAGTACTTCATTGGTACATGATTCAGTCAAACTCTCAAAGCATTGATCTTTTTTGTTTTTTTTATTGTGTTTGGATGTTTCTTGAACATGTGTGTTTTGCAGGGAGTGTGTTGAGTGGAGGAGGGAGTGTTCCAGCCAAACAGGCATCCCCAAAAACATGGGTTGACATGGTCAACGATTACCAAAAGGGTTCGTTATCGACCCGGTTGGGGATACCGTTGATTTATGGGATTGATGCTGTTCATGGTCATAACAATGTTTACAAAGCTACAATCTTTCCTCACAATGTTGGTCTTGGAGTTACCAGGCAAGTTCTATAACCTATAGCATCTTATTTTTTAAGTTTTATCTTTCAAAACTGGTAGGATCGGTTTTACTATTCCAGATGGGGTTGCGAGTTGCGACACAGCTTGTTGCCAGTAAGACGCGACTTTATTGTAAGGATATGTTATGGGTATATTTTATTGCATAAAATAATCTGGATCTATGTACAACTTTCACTGCTTAAATTACAAGTCACTATACTTATGGGCATGTCCTTTTTGCTATGGGTATCATGTTATCTTTTTCCCTTATGCAAAACACTTTTATAAAGGCATGCTATGGGTGCTTGTACTGTACAAGCATTGATTGCATATGGGACATAAAGATTGTAGATAGGACTCTGATAACATATTTAATTGTTATCCCTTTATGGCACCCCATCTGCAGCAAGCTTGAATTGTGTGCAGTCATGTTAATAATGTGTTTTATTTGATTATATATTCATATGCTAAAATCTAAACAGGGACCCAGTTCTGGTCAAGAAGATTGGAGCTGCAACTGCACGTGAAGTTAGAGCCACTGGAATACAATATGCTTTTGCACCTTGTATTGCAGTAAGTTAAAAAAAAAAATTACTGCACATTTTTACTGCCATTATATTAAAGATGCAATCTTTTTGATTGTGTTAATTTTTACTAAACAGGTTTGTAGAGATCCGAGATGGGGCCGTTGCTATGAGAGTTACAGTGAAGATCCGAAGATTGTTAAGCTAATGACTGAGATTATACCCGGTTTACAAGGAGAGATCCCTGCTGGTTCAAGAAAGGGTGTTCCTTTTGTCGGTGGACCGTAAGTTAATTTAAACGTTTTCCCTACGTGTTTATTTTGACAAGTCTTGAAAGTTTTATATGGATTAGGGGTGTGAGTTTTGGCACAACACGAATCTAACATGAAATTCGTGAGTCTGGGTTTAGGCTAAAACAGGTTCTAGTCATATTATAAATGTTACCGTACATGTTAATAATTGAAAAATTATCGAATGTGGAGTCTTTTAGATTTATCATCTATCTAGTGTCTAATGCTATAACTTAAGGTCCTATACCTATTCGTTTCACACAATTGAAAAATTATCTTTTTTGGTCCCATTTATGTAGCTTTGTTTCTTTTTTGGTTTATTAAATAAATGAGAATCAAAGTAGGAATTCACAAATGGAAAATGGTACACAAGTGAGAACCATATAAGTGAAAGATGGCTCACAAGTTTGAAAAGACATACATATGAGTAACACTTTGGTCACATAAAGTGGCAATGACTTTTTCTTGTTTGTGTAATATTCACTCTATCCAAAAAGTGTCACACTCTATGTTTTGTTTGTCAAAATCTTATCTATTATTTTTCTTTATAATATTCATTGGCAAGTTTACGTTTGATCTGTCAACTCCTTAAAAGGTGTCGGCGAGGTTGATTATGGTTTATACTTTATAATTTTTCCCAACTTTGGCTGTTAAAGGGCATTTTAGGTATATGTCGATATTTTTAGACGAAGGGAATATAATCTTTTCTTTTAGAGGAAGGGAATATAATCTTTTCTTTCTCTTTCTTTAAGCATATCTTGCTAGACTTTGTCATGATAGATAAGTTTGACTTTTCTTAGTCCACAGTCCATATTTTGCCTCAAGGGATAACTCTAGATCTTAACTGATGTGGACAATGTGTTACATTTGCTTGAATCTTAAAAATGGAACAAGAAAAATCAAGAGGTAATTGTTGGCCATATTGTCATGCTTACCCGTTGCTGATCTATGAAATATGAATGATACCGAACACACCCTTTGTATGAGATTATCCGTAACATAGTGTATCAACATAGATCTCGATTCTTACATGATGCACGCCGATTCCATATTTGTACAGAGATAAAGTAGCAGCATGTGCTAAGCATTATTTGGGAGATGGTGGGACCCACCTGGGCACAAACGAAGGCAACACGATAGTAGACGCCAAAGAGTTCTTCAGTATACACATGCCTGCATACTATGATGCCGTCATCAAGGGTGTGGCTACTATTATGACCTCGTATTCCAGCTGGAACGGGGTCAAAATGCACGCCAACCGTTTTCTCGTCACTGATTTCCTCAAAAACAGGCTCAAGTTCAAGGTAGAAATCCGCTTTTTCAGTTTCATTGAGTGCTCTACTGCTCTCTTAAACATAACAAGCACCTAAGGAAGTTTTTGTTTGACTTTGACTTTGAATTTGACTTCAGGGGTTTGTTATATCGGATTGGCAAGGGATTGACAGGATCACTACTCCTGAACATACTAATTATACGTATTCGATCATAGCTGGGATGAATGCTGGCATTGATATGGTATATTTGTTTTTTCATTGTTCTTGATTCCATACAAATTACGAGAACTAAAGTGTCGTGTCACGTATGTGTGCAGTTCATGGTCCCATACAACTACACGGAGTTCATCGATGGTTTAACTTATCTAGTCAAGAACCGGTTCATACCAATGAGCCGTGTAGACGATGCGGTTAAGAGGATTCTAAGGGTCAAGTTCTCCATGGGCCTGTTTGAGAAACCGTTGGCTGATTACAGCATGGCTAAGTACCTTGGAAGCCAGGTAAACCAACTCGTTTAACCTTTTTATGATAGAATCCATAGGATGATGAGACTTGATTACTATTAGGGAACATTTTCACTTATCTTTATTTAATTTGTGAATTCAAATATGAACAGGAACACAGAGATCTGGCAAGGGAAGCTGTGAGGAAAACGCTTGTATTATTGAAAAACGGTAAATCTTTAAAGACGCCACTGTTACCACTTCCTAAGCAGGCGTCGAAGATACTGGTTGCAGGATCTCATGCTAATAATATCGGCTATCAATGTGGTGGATGGACAATTGAGTGGCAAGGGCTTTCAGGAGATATTACTGATGGTATAATTACAATCTAGAAGAATTCAAATCGCCTGGATCTTTTCTCTTCCTATAATCTTGAACTAAACCCCTGTGATCTTGCATCTTGCAGGCACAACAATCTTATCTGCTGTGAAAAAAACCGTTGACCCGAAAACTCAAGTGATCTTCAATGAGAACCCGAGCGATAGTTTTGTCAAGTCTAACAAATTCGACTACGCGATTGTCGTGGTGGGTGAGCACCCGTACGCCGAGACATTTGGAGACAGCAAGAATCTGACAATCCCAGAGCCTGGACCAAGCACCATCAACAACGTCTGCGGCTCAGTGAAATGTGTGGTGGTCGTGATCAGTGGCCGGCCTGTCGTGATTCAACCATATCTTAAAACCATAGACGCCCTTGTGGCTGCTTGGCTTCCGGGATCCGAGGGTCAAGGTGTCACGGATGTGCTATTTGGCGACTATGGGTTTACAGGCAAGCTTGCGCGTACTTGGTTCAAGTCTGTTGATCAGCTCCCGATGAATGTTGGTGACGCACATTATGATCCGTTGTACCCGTTTGGGTTCGGGCTTACGACTAAGCCTAGGAAGAATTAGTGGAGCTGATGTTGAGTATTTTTTTGTGGGAATTTGATCTTTGCACATCAATTTTTCAGCAACAACTCTTGTCTTAATGTTGTATGAATAAAGTAATTAAATCAGTAGTTTTCCATGGCAATTATTGTTGATGATATGTCTGAGTTTTTAACAGATTTGAAATCCAATATTAGTGATAAAACTTATCCACAAGGCCCAGTCCAAAAGGTGCAATAGAACTTATCAAAGGCCTAAAGAATATTTGCCATATAGTTCTCTTGTTTTAAATGTTATAAAAACTAAAAAGAGCTCAGTTTATCACTTGTGTTGTTATATGCAACGTTTTTATAAATATTTAGATTATATATTACTTCTATAATTATCAATTATAGCAGGATATACGTGGGATAAATTTTAGGGTGTTCATAGAACGTTAAAACTGATCTAACCGTTCAAACCAAAGCAGAACGACTGGTTTGACTGGACTTAAATATATATGGTTCGGTTTTACAGTTTCGCTTATGGTTTGGAACTTGATGCTAGGCACATTTATTATATTTGCCATGTGTATTACATTCATCAATCACCGCTGTACAATAATAAAAACCACAAATGTTTCAAAACTAGCTAGTCTGGCAAACACAATCAACCTAGTTGGTATTGCTATCTGTTTTCAGAAACTGTAGTTACCGGTTTGGTTCAGAATTTTTATTAAATCTACTCGAAGCGGACTATGAACACAAACCATCATTTTTTACTTTTTTTTTAATTAAACTCTACTTTAGGTTTAAATAAGTAATCCATTTTGTTCAAATGTAACCAACACTTAAAATTCCTTATGACAAAAAACCCGACTTTATATACGTTTATAAGTATAAAAAATACTGTCATAACCATAATTCCATTGTCGTCCAGCGGTTAGGATATCTGGCTTTCACCCAGGAGACCCGGGTTCGATTCCCGGCAATGGAACCTTTTTTGCATTATTTTATTGTCATTTTTTTCATCACTATCTGTTCATAAAATTATTGGTTTGTTACTTTCTTATTCATATTTTCATACTTAAATCATGAATTTGTTCTTATGATGGTAGTTTACTTGCAACAGAAGTCAATTATAATATCTAACAAGTAATCATTAATTAAATGAATGAATCCTTACAGAACTTCTTCTGAGCCACAACTCATACATAACCATATAAAACGTATCAAAATCTACAGGAACTTGATGCCATTCAAAATGCTTTTGCACCTGCAACACATTCTTCTGCATCTTCAAGTACTCATCAGACTCAACAATCTTGTTCAGTATCGTCTTCAAGAACGCAATATCTTGTGTCGAAACAACAACCGAGAAGCTATTCCAATTCAAGACATCCCCAAATGGCAGATCATAATGGTCAGCCAAAACAACAGGAACACAACCATAGTAGATTGCATCACCTATACGAGCCGTGTTTACTTCAAACCCTTTTGCATGGATGCAAAACTTGCTTCCTAGAAGTGACTCCGAGTAAGGGGTCTTCAGGCGCTTTTGGTGAACAGCAATCTCGGAATCATTAATCCATGTCTGAACCAAGGATTCACGCACCCGCGAATTCATTGCTCCTGCATAAAAAGCAAGCATTTCCCTGCAACATGCATGTAAAAAGTAAAAAACTATTAATATCATATAATCCCTTCCATAATGCAAAACCAAACAAGTCAAAAGCAATGTTTTCAGAACCAGATCGGACACCGAATCAGCCGCCTTACTGATTCACTGGTCAGACCGGATTTAGAACCAGATGACGACATATATTTAATATAAAAGTTAAAACTATACGCACATATCTTTTACAAAAATATATATGAAAATACTTTTTGTTTTGGTGTGAATTTGCAAATCTGGAGTTTGAAGCACTAAATGAATAAGATAATTGAGGTTTTGAAGGAAAATATATTCTACCAAAAAAAAATTTTAATTCGCTCTAACCGACAGTTTGGTCTGGTTTTGAAAATGCTGCTCAAAAGTTATGCAAGCTAGATAACCTTTTAGAAGGATGACGGGTGGGGCGGACCCCGGGCCTTGGCCATATTTGTGGTATTGATGCATCTTTATGCGCGGTGTACCCTTGCAAGAAATAACTTGAAGAACAAACAACTTGAATTGCATTGAGACTAACTTCGGGTGCTTTCTCCATTGCAGTCCTCCCAATAGAATGACACGCGACATAAAAATGATCAGCGCCACCTGTGCGGTTCCAAAACGGGTATTTGTGACTAATGTTAAAGATGTAGTCTTTGATGAAGGTTTTAATGCCACCTACTCCGATTCTCTTATCATGTCTCATACTTGCAATGGAAAATGGCAAGAAAAAGAGGTCTGCTTCAGATGGATCTTGTGTGACAAAATGGCTCCTTGAAAGTGCAATTTTGAAGTAGCTTTCACTGGCATAGTTGCCTCCTGGTGAGCCATGGTTGTCAGGCAAGAAAATGTTGGCAAACGGGTCGGTTTTCGCGTGCGGGTAAATGTATATTTTCATGGTTTTGTTCATTTGATTGTAGTTCTCCAAGAAAATGTCTTTTTCATGGTATACTTCTTTGACATTCAAAGGTTCTGAAAATAAAGTAAGTGACAAGAAGATATAACAAAGTTAGAAAGACTTCAACAAATTTTGGACCATATTGTAGACCCTTCAACGTTATTTCACGCCCCGCTTGCGGTATGTGCATATAATGTATATATGTGTGGGCCATCGGGGGGCAAAAGTAAAAGTGCACTAATTTTAACGTTATTTTACTAATTTCGTGAAAATAACGTTAAAAGTGGAGGACGGTTAATCATGCATCATGTGGTGGCGTTGATAGCTGAAAGACAAAAGGGTACATGCACTAATCGGTCTTTGTCTCGATTGCCGAGTGTTATGTGCCTTATGTCCAAGGCTTGATGCAAAACTACTATCGAGCCGGGGGTCTCACTGGAAGCAGCCTCTCTATTCCTACGGGGTAGAGGTAAGGCTGTCTACATCTTACCCTCCTCAGACCCTACCTTTGCTTTGCTATTGGTGGGATTTACTGAGTATGATGATGATTGTAGACCCTTCAAGCCCAAGTAATGGTCAAAATTTGGATGCTGATAAGGGGCATATAAGCACTACTCTCACAAGTAATTGTCTTGAAAGTGACTTAACATAATGGAAGGAGACTCTACACATGCATGAACTTTATTAGGGGAGGCGGGGTGGCAGCGTGATGAACAAAGTTCACGCGTGATGCCATGTTGCACACCGCCGCCACCATAGTTTTTAACGCGTGGAAAACTTCACGCGTTGAACTTGTTTGAAATGTGACCGTTTGGCTTTTTTGACCGTTGAAAAACGGTATTGTTTAATAAAAAAAACCTTTAAACCATTTATATATACTTCACAATTTTTAGAAAGCAAAAGTTTTCAATTGAAATGGTTGTTAATGACATTTAATCATTACTTTTAAAACCGGACCCGCTTGTTGTATGTAGAACCGGCTACCTAACCAGTCCGGTTGATTCCATTTGGACTAGCCACCGAACAGGATTGGATTTAAAAAAACATTATATTTTTTTCAATAAACAGTCAGGTTACGAAAATATTACACTTAATCTTCTTATGAGCATCCAAATGGGCATTTCTATGTTTGTGTTTCTGTTATAGGGACCTATCATTTATACATGTAACAAGTATGATTCTTTTCTTGTATCAAGTTAGAGCATATACCACAATGGTAATATCCTCTTTTATAATGGTAAATTTACGTGTGCTCTACGTCCCACAAAACAAGATAGTAAACTTAGGAAATTATGGTTGTAAAACAGAATACGTATATATTTTTTAATTTAGATAGATTCCACAATATAGATCGATTATACATTATATAGTTGCATTTAATATGTTTATATTAAAAAGGGTTACTTTAAGTATTACGGTTATTTAATATATACTGGCCATCAAAACCATAGGCGCTCTTGTTGAAACATGGCCTCAACCGATTTAACTGTCTATGTTCAGTCAAAATTGATGCTCTAGAACATAATTTAAAATCAATATTTTTCTCGATATATAATAATAATTTTAAACGCTAACTTAATTGACTAAACAAAATAATTGATTAATTAAATAAACATATGGGCATCGGTGAATTTGTCAAAATTGTCATATAGTATCATACTATTATTACCTTTTGAGAGTTGACCATCCTCATGACTTGTATTCGCCGTGGGCATTTCTCCATCTTCATGCGCCACTCCAAACTCATCATCGGATATGGATTTCGACAGCGGTTTTTCGTCGTGCAATACCTGAACAACATCGTTATACCGACTATGGATTGAGATGGAAGGAGTAAAGATTTCCGAAGATTGATCATGATCAAATGGTGGTTTTAAGTCAAAGTAATGATCATCATCATGCAGGTTATCATGCTTCATCAGTAACTCTGAGGTTGAAGAAATAGATGTCACAAAAAAGAAGACCATTCTTAAAATAATCAAGGAGGCTGATACCATGAAGAACAACCCTTTGAATGAAGCCATTTGAGCCTTTGAATTGAACTTAGACTATTGAACTCTCACACAACCACCAACAAGATTGATTTATGAGCTAGCAAGATTGGTATATATATATATATATATATATTTCTGACTTGTGAAGCAAAATTGGTTTGGAGTTTGTAGGAAATATGGGAATATATATTTCACACACTAGCACCAAGAACACGCACTAACTAACACATACATCAATATGGATGTTGGGTTTTTATGGGATTATGGTTGTATATTTGCTACATACAGAAAACATAGAGAACACACGCTACGAATATATAAGGTATTGATCAGGAGGTAAGTAGATTCTTGAAGGAATATGGTGGTGTACATATATACATTATTGATTATACACACACTAATAATTAATTGAACAACAGCCAAACAGTAATAGAGGAGGTGTAGAGTTGTGACCAAGTGGGTGGGGGCTGCTAGGTAGAGTTTGTAGAATATGCAAAATGTTGTGAGCGAGGGATACTTAGACCAGCGAATAATTCAAAAAAATTATTAGATTCCAGAAGCCAAAAAAGTTGACAAAATGGCTGAGTATTAAATACAAGGTTCGGATCTGATACTTTTAAATCAAAATTATTTTATTAAAAGTTGATGTCAATTTAATAAGCTGGATTGACAAGGACTTTCATGTTCTATAAATGTAAATATGAAGAAATTAAGATGTGTATATGTAAGGACAAAAATATATATAATTTTAAGAGTTTAATTAATTCTAACTTTTAAATATAGAGTAACTAGGTTATCACCCGGGATTGCTTTCCGGGCTCAAGTAAGTTTCTTATATTAACAACTATTTATAATTAATACTATGAACAAACCTAAGAACTGTGAACTACTATAAACTAAGAAGTGTGCACTATTATAAACTTAAATATGATGATTAAGAGTTGAAAACTAAAATCAAAATCTCAAACTCTAACAATGAAAAGCAAAAGACTTCCACTCTTGTTTTGTATTTATCTACCACCTTTACATACAATAGTTGGGTTGACCCATTTGAGAAATTATTTCATCTGGTCCATTTGATATTACAAAAATATATATGAATAGACTCGTTCATAAGTAAATGAGTAAAAATTTTCACATTGAGTGCATGCGCATAAGCTCAAAGGACAAAATATAACAACCTTAAAGAAAACCGACACCCTAATATATTTTAAAATATCCCAATATGTCCCTAAAAACACCCCATACGTGAAAACGGGCCCCAAATATCTTAAATATTATTGAAAATAATTAAAAAATTGATTTTTTAGTTGAGGCGGGCCGCGTGAACTTAAAACCTGCCACAACCCTGGGCCGCCACGTGGCCCAACACACGGCGAGTCTAGTTGATGATCCGGATGGGCTACGCTGCTGACCAGCGTTGACGCGGGCCGCGAGAGAACCAAACTCAGCACCTATATATAGAGGCCATCGGATTTCAGTCGAGAATCGTTCAAACTTTCTTTCTTTCTCTCAAAACTGAATTATAAGCATAATACTCGGGTATTATACCCCCTAAATAGCGAAGTTCTGCTACGTTGTAAGTATTATAACCCCTGGATACGTATTAGATACGCTGCCCGATTGATCTAGGGTTCCGTAACGGCTGTCGTGGTTCTGCCCGACGTAGTCGTTGGAATGTCGTCTCGGGGAGGGTATTACTAATGTTAAAATGGGTTATTATACTAACGCGTGTGCATTTGTGTAAATTTTAGATTGTCACCAGGAAACCCTTACGGAAAATCTAAGACATCAATGTGAGTTGATCAGCTTTTTGTAAACCTTTTGTTAATTGTTTTTACAAAACCTCATACAATTAAATGTATATTAAAGCAGTTATTGGGTATTTGTAAGAATACAATTATCATGAGTATGTTGGAGTTTTGTATACAAAATTTGTTACCACCTGGTCAAGGAGTAACATTTTCCACAAGTCGGGTCTGACAGTACCATGGATGTTAATTGTTATAACTTGGAAACAAATGTAATTGCGAGATCGCCCTCAATACTGTGCAATGAGTTTTACTTAAACTTGATTAAACTGGGATTCACTCACCAGTATTTCCCACTGACAAATGTTTTTAAAACGCGTTTCAGGTAACAAACTGTGAAAGCCAAATATAAGCCAGCTGGACAGCACTGAAGGCTTTGAAAAGTGGCAATAAAGTTACATAAAATAAAATAGATGTTTTTATTGAATAAAATAGGATTTATTCCTATGAAAATGTGTGTAATGAAAACTTGGGTTTTATCCCATGTGTTTAATGTTATGAAAATGTGGTATTTTACTCTGATTCAATATTTCCTAACTACGGTCCTGATGAAAAATTCCGCTGCCAAATTAGACAAACACTCGATACCACCGAAACTGGCTCGCGACCTCTTGTTCCCGGGGATCAGGGATAGGGGGTTGCTACAGAAGGTGGTATCAGAGCTAAGCCACTGATTCAGCCACATAAGTGTTCTGCTGACATCGAAATTTAATCTGTTAGAAAATAAATTACGGAACCGCGTGCATAATTGTATTTTATTGTTATGTGTTATTTGACTATTTGTTAGTTTACAGTATGAGCGACCAAGGACCATCTGACGCGTATCGTCAATTGTCTGGTTCGCCTAGAAGCGAAGGCACCTCCTCTTCTCAGCCTGCCCTCTCAGGGTACTCTGCTGATACAGAAGAATGAATCTTTGTATTTAAGGCTCAGTCCGAGGAGCCATTTCCTCAGAAAAAGAGGGGGTAGTTCAGTCGAGGGGCACACGAACGTAGAAAGCGTATGAAAAAGTTACAAGAACAGAGAGTACTAGCAGCAGCCAAAAGAGAAACTGATGCCTATGCCTAGGATATGATTAATAGGGGTATAGCCAACATCCACATCCTAGCAACCACTGCAGCTGAGCCTAACCTGGAACAAATAATAGCACCCCAACCACAACTACCAATTCCTGACCAACCCATGGAAATAGAAAACCCTGAAAACCAAGTAGAAATGTATGACTTCAATCCGGAGGAAATACCTAGGGTGCCAGCACCAAATCCCTTAGACCCAAATTACGAACCCTGGTGGGATGACGTTAGGGACTATGTGCAACGCTACCCAATACATGAAGACATACCCATGCAGAACATAGGAGCCTACCCAGGTTTGGATCCTTTAGATCCCTATTACCACGATGAATACATTAGGGAAATTTTAGAAGATCCTTACCGATTCCAGACCCCTACACCCCATATCAGGAACCCGCACCTCAGATTCCGAACCTAGTCCTAGAACCTGCACCCCCAATGAGTGCAGAAAACGTACAAGAACTTAGGACTTTTGGTGAGGAAATTCTAGAGAATAGTGAACGAATGAGACAGGTGGGAGAGCGACTCGTCTGGAAGTACGACGAGCGCAATATGGATTTCTGGATGAATCCATATCCGTAGATGTGATGGTAGAAACGGTAATAGTAATAATAATAATAATAATAATAATAATAATAATAAAATAAAATAATATGTGTGTATGTGTATGAAAAAAAAAACTACGGATGCCTATTACTAGTAGTGTAACTTTAAATTTCAGTCGGTATTGTAATTTTAATTTCAGTACTGGTATGTAATAGATGCATAGTATATGAATAGAGTAAGTCGCAATGATCGACGCTTTTGACCAAAATGTGTGTCATGTGATTGACTATATTAAGTATTATTTTGTGATATTAATACGGGGTAACTGTTTAAAATTCAGATGGCCGACGAAGGAAATCAAGATAATTTGAATAACGATAACCAGAGTAACATTAACTTGGTTAATGAGAATCCGAGCATCAATAACAATGGAAACCAAATGGATAATAGTGTCGTTCAACACATAGTGGCACAAGGAATCATAGATGCAATGCCATTTATTATTCAAACGGTTCAAGAAGCGAATAATAAAAGTAAACATAGCAGTAAGCGACCAATTGAACCAGAACACAGCGTGAACAATGGAACCGTACTTCAGGTGCCCATTCCCAAAAGAAGAAGAACCATGCCTTATGGTTGTTCTTATAAGGAATTCTGGTCCTGCAAACCAATAGAATTCTTGGGCAATGAAGGACTCATTGCAGCCCTACGCTGGATAGAAATGACTGAGGCTGTTTTAAAAATAAGCAAGTGTGCTGAAGAAGACAAAATAATGTTTGCTTCTAATCTGTTTAAGAACTCAGCCTTAGAATGGTGGAACACTATCCTCCAATCAAAAGGGAGTGATAGGATATACAATATGGAATGGGAGGAATTTAAAAATATGGTAGAAAGGAAATTCTGCCCTCCCAATGAAAAGGAACAGATAGCGAATAAATTTCTGAACCTTAGGATGACCGGGGTAGATAGTAAAGGTTATATTACCACATTCTTTGAATATGCTAGAATAGTACCAACCCATGCATCACCTGAACCAGTATTAATCTCCCGTTACATATAGGGATTAATCGGAGAGATTAGACATGTAGTCAAGGCAGCTAGACCGCAAACTATAGAAGAAGCTGTAGAACTAGCAAATACCTTAACAGATGAATTAATCCGTACTAGGGAAGAAGACCAGAGGAGAAACCTAACCGAAAGGCTTACCCAAGAATTCCGTTCTAGGAATTTCAACCGTAGGAATATAGGTTCTACCTCTGCACCATTCTGCAAGGTCTGTAAGAAAAAGCATTCGGGAAAATGCTCCACTCTTTGCAATTTCTGCAAGATGCCCGGACATAAGGAAGAAGATTGCAGGAGAAAATCCAGTAATGGACTGTGCTTCAACTGTGGAGAAAAATGTCACATCAAGCCGAATTATCCGAAATTGGCTCCAGCTGTGAACAACAGGAACACTAAAAATGCGAGAGCAATCGTTCTAACTGCAGATGAAGCCAAGATGATTCCAGACGTGATAGCTGGTACGTTTTTAGTTAATGATGTTTTTGCTAAAGTATTATTTGACTCTGGTGCAAACCAAAGTTTTATTAATACTTAGTTTTGCAAACTTCAAAATCAGTCATTAACTAAACTACCACAAGAATGTCTAGTAGAGACAGCTAATGGAGAAACTGTTAAGATTTCTGAAATCTTGCAGGGGGCAAGAATAGACATTTTAAATCAAAAGTTTATTGCAAACCATTACCCAATGAATCTGGCAGGATTTGATGTCGTTTTTGGAATGGATTGGTTAATAACTAACAAAGCCAGTATTTTATATGATCAAAAGTCAATTCAAGTAAATTCACCAAAAGGTGAAAAGATCACAATTAAAGGAGATAAACCCTCTAGATCCACAAAATTCATCTCTGTGATTAAAACGGCAAGTTATATAAGAAAAGGGTCTATAGTGTATTTGATTTCTATAATCACTAACACTAAAGGAAAGGAACTAAAAGACATTCCAGTAGTGTCTCAGTTTTCAGATGTATTTCCAGAAGAATTACCAGGACTACCACCAGATAGAGAAGTTGAATTCAGAATTCACTTGCTACCTCGAACAACACCAATTGCCAAAGCACCTTACCGTTTGGCACCCGCCGAAATGCAGGAACTGAAGAAACAGTTAGATGAATTGTTGAAAAGGGATTCATACAGCCAAGCTCATCACCATGGGGAGCACCGATTTTATTCGTTAAAAAGAAGGACGGATCAATGCGTATGTGCATTGACTACCGTGAATTAAACAAGGTCACGATCAAGAATCGATGATCTGTTCGATCAATTCCAAGGAGCTCGATTTTTCTCTAAAATCGATTTAAGGTCAGGATATCATCAATTAAAGGTACAGGAAGAGGATATTCCTAAGACCACTTTCAGAACAAGGTATGGCCATTATGAATTTACTGTCATGCCATTTGGTTTAACTAATGCCCCAGCTGCATTTATGGACATGATGAACCGAATATGTAAGCCATATTTGGATAAATTCATAATTGTCTTCATAGATGATATTCTCATTCACTCTAAAAGTAAGGAAGATCATACAAAGCATTTGCACGCACTTTTAAGTCTATTAAGAAAGGAAAAGCTTTATGCTAAATTTTCCAAGTGCGAGTTTTGGTTAGAACATGTACAATTTCTTGGACACTTAGTCAATCATGAAGGAATTCATGTGGATCCAACAAAAATCGAGGCAATTACTAAATGGAAAACACCTGAGTCACCAACCGAGGTTAGAAGTTTCTTAGGATTGGTCGGTTATTATAGAAGGTTTATTCGAGATTTCTCTAGAATAGTCATTCCTTTAACTAAGTTAACCTGTAAATCCATTAAGTTTGAATGGGGACCAAAATAAGAAGAAGCATTTAGAATTCTTAAGCAAAGATTAACCCATACACCCATACTAGCGTTACCAGAAGGAACTGAAGACTTTGTAGTCTATTGTGACGCTTTTAAGTTAGGTTATGAATGTGTATTAATGAAACGTCAAAAGGTTATAGCTTATGCATCTAGATAACTTAAGAATCATGAAGAGAATTACTCAACCCATGATCTAGAGTTAGGAGCAATAATTTTTGCCCTTAAGATTTGGAGACATTACCTTTATGGTAGTAAGTTTACCATATTTACCGATCATAAAAGTTTAAGGTATGTTTTCGGGCAAATGGAGTTGAATATGAGACAAAGACGTTGGATGGAGATGCTTAGTGATTATGGTTGTGATATCCAGTATCATGAAGGAAAAGCAAATGTAGTGGCAGATGCTTTAAGCGGAAAGTATCATGAAAAACCAAAAAGGGTACGTTCTCTTAAATTAAATCTACAAGTAGATTTAAATGATCAAATTAGAAAAGCACAAGAATCAGTAATTAAGGACGATACTGAAAAGCTAAAAGGTATGATTAAGGAATTAGAACAAGGAACAAATGGAATTTGGAGATTCCATAAAAAGAGAATGTGGATACCTAAATTAAGAAACATGCGTCAACGTATATTAGAAGAAGCCCATAAGTCTAAATACACGATGCATCCTAGAAGTGATAAGATGTACCAGGATTTAAGGAAAAATTTCTGGTGGATAGGAATTAAAAAGGACATAGCAGCCTATGTTTCTAAATGTTTAACCTGCTCACAAGTTAAAGCTGAACACCAGAAACCCTCAGGTTTGTTGCAACAATTAGAAATGCCAGTGTGGAAATGGGAATTGATAACAATGGATTTTGTTACCAAATTACCCAAAACAAAGAAAGGTAATGATACAATCTGGGTGATTGTAGATAGGCTAACCAAGTCAGCTCATTTCCTACCAATGAAGGGAACTTTCAGTATGGAACAGCTAGCCAAATTATATGTAAATGAAATCGTTTCATTACATGGAATTCCTTTATCAATTGTTTCTGATAGGGATAGCTGTTTTACCTCTCATTTTTGGTCAAGTTTCCAAAAAGCCATAGGAACCAAGTTAAATCTGAGCACAGCTTATCATCCTCAAACTGACGGACAAAGCGAAAGAACAATTCAAACAATGGAGGACATGCTTAGAGCTTGTGTAATTGATTTCGGAGGTAATTAGGACGATCACTTACCTTTAATAGAATTTTCTTATAATAATAGTTATCACACAAGTATCAATGCTGCACCCTTCGAAGCACTTTATGGACGAAAGTGCCGAACCTTAGTCTGTTGGGCAGAAATTGGGGAGAAGCAACTATCTGGACCTGAGATAGTACAAGAAACAACTGACAAGATCATTCAAGTCAAGGAACGACTGAAAGCAGCACGTGATCGAAAAAAGAGTTATGTTGATAACCGACGCAAGCCATTGGAATTTCAAGTAGGAGATAAAGTATTGTTGAAAGTCTCTCCTTGGAAAGGAATAGTAAGATTCATCAAAAGAGGAAAGCTAAGTCCTAGGTATATTGGACCTTTTGAGATTATTAGAAAAATAGGACCTGTAGCCTATCAGCTACAACTGCAAGAGGAAATGGCAGGAATACATAATGTATTTCATGTATCAAATCTCAAGAAATGCCTAGCTAATGAATCGCTAATAGTACCTCTCAAGGATATAGAGGTAAATGAACAACTCAAGTTTGTAGAAAGGCCTCTACAAATTGAAGACAGGAAAGTCAAGAATCTCAAGCACAAGAGACTAGTTCTGGTCAAAGTGAAGTGAGACTCCAAAAGAGGATCTGAGTACACATGGGAGCTTGAATCTGAAATGCAACGAAAATATCCACACTTGTTCCAGTAGATCTCGAGGACGAGCTCTAAAACAAGGTGGGGAGGATATAACAACGTTAAAGAAAACCGACACCCTCGAATATTTTCCGACACCCTAATATATTTTAAAATATCCCAATATGTCCCTAAAAACACCCCATACATGAAAACGGGCCCCGAATATCTTAAATATTATTGAAAATAATTAAAAAACTGATTTTTTAGTTGAGGTGAGCCGCGTAAACCCTACCCCAACTCTTACGCGGGTCGCGTGAACTTAAAACCTGGCACGAACCTGGGCCGCCACGTGGCCCAACACACGACGAGTCTAGTTGATGATCCGGATGGGCTACGCTGCTGACCAGCGTTGACGCGGGCCGCGGGTAGGTCCCAGTCTCGTGTTACGCGGGCCGTGAGCAGTGAGAGAACGAAACTCAGCACCTATATATAGAGGCCATCAGATTTCAGTCGAGAATCGTTCAAACTTTCTTTCTCTCTCTCAAAACTGAATTATAGGCATAATACTCGGGTATTATACCCCCCCTAAATAGCGAAGTTCTGCTACGTTGTAAGTATTATAACCCATGGATACGTATTAGATACGCTGCCCGATTGATCTAGGGTTCCGTAACGGCTGTCGTGGTTCTGCCCGACGTAGTCGTTGGAATGCCGTCTCGGGGAGGGTATTACTAATGTTAAAATGGGTTATTATACTAACGTGTGTGCATTTGTGTAAATTTTAGATTGTCACCAGGAAACCCTTACAGAAAATCTAAGACAGCAATGTGAGTTGATCCGCTTTTTGTAAACCTTTTGTTAACTGTTTTTACAAAACCTCATACAATTAAATGTATATTAAAGCAGTTATTGAGTATTTGTAAGAATAAAATTATCATGAGTATGTTGGGGTTTTGTATAAAAAATTTGTTACCACCTGGTCAAGGGGTCTGACAGTACCATGGATGTTAATTGTTATAACTTGGAAACAAATGTAATTGCGAGATCACCCTCAATACTTTGCAATGAGTTTTACTTAAACTTGATTAAACTGGGATTCACTAACCAGTATTTCCCACTGACAAATGTTTTTAAAACGCGTTTCAGGCAACAAACTATGAAAGCCAAATATAAGTCAGCTGGACAGCACTGAAGGCTTGGAAAAGTGGCAATAAAGTTACCTAAAATAAAATAGATGTTTTTATTGAATAAAATATGATTTATTCATATGAAAGTGTGTGTAATGAAAACTTGGGTTTTATGCCATGTGTTTAATGTTATGAAAAGGTGGTATTTTACTCTGTTTCAATATTTCATAACTACGGTCCTGATGAAAAATTCCGCTGCCAAATTAGACAAACACTCGATACCATCGAAACTGGCTCGCTGCCGCCCGTTCCCGGGGATTAGGGATCGGGGGTTGCGACACAAAAGTTGAAAGTTAACAGACCAAAATATGTCACCTCTAGTGCATGCATATATGCTTAATGGCCAAAAGTGGAAACTTGAAACTTTGGCCAGTTATTGTTAAGACTTCTAAAAATAGGTAAAACATGCACCATTGACAACCTGGATCATTTCATTAAGGCTAAAATATAACATGTATGATGTTACAATAAAACATTCCATTAATAGAAAGTAACAATATAACAGTCTTAATATGCCTTGATAAACAAAATGATATAAAAATAATATGCTAACCCATGTATGCTCGTCCTGATTGGATGATCCTTCAGGCCCTTCCAATACCACCACCTCCTGTCAGGCCATCGGTCATGAAGGATACTTCAGCTAGAAGTAATGCAATTTTTTAATTATGTTATTTGGCCCTTCTTACACTTTATCACACTTTATCTTCACCTTTTCTGGAATAGGGCAATTTAACTCATCAGCTGGCCCTTATAATCAGATGCAATGAGAACCTGAGGCGGCAAGAGAAGAATGGATCTCCTACTCACATAATCTCTGAACTTCATGTCCTTTTTATTGACAATGACCTTTCAGGTCAGGATAGGGTATCTTCACCCAACTATATGCTTGCGGCTGCTAGTTACATCCCTACATCCCTGCCTAGAGCCCTATATCTACGCCATACAGCCCTACCTCACCAGCCAGCTCTACTTCCCCGTTTTACAACCAAACCTCCCCATTCTACAGCCCCGCACCTCCCACCTAGTTACAGTCATACCCCCTGGTTATATTCCTACCACGCCAAGTTATAGCCCTACTTCACCTAGCTACAAACATTACACAATCTCAACACCCCTTTTATATCATTTGTTAAAAGTCTAAATTACTATTGTCATGGTATTCTTTTCTAATCACAATTAACAAAATACATATATCTAAAAAGTTGAAGATTGACGAAAAAATGTTTACGAGCAAAACCAACCTAAATTAACCCATTTCTTTTAAACAAAATATGACATGTTTAACCCAAACTTAATAACCAAATTGTCCGAATTGTTCATCTTGTAGACAACGAAAGAGGCATAAAACCTGCAAATTGGCAAGTACACCTACTTTACAGCATGTGTGAAGGAACTTCTCCGGGCATGCATGTAGACAAGATTGAGCCCTTGGTTAGTTTTTACTGCACGATCCCCTCTTTTATAAAAAAATACAATGTTAATAGTTAGCTTTATAACCTAAATTACTTTATCTATAACGTAGATTCAAAGCCAAAATGTCAAAATTGGGGTTGACAGTTAGACCTGAACCGAAACACTACACGAACATCTAGCCCATTTACTAAATGGGTCATGCTTGGGTTGACCTGTTTAATCAAATAGGTCGTGTTCGGATTGACCTTTTTAACCAGTTTAGTTATATACATGTCAAGCCACCAACCCATTTAACCCTTCTTCTAAAACCCACTAACCTGACTAAAACATTATGATAACTGCCTTCCAACCTGTTTGTTAAATTTAGATAAACCAGTTAAGAAGGTCGTTCAAGTTACACGATTTTTAGTGTGTCCAAGACAAGGTTAATGATTTCACACGAATAAATATAAGGTTCGTGTTCAGGTTGAACAACTCAATCCGCCAACCCAACATGGTTCACACCTGTAGTCAAAATTACATAAAACCAAAGTTTCTTAATCAAAAACTTGTATCATGTTAATATGTACCAACCACTCTCAAGGAAAATCTCTAGTTCATAAAATTTCAAAAACACATGCAAATAATAGTAAGGGAAAATTATAATTCAAAAAGAAGTCATGCATGATTTGTGTTAAAATAGATCAGTAAACATAAAGGAATTGAGATATAAATACTTTTTTAACAAATCAAATATTCTCAACTTTGTTTAAATATAATTATTAATTAAGTTCATATATAATGGTTGCATCATGTTCGTTATGATGCCACCTATAAGTAAGAAACCGAATGCAGATTTATTCAAAAAAGCGATATTTTGGCCTGTGCATCTACCTGTGATAATCTTAGACGCTGAATCATCACTGCTGATGTCGGAATCGGTTCTCTAACGGTATCTACCGCACTTGCCATTATAATTTAATATTTATTTCAAGCCGTATCAAAAAGTGCATCAGAATCGAGGTAGTTTTGTTGAAAAACTCGTTAGTACATATCTAAAGAAATTGAAATGAACCGAAGATAATCATTGATCGAAATTTTAATTAGGGTTTACTCACCTTTCATGCGATGGTTTTAAAATCATATCAAGAAAACTGAAATACTGGTTAGTGGTTATGCAAGGAAAAGGAAATGCAGCCCGTGTGGAATCTCCATTCTCATAACCAACTAATTGCGGTCATCAAGTAGAGTAAGTGGAAGGCAACAATGTGAAGCGTTAAATTCAGAGGGTTATCATATGGCAGTGGTAGGAGCCGATACGTATTCAATGGCATTGAATAGAATGGTAGCTGAAAAAAACACCGGTGAGAATCTGAACCGGGTGTGTGGTGGCGTGGCCGTTCCCTTTTTGCCCCATGTAGCTTTTGTGTGAGTAGAAGGGGAACTTTGGGGATTAATTTAGGGTAATGAAATATTTGAACATAAAACCTTTCATATGCCATCTTAAAATATGTGTAAATTACTTTTGTGCCCATCCTTCCTCTTTAATAATATATTATAGATAACCAACTTCCTTATGAAGTCGACACCGCCTCAACCCATATTCATGTTGGATGGATAAACCAGGTGCCTACATTAATAGATTACCTTATTAGCAGGCATCCTAAATCCACATCTATTCCAAAAACTCAAACTCACCAAAACCACAAACCACATAAAATAAAATACCAAAAGCTCTACTGTCAATGAACACCTACCTTTCTGCCTTTCATCAGAATGTACATGACACCTAGCCTAAAACAAAGTAAAATGCAAAAAAGGTGACTTGGTACTTAACATGCGTTATAAATCAAAAAGAGCAAGACTATGGACAAATTTAAACGTGCATTTACCTCCTCGTTAGTAACTGCTGCTATATTTATGAAAGTCGAGTCTTAACCTATTAAAGTTTATAAAATCAAGTAAATAAAATCTTAAATGCTTAATAATAACGATAACAAACCACAAACATGAAGCGCTATGAGGATTTTTGACAGATTTAAGCTCAAATACTCCAATTTTCTTCTTCCATAACTTCTAACTTCTAAAAGAGAAGAAAAGAACTGGACATAAAAAGAGAATCGCGTTATCATTTCTTGAACATCAAGGATGAGCATAATTACATGAACTTTTAAAGCCATACCTGATGCATATATTGATAGACAAGGTACAAATTGAAAGGGGACCAATATTTATTATTTTACCTTGTTTAATCCTAAAATTGCATAATCTTGATTTCATAGTTTACAATCAGAATATATATTAACTGATGATGTTGCGGATTCAGTAAGTAAACAAACTCAAAAACATTACAATAACCATTTCAAATGAATTGAAAACCCTATTTTTTTACCAGATATTAAAGAAACCAAAAAATTAAAGAATAGAAGATATAGGAAACAAAAACTTGCCAAGAAAGTGTAGATTTACTAACCTGCCACCGAAAGTACCAGATGTCTCAACCACGGTGATGCTATGCTTCAAATGAAAGAATAAAAAGCTTCCCTTTTTTTATAATCGATAAACAAAGAAAGCTACAAAGAAAGCTGATTGCGATTTTGGGGTTTCTCAAAGAGACGACAACGTGAGTTGAAAGAGGGAGACACGAAACGCCTGCAATCATGAGCAAAAATAACAGTCAATGAATCTTCAGAAGAAGCCTAGTTGAGACGAATCAATGATTTTTGGGAATTTAAAATGAAAAAAAACTATCATACAGACTACAAGTGTCTTATAATTTGATTTGGGAATTTCTCTAGTTTTGCAGAAACCAAATTTAGCCAACGTGTGTGTCAAGTAAGTCGAGTAATCAACAAATTCTAGAAAAAAAACACATAAATTACTAAAAAACAATGGTGTCTTACCACTTGGGATCCACATCAATGATTTTCATTGTTTTCAATTGTTGAACAATGTGGCAAATGGTTTTGTCTGGAAGGCACGAACACCAAGACCACCCCTTAAGTATATTTTCCTAGCGATGAAAACTGCAAAACAAATATGCAATATTTATATCAGTATTCACACAAACCAATCCAACATGCCATTGAATGACAGAAACAAAAACTCACCAGCTTTATATGTAATACCAGTCAAGATCATAGGGAACACGTTTCTTAAAGGTACCAATATTCACTATATCAGTCCAGTCCATTCAGGAAGCTTCTCCATATGTGGAACATACAATCATCAATAAAGTGTAAAAATTACTCGATAGTAGATTTGAAAGTATTAGTCAATGTAATAAATATCTAAAACAACTTATTGTAACCCAACATTATTTCAATATCATGTGTATAAATGCCAAGCGAGTCAAAACAAACTATGAAATCATATTCACCACAAACTATCTGAAGCAATATCTCTTACCCGAATCTATATCTTCCATTTCATATTCATCAGCTACATATTAATACCAATTTTTATCAACATATTCCATAACAGCCGGAAATCATCTGCCAAAAGAGGAGAAAAAAGAATATTAAGAATATTAAAGTCATACTTGCGAACTTCATTAATTTTATTGGCAAGTCCGAAAATGGGATTTTTTATTAGGCAAATCGCAAACTGATTAAGTGTAAAAATAATCTATTTCTAACTAATTCAAACCGTTGAGTGAACTGAAAAGCAAGGCTGATGCTATATCACCTAACATATACAATACTTGCATAGATCATACAAAAAACATCAAACTAACATAACTGTAAATAATTAATTATAAACAGCAACGGAACAGGAACCCTAATCGCACCTAAATTAAAAAGGAAGAATCAAATAAAACATTAAGGATGGGTGGCTGTGTATTGAGAAACCATAATCGAACCCTAAATTAGTCAATCGCCTCAAGTTTTGTACACGGATCTATATGAAAAAATCATATGCGGATTAGATTATAGTTCAAAAAAACCTTAATCTTTATTTTATTAGAATGCCAAACCTTAAAATCATTCTTAACCCCAAAGCTTTTGTATCAGCCGACACCTTTAACACATCTTCATTCCAACTGTCACCTTTCTTCCTCCTCAACTTCACGCAAAACCCTAATAAAACAATCCATATCTAACCGTCACCCTAACATGCATTCAAATCAACAAACAACACAAGCAATAAAAAACCCTACGTTGATAAAAAAATGCTTAATTGTAGTGTGACAAAGATGAAGTCGAATCAGACCAAATCAAACAAAAGCGAGCATTCGAATTGAATTATTTATCACAAAAAAATGAAATCAAACCTAATCGAACCAGACCGAATCAAATTAAACTCGATTGAACCCTAGTTCACACAAAACGAAAAACTTCCCAAACTACAAAAAATGAATTAACAAACTGAATCTAAAACATATAGACATCAAACGCCCAATCACAAGAATTGAACAATCAGATTTAAACTAAAAAAAACCTAAATAACAAAATGAACTGGAAAGGTTTTTATTTTGTCGATCTGCTGTAATCAAGAACAAATCTTTCCTGTGATTTGAAATACTGAAATACTCCCAATCGAACCTTCGGCTGTTCTACTTTTTTATCGGTAGTTGTATTTCTTACACCCAACACACCATATGCAATGTACAGACTCATAAATCATAAAAGATATCTAAACCCTGATCTCACATCTACCTTGAATGAAGCTTCGTAAGAAGGGAATAAATGTCTGGTTGTAAATGTAAGGACTGCATATTTCGTCTTTATAAAATAACATACAAGGGCGATCTCAAGTATAACTTTTTAAAACATTCCAACTTTACTAATTTAAAGACTTTAATTCTAACAACACTAGTACATATTTAAAACAAAAATTGGGCATAACCCGTCCGTAAAACGAGTGTATCCCTGTTTTGTACAATGTCCAAAAGATAATGTCTAAGAACCATTCGACTAAACACGACTAAGACCCATAACTTTAAGTTTTGAAAAGTATGACTACTAACAAGGTTATACAAAATGAACAAGTATTTGACACAAAACATTAATGCAAACTAGCGGAAGCGCTTGGTATGACATATCATGAACACGTGCTCGCTCCAATTCTCCAAGTCGCCTAAGATGAGGATTTACCTACACTCACAACAAAGCTTTAAAAAGTTAATCATAATAATTGTTTCGCTTACAATACCATCATTATAATTCCATTCGTTTATGTACTCTCATTTCTCTTACGCATTCGATTACCCAATTAAGTGGGTATGGCATATACTCTCATAATGAGATTCAAGCATACCACTTACGACCCGGTAACATCGGGTTAATTGCTTTCAACATAAATCCTTCGTTCTATCCATATAACGAATTGAACTTCATACATTCGTTATTGCATTCATGACCACCCATTCTAAACGGATGGTACCATATTCTTACTCTACTTGTTCAACTCGAACCGGTCGGCTTGCATAGCTTATTATAACCTTCGTTAACATAACCAAATCCGCAAGGGATTTGTTATCTTCTTACTAATCACCATAATCATTATAACAAGGGTTGTTTTTCATGATTATTAACAAAATTTAAGTAAGGTTTCGTATGCAACGGAACATACCTCGGTCTTGCGTGCCTTCCGTTTTCCTAGTGCTCGTACCTTCTTCCTTCACGCCTACATTACAACATTCATTCATTCATTTAGTCTATCTACTCCATTCTACCATTTTCCATGTTACACATACATTCATCTCTTAAGCATTTCATCAAACACTTGGTAGGCATCATAATTAAGGTATAAGGTACAAGTCTTTAAAGCACATCTTTACTAGTTCATCATCACCCAACTTTCACATCTATTCTAATTTGCATAACTATTTCCTCCTACATCAATTTATCTAGCATTCAAGTATTACAAACAAGATCATATATCAAGATAACATACAATCATAATCATTATGATCTTCCTAATCATAACACAATTTCACAAAGTGGGTTTTCACTACAACCTCTCATGCAACCTAAAATCAAACATGATTCTTGTTCTAGAAAGTAATTCTAACTCAGATTTCCCACATTTGAAACAAGAAATCGAGATTGGGTTTAACCCCTCATTCTACAAATCATATTTTCAGAAAATTAAACTTACCACTTCACTATGTATGTATAGATAATCGAAAAACTTGAGACATGCAACAGATTAGACTTGAATTCCTTGATCAATTGAGTGAATTAGCAAGAGCAAGGGTTTTCACCTTGCTCCTCCTGTTCGATCGATCCCAGACACGCACAAGTGTCTGTGTTTTGGGTTTTCCATTTTCTAATACTTCTAGTTTAGTATTTTCCAAATTTAGCCCTTCTAATGTTTGCATATTTTTAATTAGGCCCCTTTCCAAGACTTATCTAGTGTTTTAACTTATTTTTTTTAGTAAACGATTTTTGGGGTGTTACAAGTCTACCCCCCTTAAAATAGGTTTCGTCCCCGAAACCTGGACACATAACAATTTAAACATTTACATACCGAAGAGAAAAGGCTAGTGTCTCCGCATTTCATCTTCCGCTTCCCATGTAAGTTCCGATCCCTTTCGGTGTTGTCATTGTACCAACACTTGTCTAACGGCCTTGTTGCGAAGATTCTTTACCTTAACGTCTTTAATGGCTATCGGTCTTTCGACATAATTTAACCCCTCGTCCAATTCGATGTCGTCGAGAGGTACTAATGCTATTTTGTCTGCAAGACATTTTCTTAACTGCGATACATGGAAGGTATTGTGGATTCCGTCTAGTGTAGATGGCAATTCTAAGCGGTAAGCAACCTTCCCGACTCGAGCTATGATCTTAAACGGTCCAATATAACGTGGGCCTAACTTACCCCGTTTGCGGAAACGAATTATACCTTTCCATGGAGATACTTTCAGCAGGACATAATCTCCGACTTGAAACTCGATAGGACGCCTTCTCTTGTCCGCATAGGCTCTTTGCCGATCTTGGGCTGCTTTCAGCCGAGCTCTAATCAGATCAACCTTTTCATTTGTCATTGCTATTAAATCACTTGGCGCAAGTTCCCTCTGTCCAACTTCGCCCCAACACATAGGAGTTCTACATTTCCTCCCGTATAATAGCTCATAGAGGGCCATTTGAATGTCACTATGATAGTTATTATTATAAGAAAATTCTGCTAGTGGTAAATGGTCATCCCAATTCCCAGCAAAATCCAAGGCACAAGCTCTTAACATATCAACAAGCGTTTGGATGGTTCGTTCTGATTGACCACCAGTGTGAGGGTGATAGGCTGTGCTTATGTGTAGCTTCGTGCCCATACTTTCATGAAACTTTTGCCAATAACGAGAGGTGAATCTCGTATCCCGATCTGAGACAATTGACACAGGCACCCCGTGTCGGGAAATTATCTCATTCATATAAACTTCTGCCATTCTTTCAGAAGAATAAGCTTCCCGAATAGGTAAAAAGTGGGCACGTTTTGTGAGTCGATCTACAATTACCCATATTGTATCATGGCCCTTTTTCGTTCTAGGAAGCTTGGTTACCAGATCCATAGTTATCTCCTCCCATTTCCAAACCGGGATTTCCAGAGGTTGTAACTCCCCATATGGTTTTTGATGTTCTTTTTTCACTTGGGAGCATATTAAGCATTTCGAAACATACTTTGCAATATCGCGTTTCATACCCGGCCACCAATAATTGGTTTTCAAGTCCCGGTACATCTTGGTTGCCCCGGGGTGGATTGAGTATCGAGACTTATGAGCTTCCTCGAGTAGAGCGGTCTTGACTTCACAAAACCGTGGTATCCAAATTCGACCGAATCTTGTTTTGAGCCCAATCGAATTTTCCTCCAATTTATCGGCTATACCTTTCATTCTTTCTTTCTTTGGGTCTTCCACTCCAAGTGACTTTATTTGGGAATCTCATATCATATCAAGTAAACGTGGTGTAACAATCATCTTCATGGACTTTACTTGGATGGGAGGTGGATACTCTTTTCAGCTTAACGCATCGGCCACCACATTCGCCTTTCCCGGGTGGTAAAGGATATCGCAATCGTAATCTTTGATAAGTTCTAGCCATCTCCGTTGCCTCATGTTTAAGTCTTTCTGCTCGAAGAAATATTTGAGGCTTTTGTGATCCGAGTAGATTGTACATTTCGCACCATAGAGATAATGCCTCCAGATCTTTAAGGCGAAAACTACTGCCGCCAACTCTAAGTCGTGAGTTGGGTAGTTTCCTTCATGCGGTTTAAGTTGTCTTGATGCATACGAGATAACCTTTCCCCTTTGCATTAAAACACACCCTAAACCTTGATGTGAAGCATCTGAATAGACAACCAAATCTTCCGTTCCATCTGGGAGTGTTAATACCGGAGAAGTAGACAACTTTTCTTTTAACACGTGAAAGGCTTCTTCTTGATCTTTTCCCCACACAAACCTCTCCTTCTTCCTCGTCAACTTCGTTAAGGGTAACGCTATTTTTGAAAAGTCTTGTATAAACCTCATGTAATAGCCAGCAAGGCCTAAAAAGCTCCTTACTTCAGTTGGAGTTTTTGGGGAAACCCACTTCATTACTGCCTCAATCTTCGATGGATCAACCAAGACACCTTTCGATTTTATCACGTGGCCGAGAAACTGCACCTCTCTGAGCCAAAAGGCGCATTTTGAGAATTTTGTGTAAAGTTTCTCCTTACGGAGGACTTCAAGTACTTCACGCAAGTGTCTCGCATGTTCAGTCTTACTTTGCGAGTAGACTAGAATATCATCTATGAACACGATCACAGATTTATCCAACATAGGTCGACATGCCCGGTTCATAAGATCCATAAATGCAGCGGGCGCGTTCGTCAATCCAAAGGACATAACTAGAAATTCGTAATGCCCATATCGGGTTCTAAACGCGGTCTTCGGAATATCCTCTTCTCGCACTCTAACTTGATGATACCCCGAACGCAGGTCTATCTTAGAGAACCAACTCGCCCCTTGCAATTGATCAAAAAGATCGTCGATTCTAGGTAAAGGGTAACGGTTCTTCACGGTCAGCTTATTTAATTCTCTGTAATCGATGCACATGTGCATCGACCCATCTTTCATCTTAACGAATAATACATGCGCTCCCCAAGGCGACACGCTCGGGCGTACGAAGCCTTTGTCGAGAAGATCTTGCAATTGTGTCATTAGCTCCCGCATCTCGGTGGGGGCTAGCCTATATGGAGCCTTAGCTACCGGTTTTGCACCTGGGTTTAACTCAATTCGGAACTCTATCTCCCGCTCGGGAGGGAGTCCCGGCAACTCTTCCGGAAATACGTCTGGAAACTCATTCACTATTTCGACATCTTCAATCTTCGAGAGATCTCATTGAGCGTCCAACACGTAAGCTAAGTAAGCCCTACTTCCGTTGATTACATACTTGACTGCTTGGGCGATAGTACATAGTTTCGCTTCTACGTTTCTTTCTCCTTGGATTTTTTATTGATTTCCACCCAGAGTTTGGACAGTTATGGTTTTACTTTCATAATTTATCTCCGCGTGGTTTTGGGACATCCAATCCATACCCACTATTACTTTAAATTCCCCCAAAACCATAGGTATAAGGTCAATGTCAAATTCCTCATCTTCTATAGTTAACTTACAACTTCTACAGATTTCGTGCAACAAATAATTTTTACTATCGGCTATTTCTACCTCTAAGGGTGTCATCATTCTTTCAATTCTAAAAGAAGGGTGTTTCACTATTTCACTTGAAATGAATGACATGGTGGCTCCGGTATCAAACAATACGTATACTGGCAAGGAATTTAACAAGAAGATACCTGAGACCACATTCGGGTGAGACTTAGCTTCTTCGAATGTAATTTGGAACATTCTTCCTTTCGCCCTATAGCTATCCTCGTTCTTTCCTTCTTTCTTCGTCCCTTGCTAAAGTTTAGGACATTCTGACTTAACATGCCCCTTTTGGAAGCAGTTGAAACAAGTCTTCGGGTTGATGGGGCACTTGTAGGAAGTATCCCCTTCTTCACCGCATTTGTAGCACCCCTTCTTACCCAAAAGGCATTCCCCTGTATCTTTCCTACCCTTCGACTTATCTTTCCTTCCGTGATCTTGGAACCTCGCCTTCTTAGATGGACTTGCATTTGTCCCCTTTTCTAACGACCTCTTTTCACCACGTTCTTCTTGCCTCTTAATTTCAATTTCTCTATCACGTGCCAGATTGATAAGCTCGTCAAGGGTTTCACACTTTGAGGGAGTGATGAACTACCTAAATTCCGCCTTTAGTATACCATAAAAGCGGTTGATCTTCATTCTTTCTGTCTTCACAAAGTCTCCGCAAAACTTCATCTTATCCATGAACGTGTTTGATATTTCGTTTTTCTGTCGGAGGCGTAAGAAATCCTCCTGAATCTTATCAATGGCTGACTGAGGACAGTGGTATTTCATAAAAGGTTCCTTGAATTCCTGCCAAGTCATCTCTTGCAACTTGTCCTCCCCAACTTCCTTACTATGCGCATCCCACCAATCTTTCGCCTGAAGAGTAAGTTGACCAGTAGCAAACATCACCTGGTCTTCCTTATCACACCGACTTCATATAAATACTGCTTCTATGTTTGAAACCCATCTCTGGCATGCAATCGGATCGATTTTACCATCATACGTTGCAGGATTGCACTCCATGAAGTCTTTGTACGTGCACCGTCATTCTTTGCTTTTACTTTTAGATCCTTCAATTAGTTATTTTAATTCTTCGATCTTGCTAGTCATCATGGCATCCACAACTCCCAACACCCGACTTTCTACTTCTTGAGCTAATCGTGGAAGATTAGCTTGCATAACCCCTTCAGCCACTTCTGTGACCTTGCTATTAAATGCTTCTTGTCTAGTCGTATCATCGTCATCCTCATTAACGTTTCTTGTATCGGCCATCTACACATTGTCATGTTTACGTTTAATACAAATCTCAAGCTTTCATTACATCATGGTGCATTAATCCGTGTTTGTTTCATTCACATTCTTACATTTTAAACTTTACTCGTCTTTTAAACTTTCATCATTCATTCGTGCCTTTCGACCTATTACTTTCGACTTTTATACATTTCCTTCTATCGTAACCACTAGTCGGGGTTACATAATTCTTTTAGGTCTTGTATAGACCCTAAACGAACATTTAATAGGCCTTTGGACGATTTGGAAACTCAAAATATGAAAAGCAAAACAAAACAAAAATTCCCAGCGGACTCGGTTTCCACTACCCGTCGGCGACGGCATCATACCCCGTCGGCGACGGGCTTCCTAAATGTGGCGTCGGCTACTTGTCCGTAAACAGGTAGATAAGGCGTCGGCAGACATGGGGGCGTCGGCGACGGGTATCCGGCCGTCGGCGATGGCCCGCCGTTTGGTAGTTCGCTATTGATTCTTATTTTATGTGTTTTAATCCTTTTCTGGTCCGTTTCCAGCCGTGCGATCCCTAGAACTCATCGTTTCGCCTTCCATAATTACCCCTTCATTTATTTAACTTAATATTTACATCATAAGCACATTACACATACTTGTATTTACCATAAACTTAAATTGTTACCTCATTGGCGATCAGCGAGCACACTTTTGAACGAGCCATCGGTTTGAGTTCAAGCATCACATCATATGCTCGAATCCCTCAAACCTTGGCTCTGATACCAACTTGTAAGGACCGCATATTTCGTCTTTATAAAATAACATACAAGGGCGATCTCAAGTATAACTTTTTAAAACATTCCAACTTTACTAATTTAAAGACTTTAATTCTAACAACACTAGTACTTATTTAAAACAAAAATTGGGCATGACCCGTCCGTAAAACGAGTGTATCCCTGTTTTGTGCAATGTCCAAAAGATAATGTCTAAGAACCATTCGACTAAACACGACTAAGACCCATAACTTTAAGTTTTGAAAAGGATGACTACTAACAAGGTTATACAAAATGAACAAGTATTTGACACAAAACATTAATGCAAACTAGCGGAAGCGCTTGGTATGACATATTATGAACACGTGCTCGCTCCAATTCTCCAAGTCGCCTAAGATGAGGATTTACCTACACTCACAACAAAGCTTTAAAAAGTTAATCATAATAATTGTTTCGCTTACAATACCATCATTATAATTCCATTCGTTTATGTACTCTCATTTTTCTTACGCATTCGATTACCCAATTAAGTGGGTATGGCATATACTCTCACAATGAGATTCAAGCATACCACTTACGACCCGGTAACATCGGGTTAATTTCTTTCAACATAGATCCTTCGTTCTATCCGTATAACGAATTGAGCTTCATACATTCTGTTGGAATTTGGGTATGTGTGAATGGTAGTCTCATATGGTAAAACACTTGTCCCACATTGGTGTGGAGACAAAGAAAAAGGGTATTTATAAGGTAAAACATTTACCTAACAAATATCACTTTATGACATGTTTTACCACAAGTCCCTCGCGCGTGCGCGCAGGGGGGGGGGTGAAAAAAATGGAACCGGGTTTAGTTGAACTCGTGTGCGCCCGCATGTCCTGCGGACACGAATGCAACTTCGAAAACCCGGACCCGCGCGAGGCGAGTTTTTGCACTCAAGACTGTAACCGTTTTTTTAATGAGTTTTAAAACTGAAATTAAGATGATTATTCTCATTGATGATAATCATTATTTGGTCTTCGGTTTTGAATATCAGTTTTGAAACTGACTCAATGATGACCATTATTCAGTTTTAATTCATGCAATAATTGGTCAGATTTCGGTTATAGTTTAGTGACTATAAAACCAGATGTAAGCTGCTCAGTTTAGAGATACCAGAAAACATCTCTTCTCTCGATCTCTCTACAGCATTCTCTTTTTCTTTTCAGGCAAGTGATCAAGTCCGGCAGTGCACGGTGCTGCTTCGAACCGGCGTACCCTAGGAACATACGACGAATCTGTTTAAGGGAATTGTGTTAAACACAAGCCCGGTTCAAACGTTTACTGTTTCTTTTCTTCATCTTATTGCATCTTTTTCTAACCACTGTTTGATCAGTGGGTTCTGTTCAAACGTGCCACTGTTTGAACAGACTTAAACTGATCAGTGGTTCGGTTAAACTGGTCAGTGGTTAAACTGATCAGTGGTTTTCCAGATCAGTGCTTTTGATCAGTGGTTTGGTTAAACTGATCAGTGGTTACACTGGTCAGTGGTTTTTCAGATCAGTGGTTTGGTTTAAACTGATCAGTGGTTTGGTTTAAACTGATCAGTGGTTAATTTTCTAACAAACTTAAACAGACTATATTACTAATTTGTTCCTGTTCTCCTTTTCTTTTCAGAATGGAATCCCAGCCGATGACTACTGCTGTTTCTGCTGTCATGACCAGTGTTGTTTCTGCAGTCATGACTTCTGCTGTTACCGTCACTACCGGTCTGGTGACACCACTGCCTAATGCAGTGTCGCATGCTGAGAAACCAGAGAAATTCAGTGGTGTGAATTTCAAATAGTGGCAGCAAAAGATGTTCTTTTATCTGACCACGTTGAATCTGGCAAGGTTCCTGACTGAACCTAAGCCCCATGTTGATGAAGGGGATTTGGATACTCAAACTGTGAGCGCGATGCATGCTTGGAATCATTCGGATTTCCTGTGTCGCAATTTTATTCTGAATGGTTTGGTGGACACATTGTATAATGTGTATTGCAAAGCCAAGACTGCCAAAAAATTATGGGAGTCGTTGGATCGCAAATACAAAACAGAAGATGCGGGCACTAAGAAATTCGTGGTGGCTAAGTTCTTGGACTTTAAAATGATAGATGCTAAAACTGTCATGAGCCAAGTCCAAGAATTGCAAGTTATTCTTCATGATATTCATGCGGAAGGAATGGTCCTCAGCGAGACATTCCAAGTTGCGGCAATGATTGAAAAACTGCCACCAAGTTGGGTTGATTTCAAGAACTATCTCAAGCATAAGCGAAAGGAGATGACCATTGAAGATCTTGTTGTTCGTCTTTGGATTGAAGAAGATAACAAAGTGGACCTAAAAAAGGTTGATGGCCCTGAAACTGTGAAGGCCAATCTTGTTGAACATGGGCAATCTTCGAAGGGAAAAAACAGTGGAAAGGGCGGAAAGAAAAGTCATGGGAAACGCTCCAACCTTGGTCCTAAAGGGGGAGTTGGGGAAAAGAAGTTCCTTGGAACTTGTTACAATTTTCAAAAGCAAGGCCACAAGGCTAGCGAATGCAAGCTTCCCAAGAAGAAGGAAAATGCTCAACAAGTGAACATGGTAGATGAAGTCGATAAGCTTGTTGCCATGGTCACGGACCTCTCGATTTTGGTCACGGAAGTGAATATAGTTGGGCAAAATAACAAGGATTGGTGGGTCGATACGGGGGCTACCCGACATGTGTGCTTTGACAAAAGCCTTTTCAACACCTTCAAGGAGGTGACTAATGGAGAAAAGGTTTTCATGGGAAATTCTGCCACGGCAGAAATAAAAGGCGAGGGTAACGTGGTTTTAAAGATGACTTCGGGAATGGAACTCACCTTGTCCAATGTGTTGTATGTTCCCGAAATTCGTAAGAACCTTGTGTCGGGATGGCAGTTGAACAAGTTTGGGTTCAAAATGGTAATTGAGTCGGATAAGGTCGTGTTGACCAAAAATGGTGTGTATGTTGGTAAGGGCTATGCCCTCAATGGAATGTTTAAACTGAATGTAATTGTTGTGAATGCAATGAAAGAAAACGCTACTAGTTCTACTTATTTGATTGAGTCTTCTAATCTTTGGCATGGTAGACTAGGTCACGTAAATTATAATTCCATTCGTCGTTTAATCAAACTTGATTGCATACCAACATTCGATATCGACTCAATTAATAAATGTGAAACTTGCGTAGAAGCAAAACAAACAAAATCGTCATTCAAAAAGGTTGAACGAATCACCGAACCCCTCGAGATGATCCACACTGATGTGTGTGATCTTAAAGCAATTCCTACTCGTGGTGGGAACAAGTACTTCATCACGTTCATTGATGATAGTACAAGGTATTGCTATGTGTACTTACTTAAGAGTAAGGACGAGGCTGTTGACAAGTTCATCTTGTTCAAAGCCGAAGTTGAGAATCAACTAAACCGGAAAATCAAAATCGTAAGGAGCGACCGAGGAGGTGAATATGTTTCACCTTTTATCAACGTATGTGCAAAAAGTGGAATCATCCACGAACTCACGGCTCCTTACTCCCCTCAATCAAATGGCATAGCGGAACGGAAAAATCGCACCTTGAAAGAAATGATGAATGCCATGATGATAAGTTCTGGTGTAAACCAAAACATGTGGGGGGAAGCAATCTTATTGGCGAATTATGTGTTGAACATGATACCCAATAAGAAAAAGAATGTAACGCCTTACGATTTATGGATGGGAAAGAAAGCACCATATAAATCCTTGAAAGTGTAGGGGTGTCTAGCTAAGGTGGTGGTCACACCACCTAAGCGGCTACTAATACGTCCCAAAACGGTGGATTGTGTATTTATAGGATACACCCGTCCTTATGGTCCTTATCGTTTTATTGTGCATGATTCCAAGAACCCTGGAATATGCAAAGGCACCATAATCGAATCTAAGGATGCATCATGGTTTGAACATGTGTTCCCATGCTTAGATAAAAGTGAACCGAGTTCTTCTAGACCGGTTGAGGAAATTGTTCCCAAGGGTGAAGTTGAAAACGATGAACCTCGAGAACAATCTGAGGAAGTTGAAATCAGGAAAAGTAAACGACAAAGGACTGAAAAATCCTTTGGACCTGAGTTTCTTACCTATATGGTAGAAGATGAACCTCAAACGTACCAACAAGCGGTACATTCCTCAGAAGGACCTCAGTGGAGGGAGGCAATCAAAAGTGAGATAGACTCTATCTTACAGAACCATACCTGGGAACTAGTGGATCTTCCTCAAGGATGTAAACCACTAGGATATCGATGGATCTTCAAGAAGAAGATGAAACCAGATGGAACCATCGATAAGTACAAAGCAAGGTTGGTGATCAAAGGATATAAACAGCGAGAAGGTTTAGACTACTTTGATACATATTCGCCAGTTACGCGAATAACATCCATCAGGTTGGTGCTTGCCATTGCCGCCATTAGAAATTTGGAAGTTCACCAAATGGATGTGAAAACAGCTTTCTTGAATGGAATTCTAGAGGAAGAAATCTACATGGAGCAACCCGAAGGCTTCACAGCTATTGGGCAAGAAAAGAAAGTGTGTAAACTTGTGAAATCCCTGTATGGATTGAAACAAGCTCCAAAACAATGGCATCAAAAGTTTGATCATGTCATGCTTGATGCTGGGTTCAAAATCAATGAATGTGACAAGTGTGTGTACGTGAAGGACACATCTGATGGATATGTCATTTTGTGTCTATATGTAGATGATATGCTCATTGCTGGAAGCGATGACAAAATCATAAAATCTACAAAGAACATGCTAAAAGCAAGATTTGACATGAAAGACATGGGTCTTGCGGATGTGATTTTGGGGGTCAAAATCACACGAACCCAAAGTGGACTCGTTTTAACTCAATCCCACTATGTGGACAAAATTCTTGAGAAGTTCAATGCAAATGACTCTAATGAAGCTAGAACTCCACTTGACACAAGTCAACATCTAGCCAAGAATAGAGGTGAACCCGTAAACCAGTTGGAATACTTAAGAATTATTGGTAGCTTGATGTATCTTATGAGTTGTACTAGGCCAGACATAGCATTTGCTGTGAGCAAGCTAAGTAGATACACAAGTAACCCAAGTTCAATGCATTGGAACTGTATCACTCGGTTGCTTCGCTACTTAAGATACACTCGGGAATACGGGTTGCATTATAACAGATATCCAGCAGTTATAGAAGGACACTGCGATGCAAATTGGATATCTGACACGAATGATTCCAGAGCAACAAGTGGGTATGTATTCACACTTGGAGGTGCAGCGATATCGTGGAAATCATCAAAACAAACGGTTATTGCTAGATCCACGATGGAATCTGAGTTCATCGCTTTAGATAAAGCAGGTGAAGAGGCAGAATGGCTACGTCAATTTGTTGAGGATATACCAAGATGGCCTAAGCCGGCAACGGCCATTTGTATACATTGTGATAGCCAATCGGCACTTGGCAGAGCTCGTAGCACAATGTATAATGGTAGGAATAGACATATCAGACGTAGACATAATACAATACGACAACTAATCTCTACAGGAATTATCACTGTTGACTACGTGAGGTCAAAGGATAATATTGCGGATCCGCTGACAAAAGGCCTAAGTAGAGAGTTAGTACAGACGTCGTCCATGGGAAGGGGACTGAAGCCCTTGAAAAATGAAGTTCATATGATGGAAACCTAACTCAATAGACTGGAGATCCCAAGAATTGAGTTCAATAGGAAAACCTAATTGTATGAATAAGCAAGGTCACTGTGGGGGGATAACCCTACGCGTTTAATAAGGTAGTTTATTATAAAGATTTATAAACTTCCTAGTCCATTCCTAAAAGTGACAAGTGTGAGGCTAAGCCTATGGCTTTTAATGATTCGACTAAAGTAAACATACATAGTGAATCACCTATGTGAGAGAGAAGTGGGGTCGCTTCAAAGGGTATTGTTGGGGCACAATACCTAATGGCTCTCGCAGAACCAGGCATCATGTTCATGACCATAACGAACATAACTATGAGGACTTGACTTTGTCAGGGAGAGTCTTGTGTGAAGTGCATTGTCGTCTACACAAACGGCAGACGAGTTCAAAGACATCGAGTTCTACTCAGAGCTAGTGGGCTAATTGCATTTCATGAGCGAAGGTTCAAAGGGTAACACCTACCTATCGTATGCAAAACTCAACTGCTGAAATCTAATAGGAACAATGTTATTCTGAGATCGACCTCCATTCATGTGGGGGATTGTTGGAATTTGGGTATGTGTGAATGGTAGTCTCATATGGTAAAACACTTGTCCCACATTGGTGTGGAGACAAAGAAAAAGGGTATTTATAAGGTAAAACATTTACCTAACAAATATCACTTTATGACATGTTTTACCACAAGTCCCTCGCGCGTGCGCGCAGGGGGTGCAAAAAATGGAACCGGATTTAGTTGAACTCGTGTGCGCCCGCACGTCCTGCGGACACGAATGTAGCTCCGAAAACCCGGACCCGCGCGAGGCGAGTTTTTGCACTCAAGACTGTAACCGTTTTTTTAATGAGTTTTAAAACTGAAATTAAGATGATTATTCTCATTGATGATAATCATAATGAGTTTTAAAACTGAAATTAAGATGATTATTCTCATTGATGATAATCATTATTTGGTCTTCGGTTTTGAATATCAGTTTCGAAACTGACTCAATGATGACCATTATTCAGTTTTAATTCATGCAATAATTGGTCAGATTTCGGTTATAGTTTAGTGACTATAAAACCAGATGTAAGCTGCTCAGTTTAGAGATACTAGAAAACATCTCTTCTCTCGATCTCTCTACAGCATTCTCTTTTTCTTTTCAGGCAAGTGATCAAGTCCGGTAGTGCGCGGTGCTGCTTCGAACCGGCGTACCCTGGGAACAGACGACGAATCTGTTTAAGGGAATTGTGTTAAACACAAGCCCGGTTCAAACGTTTACTGTTTCTTTTCTTCATCTTATTGCAGCTTTTTCTAACCACTGTTCTGATCAGTGGGTTCTGTTCAAACGTGCCACTGTTTGAACAGACTTAAACTGATCCGTGGTTCGGTTAAACTGGTCAGTGGTTAAACTGATCAGTGGTTTTCCAGATCAGTGCTTTTGATCAGTGGTTTGGTTAAACTGATCAGTGGTTACACTGGTCAGTGGTTTTTCAGATCAGTGGTTTGGTTTAAACTGATCAGTGGTTTGGTTTAAACTGATCAGTGGTTAATTTTCTAACACATTCGTTATTGCATTCATGACCACCCATTCTAAACGGATGGTACCTTATTCTTACTCGACTTGTTCAACTCGAACCGGTCGACTTGCATAGCTTATTATAACCTTCGTTAACATAACCAAATTCGCAAGGGATTTGCTATCTTCTTATTAATCACCATAATCATTATAACAAGGGTTGTTTTTCATGATTATTAACAAAATTTAAGTAAGGTTTCGTATGCAACGGAACATACCTCGGTCTTGCGTGCCTTCCGTTTTCCTAGTACTCGTACCTTCTTCCTTCACGCCTACATTACAACATTCATTCATTCATTTAGTCTATCTACTCCATTCTACCATTTTCCATGTTACACATACATTCATCTCTTAAGCATTTCATCAAACACTTGGTAGGCATCATAATTAAGGTATAAGGTACAAGTCTTTAAAGCACATCTTTACTAGTTCATCATCACCCAACTTTCACATCTATTCTAATTTGCATAACTATTTCCTCCTACATCAATTTATCTAGCATTCAAGTATTACAAACAAGATCATATATCAAGATAACATACAATCATAATCATTATGATCTCCTAATCATAACACAATTTCACAAAGTGTGTTTTCACTACAACCTCTCATGCAACCTAAAATCAAACATGATTCTTGTTCTAGAAAGCAATTCTAACTCAGATTTCCCACATTTGATACAAGAAATCGAGATTGGGTTTAACCCCTCATTCTACAAATCATATTTTCAGAAAATTAAACTTACCACTTCACTATGTATGTATAGATAATCGAAAAACTTGAGACATGCAACAGATTAGACTTGAATTCCTTGATCAATTGAGTGAATTAGCAAGAGCAAGGGTTTTCACCTTGCTCCTCCTGTTCGATCGATCCCAGACACGCACAAGTGTCTGTGTTTTGGGTTTTCCATTTTCTAATACTTCTAGTTTAGTATTTTCCAAATTTAGCCCTTCTAATGTTTGCATATTTTTAATTAGGCCCCTTTCCATGACTTATCTAGTGTTTTAACTTATTTTTTTTAGTAAACCATTTTTGGGGTGTTACAGTAAACGTGTGGTTGTTGTAAAAAGCCATCATAAGACCACCGTTAAACAAAATCTTGATGCAAGATTGAACAAAATAGTGCAGGAATTCGAGAACAAACGTGAAGAAAATTGTACGAATCCCGGAAACTGCAATATGAATGATGATATAAATTGAAAGTGATTTTTGTAATTAGATAATACCGATAAGGTTCTGTAATCAAACCAGCAACATAAAAATATGTGCTGCTGGTGAAACCCTAGCCGCCGCCTTGTCTTCGCTTCCTTGAACCACACTATCACATTATCACAAGCGGCGAAACCCAAAACCAATCCTTGTAGCAGTCATCTTCTTATTTAAGCCACAACCACCGTCAACATCTTCTTCTTAGTCGATTGAAGAACAAAGGTGATACATCATACCTGGGAGTGATTCGTTGTGATTATTTAGATGAAACGGCGAAGAAGAGTAGGAGATTAGGTTTTCTATAAGTTCCAATTAGATGAAGCGGCGAATAATAGTGGGAGATTAGGGTTTTCTATAAGTTCCAAAAAAAACAAAAAAATGGTTTATATACGGAATCCGGATTGCATAGATGGATCGGGTCGCGTAGCTCAAAATGGGATCCGCGAGCAATGTAAATATCCATGTTATTTTCCCGCCAAAATGGCATCCAATAAGCTCTAATCTAATGCCACATCAGCCCAAATCATTTCATTTATTATATATAATAGAAGTGTAATTTGTGTCCTTGTGGTTTACACAAATATGCACGTTGAGGCCCTAAGTTTCTTTCTATTTTCTTTTTCCGAGTCCCCGTAATTGCAGATTTTGGTCATCTGAGTCCCCGGTCACACTTTCAGTTTGTTGGTTGGGGTATCTCCGTCTTTTTTATGTTAATTGTTAGGAGTGTTATAGTATTTTTGAATTCATCTTCACTAACAAACAGAAAACCTTTATCTATTAAAAATACATATAATAAACTAAATAACCCACTCACTTGTCTTTCTCTGACATCTTCAAGCGTTTTATCATCTAAAAACCTAATATAAACTTGTAAAATCCAACTTAAAGGTTTAATGCTTTTAGAATAGTGGTGCAGTGATCCGCTCTCTGATCAAGAAGAATGTTTGCTTGTCTCCCCTTTACGGCTTTGGATGTGAGGAATGCAATTTGGGACTGTGGAGGGGACTGTGTCCCGGTCCCCACGAAGATTCATTTCTCTTTTGTTAAGGATTTGTAGGAGCTCTTGGAGTCTAGTTTTCTAGATGTCAAAAAATCTAATAAATATGCCCTATAAATAGGGGTGTGGGGTTTTCTTTTTTTATCACTCTCCTCCTTGATACTCTAGACTCTTCGTCGTTGCACGTCTTTTTACCCATTAGCTTGATTGGTTGCGTTAGCAGGGTGATTACAAAAGTCTTCGCTAATCTCCCTAAATATGTCATCGGTTTTGTTATCTCCGATAGGCAATCTGCATTTCATTCTAATTAGAACATTCTTGTTGAGCATCTAATCATAAATGAGACTTTATCACGGCTAAAGAAATCCAAGTATAATGGTCTCCTTTTTAAAATAGATATCGAAAAGATGTTTGATTCTATCTGTAAGGACTTGCAAAAATGTCCAAAACCGACCCGTAAGTGAAAACCCGGACCCCTGAAACCCTAATGTGCATGAAAACCAAGAATTTGAGAAACTTGGTTTTCAGGCGGGCCGCGTAAATGTAAGCATATGCTTACGCTGGCCGCGTCAACTCAAAGTTGACCGGATAAGCGATACAGGCCACGTGTCGCACACGTGGCAGACCTACCTGTGACACGCTAGCCCTAGTCGTAGACTAGGTGGCCCTCGCGGGCCGCGTAAGATTAAGAGAGGGTTTACGCGGGCCGCGTAAAACCCTAAAATTAGCTATAAATTGATCAGCACATGGGCTTTCTGTAACGCCCTGCTTATTTGTACTTTCCATTTATAGCAAGTCTTTTTGCAGATGATATTGTGTTAGTTTGGAGAGTAGAGGGTTACCTGGGAAATATATAGACATAATTAAGGATATGTATGATGGGAACGAAACTAGTGTTCGTGCACCAGTAGGGGATACTGGTTTTTTCCCGGTGGAGATAGGACTCCACCAAGGGTCGGCGTTGAGTCCGTTTCTCTTTGTAGTTGTGCTGGATGAGTTGTCAAAGTCGATACACCGATTCCATGGTGCATGCTTTTTGCATATGATATTGTGTTAGTCGCGGAGACTAAACAGCGACTAAACGAGAGGTTAGAAGAGTGGCGAGTTGCTTTAGAAGGCAAAGGTTTAAGAATTAGTCGTTCAAAGACCGAGTATCTTCACTGTGATTTTAGTGGAACAGTCGACCGCGAAGATACTCAAATCACCATTAATAGTCAAGCGGTGCCACAGGTTACCAAGTTTAAATATTTAGGATCGTTTGTACAAAAGGATGGGGAGATAGATAGTGACGTTGCCCATCGTATACAAGCTGGCTGGTGTAGGTGGAGAGCAGCCGCTGGGGTATTGTGTGACAGGAGGTTCCCAACTAAATTAAAGGGAAAATTTTATAAGGTTGCAGTTAGACCTGCTATGTTATATGGAACAGATTGTTGGGCTATCAAAAAGACGCAGACACGAAAGATGGATGTGGCAGAAATGAGGATGTTGCGGTGGATGTGTGGGCACACAAGGCTAGAGCGTATGAGAAATGAGGTTTTTAGGGAAAGGCTAGGGGTGGCTAGTATATCGAGTAAGATTAAGGAGGGGAGATTGAGATGGTTTGGGCATGTGCAGAGGAGGCCATTGACGGCAACGGTTAGAGTAGTAGACACCCTTTGTGTGGAGGGTAGGAGGAGTAGAGGAAGGCCCAAACTGACTTGGGAGGAGCGGATTAGGCAAGATTTGCTAGAGTTGCACCTTTCTGAGGACATGGTCCAGGATAGGAGTTCGTGGAGACGTAGGATTAAGGTTAAAGATTTTTAGGAGAGAGTAATGAGGTGTCTGAGATTTTTGGGTTAGGGGTTAATATTTTCTACTTTTCGGGTGGACCTTACTTGTGTTTATCATCTTATGTGTATGTGTGTGTGTGTATATATATATATATATATTGCTTTAGGGGCTATAGTTGTGTCTATTCTACTATATTAGTCGTTTACCACTTATTCTGTGATTCGTGGATTTCTATTGCTATATCTGTAGTTTGCTTGATGTTTGGTTTCGAGCCGGGGGTCTTTTTGGAAGCAGCCTCTTTATCCATATGGATAGAGGTAAGGTTTGTCTACATCTCACCCTCCCCAGACCCCACCAATAACTTTGTTATTTGTGGGACTTGCTGGGTACTGTTGTTATTGTTATAGCAAGTCTTGTCTGTACTTCCATTTTTGGAAACCTTGTACTCTTGTAATCGTTCTTTCTTTGTAATCGTTGTAAACTCGAGACTTGATTCATGAATGAAAACTTGCATTTCTTTAAATACGTGTTAAACATGCTTCATACATAATCATACTTTTGATGGTGAAATAATTTGATACTTATTCGTGATGCTTACAAACATACGTTGAATTTATAAATACGTGACGTACATGCTTCATACTATGCTTACATTCTAATCATATACTTAAACATGCTCATTCTTACACTTATGCAACCCTTAGAACATGTTACATATGCTTAGGAACCTTAAATAAATCACAAAACCCGTACTAAGTGACATTGGGACAAGTTGCAAAACAATAAAGCATAAAATAATTTTTTTTTGCTTTCTGCCTGTGGCTTATGGACCGCAAGCACCCCCTTACGGTCCGTAAGGGGGTCTGGCGGGACAACAGCTTGAAATCTTCGCGTTTATGCACGAAATCCCAAGTTTTCTTCTTCTCCAATCACCTCTAAACCTCCATTAAACACCTCCAATCAACCCTAACTCCTTCCCCTATAAATACACACCTTCTCCAAGCCATTTTCCACTTTCACAACTCTCTAATCTCTCCAAAATCACTCTCAAAGCTCTTGCAAATCAGGAATTCGGACAGTTTCATACCTTCATACAAAAGTGAGCATAACTTGCTCAAAACTCAACCAAATCACTTGATTCTTCTTCCTAATTGCTTGGATAAGCTTTGGGCTTGATTCCTTAATCTCTCCTTGGAGAAATCAGACCTAGAATTGCCCTAAAAATGTCCATAAACTTTCTGTTGTGTTTTAAATTCTTTCAAAGCTTGTTTAAACTTATCAAACTTGAGTCTAACTCATCTCAAACCTATGTCCTAATGCTTACAACCTATCTTATGGTTGGTTCGGCTTAAAAACAAGGTTGAGATATACAACATCAGAGGTTAAACCTCAAATAATTTCTGTTTTGTTTAGGGTTTTTAACCCACAAGTCATGTTCAAGCTTCAAACTTGATATAGGAATGATTATGGAATAACTTGGGTTGTCCAACATAAAATACCCACATGACTTGATGATTTCTCATAGCTTAGATTGTTTACATCTTAGTTTGACCCTTCTTGTTTGTTGTTACAACAAGTGTAGTGGTGAACATATACGAGGTGCCTAAATGGAAGCTTGTCCTTCCTACCTCCTACATGACTTCTATGACACATTTTGAGGTACCTAAATGAAGATGTAATCTTCTACCTCATGCTTGAAATACTTGAACATTGGACTTAATAATATATACTATACAACCTAAATAATATCTATGTACATTCGAACCTTTGATGTTGAATTCATGTTCATTTGTCAAAGTAGTAGAACACCATCTATGGACCTAAACCTTGTTATGATTCTTATGGGTGTTCAACTCATGAAATCATTATAACCCTTGTGGTTACCAAGTATCATACAAGTGTTATGTGTTGAAGATGATTATTTTGGTATAATATTTTCATGTCACTTTAGTTTCGAATCCGTAATCTTCCGATTTCCCCAAACTCACACACTTTGTTCCTTTGTGTAGAAGGACAAGGTGCTCCAACTAGCTAATCCAACAACCAACTTACTCTCGGATTCTCGAGTTCAAGACTTGCAAAACCGTGAGTACACTCGACCCATTTACATTTGAAACCACTTTTGGGTTGTAACATGTCACCATACAAAAATCACACTTACACACACTTAAACATACTTTATGAAATCAATCCATTATACATGCTACTTGTTTACTTAGGTTCATGCTAGATTATACATGCTTTATGCCATTACTATGTTATACCCTCGCTTAACAATTATAGCGCTATAGGAGTAGCACACCACCCGACGGGGGTTTGTTAAGTCAATATACTATACGGTCTCGTCACTTTTGTGGCGAGGGATGCTAAATACTAGTGGACACTTTGGGTTTAGACGTAATGTTATGCATGCTAGTTACCTTGTATACAAATTGCCATGTGGATTCGAGTGAAATGCTTTATACTAATGCTATACTATTTAAACCTTGTGTACTCGCCTTTGCTTTTGCATTGAGTTTTATTTTAACATGTTACAGGTTGATGATGTTGATGCTATGAAATGAAGTAGCGTTGATGCCTAGATACACATATAGACATTTAGGTTTAAATGTTGTATCAATTTCGATTATGTTGTTATGTATTCCTTTTGAACTTGTTGTTATTTGAATTCCTTGTATTGTTGACAATTTAGTTTATGAAATGAAATCGGTTTATTAAATATTGACGCAAATAGTGTTATGAAGTCTCTAGCAATCTTCACACTTCGTCTCATCCCGATGTTTCCGCCATTGGTTGGGGTGTGACAGATTGGTATCAGAGCCATAACTATAGGGAATTAGGTAGAATTGCCATGTTCGACCTAGTCTATATTAGGAACCATATTTTGATCATTCTTGTTATATGCTTAAAATGATATTCTTCCTACCTTGCTTCTTTCTCTTCTTTTTTTGGTCTTAATATTTACATAATGTCTTTCCTAAGACATTTTACACAATACACTTGAAGACTTGAAGACACTCTCATACAAAAGAGATGAGTTTACCAAAATAGGCGTGGAACCCACAATTTGGTAACGACTCTCGTTCCGCTTATTCTTATTTTGCATGAAATTACGTCATTAAGCTAGGAGTGAAATCCACATCTTAATGGTAAATTTGCAATTCAAACTCTAGTGGACCCTCGTCAAAGTGTCGAAATTATATTTTGACCCGACGAGCACCAACCACATTAGGGTACGAAATCGTCAAGTTAGGGGTGAAACCCGCACCTTGTTGATTAAGTCCCATTCCTCAATTTTCGTTCTCGCCAAAGTTTCGATTGTTTCAATCGATTAGAGACGTGTAGTAACTGGAAGAGTAAGATACCGTTAATCACTTCTCGGCGAGAGTATCTTACTTATAGGCCAAAGCACGTTTCTCTAATTTGAAAGGACTTTCGATTCACTTTGGAATAGTCGACGTTTCTCTACCCGAAACAATCCTACATTTTATGAGCCTCTCTGTTATGTGATTCAATTTATATGTGATTTTATGCTTGTTACCACGTTCGCTTCAAAACCGTTACACATTTCGCACGTCTTGCGCAATAAAAAACAATAATAATCCCCGTGAACAAACTAAATTTATACTCCTTTTACGCATTCATACGTGTTATACTTGTTGAATACATGTTGGAAACTTATGATTTATATGAATTATACATGATACATGAACACTTACATGCTTTTACACGCAAAAACCTTGTTTTAAAATTTTATGATCAAGTCTCATCCTTTCCTTTTCTTTCGAACTTCTAGATGGCATCTCCAAGCTCATCAAAGAAGACCAAGTCAAAGAAAGGTTCCAACAGCGAATCCATCTCCAAACAAGAGCTAGTTGGGCTCATTGCTGAACAAATGGCTGACCAAATGGCTTGAGTTATACCTGACATCGTTAGCCGCATTCAAACCAACACCGATTCGCCTCATGGCTCGGTGGACTCCAAGGTGGATTGGCCAAAGACACCTTTTCTCTTCAAACAATTCATGGCTTGCAAACCATTAGAATTTACTGTAAAAGATGGTGCTACCGCACTACTCTCTTGGTTTGACGGCTTGGAAATCACCTTTCGTCAGAGTGGTTGTCCTGACGACCTACGCACCCAAAATGCCACAGGGGTATTCCGACCAAGGGCTCTTGATTGGTGGACCTCTGAGCGAGGTACAAGGGATGAGGATGCCGCCCACGCGTTACCATGGGCTGAGTTGAAAAAGATTATGAAGGAGGAATTTTGTCCGCCGCACGAGATAAGAAAATTGGAAAGCGAATTTTGGCACCTTAAGCAAGTGGGTGACGACAATGATGGTTTAACCTTCCGATTCAAGCAACTTAGCATCTTGTGTCCTAGCCAGGTTGATACTCCTGAAATAGCCATCAACAAATACATCCATTGTTGCCTTGATTCCTTCATGAACCTTATGGAAGCTGCTTGCCCAGCCACTATTGAGGATACTTTTCGTTTAGCCGCCCGTTTGAACAGTAACCATGTCATGCGTAGAAATACCTCGAAAACCCCACTGAAAACCGCCCATCAAGCCACTGTTGAACCCTCCTCATCCACCAAGAAAAGCCAAGGCAAGAAGCGGAAGGCTTCGAGCCAGAATTGCGCGGTTGTCACTCCGCCAAACCCACAACATTCACAAGTTGTAACTACCGTTAACCCCACAACCCTTGGACCACAAGAAAACTATGTTGGGTCATGGCCCAAGTGCAACCAATGTTTTTACCATCATCCTACTGGCACCCCCTGTCGCAAATGCTCCACTTGTAATAGACTGGGGCATTTTGCCAACCGTTGTCGCAACAACCTGAGGCCCGATCAAAACCAGGCTATGGCAGCTCAACACCATGCCCCCAATCAAGCTCGGAACCAATCCGCTCATGTGCGAGCATGTTATAAATATGGTGATGTCAACCATATGGCAGATGTCTGTCCTCAACGAAACCAGCCGCAATAGTAACAGCAACAAAAGGCCCAACAACCTGCTAGGGGTCGAGTTTTTGTCATCACCGCTGCTCAGGCTCAAAATTCGAACGACGTCATTACAGGTACGTTCCTTGTGAACCATGTTTATGCTTCTTGTCTTTTTGATACTGGCGCCGATAAGAGTTTTGTGTCGTTAGAATTCGAATCCTTGCTTAAGTGTAAACGCTCGAAGTTGCCAAAATCTTTCACTGTCGAAGTCGCTGATGGTAAAGCCATCACTGTCAATTCCATTCTTTCCAATTGTTCTTTGATCCTCAACGACCATACGTTCTCAATCAATCTCATACCCATGCAAATGGGTAGCTTCGACGTCATAGTAGGTATGGACTGGCTTAGGCGAGTCCGTGCTGAAGTTGTTTGTTCTGAAAAGTTCCTCCGCCTTCCCCTTCGAAACGGTGATTCTCTACACGTGTATGGCGAGAAACCTTCTCAGGGTCTCAAGCTTATGTCGTGTATCCAAGCGAACAAAAGCTTACGCAAGGGTACTTTCGCCTTTCTCACCCACAGTGTGGAAAAGAAGGACAAAAGCCCAAGCATAAGTGACGTTCCCGTCGTATGTGATTTTCCCGATGTATTTCCTGATGATCTTCCTGGTCCGCCTCCTGCTCGTTCCGTCGACTTTCGTATTGATTTAGTGCCTGGCGCTACACCCATTGGTAAGTCTCCTTACCGATTAGCACCCTCTGAGATGCAAGAGCTCTCGAGTCAACTTCAAGAGCTTCTTGATAAAGGCTTTATATGCCCTAGTACTTCTCCTTGGGGCGCTCCCATTTTGTTTGTCAAAAAGAAAGATGGGTCATTCCGTATGTGTATTGAGTATCGTGAGCTCAATAAGCTTACTGTCAAGAACCGATACCCTCTTCCTCGCATCGACGACCTCTTTGATCAATTGCAAGGCGCGACCTGTTTCTCAAAGATCGATCTTCGTTCTGGGTACCATCAACTTCGAGTCCTCGAGGAGTATGTACCTAAAACCGCCTTTTGTACACGTTATGGTCACTATGAGTTCGTGGTCATGCCCTTTGGGTTGACCAACGCACCTGCTGTTTTCATGGATTTGATGAACCATGTGTGCAAAGCATACTTGGACCGTTTCGTGATCGTTTTCATCGACGATATCCTCATCTACTCTAAGACGCGAGGAGAGCATGAGCGACACTTGCATCTTATCCTTGAACTTCTTCGTACTGAACGTCTATATGCCAAATTCTCCAAGTGCGAATTTTGGTTAAAAGAGCTTCAATTCCTTGGTCATACTGTCAACGAACTTGGTATTCACGTTGACCCCGCTAAAATCGAAGCTGTGAAGAACTGGATCGCACCTAAATCTCCGTCTAAAATTCGTTCGTTTCTTGGTCTTGCTGGTTATTATCGTCATTTTATCTCCAACTTTTCAAAAATCGCCGTACCTTTGACCTCCTTGACTCAAAAAGAGAAACCTTTTATTTGGGGTCCCGAACAAGAGGAGTCTTTTCAAACACTCAAGGACATGCTTTGTAATGCTCCTATCCTCACGCTTCCTGATGGTAACGACGACTTCGTTATATATTGTGATGCTTCACACCTTGGTCTTGGTTGTGTGCTTATGCAATGAGACAAGGTCATCGCTTATGCGTCGAGGCAACTCAAGATACATGAGAAAAACTATAATACTCACGACCATGAACTTGGCGCAGTTGTTTTTGCGTTGAAAATTTGGCGACACTACCTTTGTGGTACTAAGTGTGTGGTCTTCACCGACCATAAGACCCTTCAACATATCTTCGACCAAAAGGAACTGAACATGCGTCAACGTCGTTGGGTGGAACTGTTAAACGACTACGACTGCGAAATCAAATACCATCCAGGTAAAGCGAATGTAGTAGCTGACGCCCTTAGTCGTAAAACTCATGTGAAGGGTATTCGTTGTCTCCAACTTGTTAACGATCTTCAATGTCGTATTCGTGAAGCTCAATACGCCTCCATTAACGAAGGTTGTCTCACTGTAGAGATACGAGGCGCTAAGGAACATGAGCTCGTGTCTAAATCCGATGGTATTTTATACTAAATCAATCGTGTCTGGATCCCTAATCGTGAAAACCTTCGAGACTTTCTCATGAATGAGGCACACAAAACAAGGTATTTTGTTCATCCTGGTGCCGACAAGATGTATCACGACATGCGTACATCCTATTGGTGGCCTGGGATGAAGAGAGATATCGCCTCATACATTGTGAAATGTCTTACGTGCTCAAAGGTGAAAGCTGAACATCAACGTTCCTCTGGCTTACTCGAACAGCCAGTAATTCCTATATGGAAATGGGAGAGCATTGCCATGGATTTTATCACCAAGCTCCCTCGTACTTCTTCTGGTCATGATAGTATTTGGGTGATCGTGGATCGATTGACCAAATCAACTCATTTTCTCCCCATTCATGAAGATTTCAAGGTCGAGAAACTGGCTAGAATCTACACTGATGAGATCATTTGTCGTCATGGTACTCCCGTTGACATCATTTCCGATCGGGATGCTCGTTTTACGTCTCGTCTTTGGCAAACCTTTCAATCTGCTATGGGTACTGCTCTTAACCTTAGCACCACTTTTCATCCTCAGGCAGACGGTCAAACCGAGCGTACTATCCAAACTTTTGAGGATATGCTTCGTTCTTGCGTAATAGATTTTGGTGGCAACTGGGATTCATACTTGACTTTGATCGAATTCTCGTACAATAACAGTTATCATGCGAGTATTCAAATGGCACCTTTCGAAGCATTGTATGGTCGCAAGTGTCGTTCGCCTATTAGTTGGCACGAGATTGGTGAATCTCAATTCACTGGTCCTGAGCTTATACAAGAAGCGACGGACAAGATTTTACAGGTTCGAGACAATTTACTGAAAGCCAGGAACCGACAGAAGAGTTACGCTGACAAACGTCGCAAACCCTTGGAATTCGAGATAGGTGACTTCGTACTTCTCAAATTATCCCCTTGGAAGGGCGTAGTTCGATTTGGCAAGAAAGGAAAACTCGCACCTCGCTACGTTGGTCCTTTCAAGATTCTCGAAAGGATTGGCAAGGTTGCGTATAGACTGGACCTGCTTGAAGAACTCAACAATGTACATCCTGTCTTCCACATATCCAACCTAAAGAAGTGTCTCGCTGACGAAGGACTTCAAGTCCCACTCGAAGATCTACAAATCAACAAGACATTGCATTTTGTGGAAAAACCCGTCGAAATCATGGATCAAGGAGTCAAGATATTGAGGCGCAGTAAAATTCCAATCGTTAAGGTTCGATGGGAAGGTAAACGTGGTGCTGAATTCACTTAGGAACTCAAGAGTGACATGAAGACGAAGTATCCATATCTCTTCGCTACTTCTTCCTAAATTTCGGGACGAAATTCCCTAAAGGAGGGGAGACTGTAACGCCCTGCTTATTTGTACTTTCCATTTATAGCAAGTCTTGTCTGTACTACCATTTTTGGAAACCTTGTACTCTTGTAATCGTTCTTTATTTGTAATCGTTGTAAACTCGAGACTTGAATCGTGAATGAAAACTTGCATTTCTTTAAATACGTGTTATACATGCTTCATACATAATCATACATTTGATGGTGAAATAATTTGATACTTATTCGTGATGCTTACAAACATACGTTGAATTTATAAATACGTGACGTACATGCTTCATACTATGCTTACATACTAATTCTATACTTAAACATGCTCATTCTTACACTTATGCAACCCTTAGAACATGTTACATATGCTTAGGAACCTTAAATAAATCACAAAACGCGTACTAAGTGACATTGGGACAAGTTGCAAAACAATAAAACATAAAATAATTTTTTTTTGCTTTCTACATGTGGCTTACGGACCGCAAGCACCCCCTTACGGTCCCTAAGGGGGTCTGGCAGGACAGCAGCTTGAAATCTACGCGTTTATGCATGAAATCCCAAGTTTTCTTCTTCTCCAATCACCTCTAAACCTCCATTAAACACCTCCAATCAACCCTAATTCCTTCCCCTATAAATACACACCTTCTCCAAGCCATCTTCCACTTTCACAACTCTCTAATCTCTCCAAAATCACTCTCAAAGCTCTTTTAAATCAGGAATTCAGACAGATTCATACCTTCATACAAAAGTGAGCATAACTTGCTCAAAACTCAACAAAATCACTTGATTCTTCTTCCTAATTGCTTGGATAAGCTTTGGGCTTGATTCCTTGATCTCTCCTTGGAGAAATCAGACCTGGAATTGCCCTAAAAATATCCATAAACTTTCTGTTGTGTTTTAAATTCTTTCAAAGCTTGTTTAAACTTATCAAACTTGAGTCTAACTCATCTCAAACCTATGTCCTAATGCTTACAACCTATCTTATGGTTGGTTAGGCTTAAAAACAAGGTTGAGACATACAACATCAGAGGTTAAACCTCAAATAATTTCTGTTTTGTTTAGGGTTTTTAACCCACAAGTCATGTTCAAGCTTCAAACTTGATATAGGAGTGATTATGGAACAACTTGGGTTGTCCAACATAAAATACCCACATGACTTGATGATTTCTCATAGCTTAGATTGTTTACATCTTAGTTCATGACACGCCTTGTTTGTTGTTACAACAAGTGTAGTGGTGAACATATACGAGGTGCCTAAATGGAAGCTTGTCTTCCTACCTCCTACATGACTTCTATGACACATTTTGAGGTACCTAAATAAAGATGTAATCTTCTACCTCATGCTTGAAATACTTGAACATTGGACTTAATAATATATACTATACAACCTAAATAATATCTATGTACATTCGAACCTTTGATGTTGAATTCATGTTCATTTGTCAAAGTAGTAGAACACCATCTAAGGACCTAAACCTTGTTATGATTCTTATGGGTGTTCAACTCATGAACTCATTATAACCCTTGTGGTTACCAAGTGTCATACAAGTGTTATGTGTTGAAGATGATTATTTTGGTATAATATTTTCATGTCACTTTAGTTTCGAATCCGTAATCTTCCGATTTCCCCAAACTCACACACTTTGTCACTTTATGTAGAAGGACAAGGTGCTCCAACTAGCTAATCCAACAACCAACTTACTCTCGGATTCTCGAGTTCAAGACTTGCAAAACCGTGAGTACACTCAACCCATTTACATTTTAAACCACTTTTGGGTTGTAACATGTCACCATACAAAAATCACACTTAAACATACTTTATGAACTCAATCCGTTATGCATGCTACTTGTTTACTTAGGTTCATGCTAGATTATACATGCTTTATGCCATTACTATGTTATACCCTCGCTTAACAATTATAGCGCTATAGGAGTAGCACACCACCCGACGGGGGTTTGTTAAGTCAATATACTATACGGTCTCGTCACTTTTGTGGCGAGGGATGCTAAATACTAGTGGACACTTTGGGTTTAGACGTAATGTTATGCATGCTAGTTACCTTGTATACAAATTGCCATGTGGATTCGAGTGAAATGCTTTATACTTATGTTATACTATTTAAACCTTGTGTACTCGCCTTTGCTTTTGCATTGAATTTTATTTTAACATGTTACAGGTTGATGATGATGATGATGATGCTATGAAATGAAGTAGCGTTGATGCCTAGATACACATATAGACGTTTAGGTTTAAATGTTGTATTAATTTCGATTATGTTGTTATGTATTCCTTTTGAACTTGTTGTTATTTGAATTCCTTGTATTGTTGACAATTTAGTTTATGAAATGAAATCGGTTTATTAAATATTGACACAAATAGTGTTATGAAGTCTCTAGCAATCTTCACACTTCGTCTCATCCCGATGTTTCCGCCATTGGTTGGGGTGTGACACTTTCATCTGTGTTTGAAAACTTCAATCAAAAATGAAGTTTACTGCTCAAAATCGAAATTCTAAGTAGGGAAACGCTGCTACGATTACAGGGTATTAACTCGATCACTGCTACGATACAATGTCCGATCGATTGAAACCAATCCGATGGATGTTTAAGTGCTGCCCAAATCAGGGCTATACTTTGTCATTCGTCATGAGGGTTTTAATCTCGTGAGCTTATCGTAAATGTTGTATTAAGTTACTTACATAGTTTCATGTGCATTGTCATTTAAATAGGTCACAAGGCTAAATCAGTAGGCTAAACTCTGACCGTCTAAATTTGCAATGTGAGTCATTCTCTTTTTATCAACAATGTTTTACAATACTCCAACCATTTTCAAAAGTTATAATTACAGGGATTAAGTCGTGGTTATCTTAAATCACTGGCAAGTGGGGTATTGTGCACATTACTAATTTCTCACGGTTAGGTTCATCAACCTAACAGTGATAATCATCACTACTTGGGTGAAAGGACCCAATAGTGGTATGACCATCGTCACCAGGGTGTGACACGGCGCCAGATAAAAAATAAGATAGTAGCCATTGTAATCGCTCTTATGCTGTAATTCATAGCTATGTGTCGTTTTATCAAATTTGAGTGACTCGCCAGTATTTCCTGTTTTGGTCAAAAATTACCGAAGCAATTAAGTAATCAAATTAGTTAAGTGAGGTAGTGTGCTAGAAAAGTGTGTCGAAAATATGTTACTCAAGTTATTTGCAAAAACAGTTTCAGGATACGGCTCAGGATATAGAGTTGTATCTTTGATCAAACGATGAACAAAAATGTAAAGGGTGACACAGGATGTACGAGGAAAGCCCTTGATCAATTTAGATAGCCGGCACAAAACCTCGGGAGCTGACAATCGCAGCTGCCTTGTTCTTCTATTCCTTCAAATATCAGGATACAGTGCAGGATGTGGTGCGGATCAACTAGGTGTTACAAAGTAATTTGAATACAAGTGTTTGTGTGTAATGTTTGCAGTGAGCTAGAGAGCAAAAGTGTTAGAATGTGTATGTATGAGTTGCGTGCCTTAATATGATCCGCCCCCATCTATTTATAGTAAAAGAAGTGTAACAAACTATCCTAATAAACCGGGATCCGACGAATATTCTCTACTCGAACGTTGTAGACCTGGTCTTTCGGGTTCAACGTCTCTCACATAACAGATACGCCCGATTCTTGAGGAGAAGAAGTCCATCTGACCGTTAGAAACCCACAGCCTCTAACCTGCACGTGGTTAATTCAATTAACCTCAGGATATCGCCCAGGATGTTAGCAATATCCCAGTCCAGTATCCTGGTCACAAATAAACAATTAAAAGCAGGATATTAGTCAAGATATGTACGCTCAGAAAATGACCTATAACAATTGTCCCCAAATATATCTGTTGGTATACCAATCCAACGGATATATTTTAGAAATTCTATCTCGTAATTCAAGGAAATTAAATCGAGACGACGGTCAAGATCACATCATAACCTCCAACACGCTTTTAACTCGATGGAGATCTACAATGCCCCTATATCTTCTCTCTTCATGTTTGAAAAGCAGATATCTCCAACAGAGTCTTCGGGTAATTCCCTATTTCTCATTCACATTCTGTCAATCTTTCTTCCCTTATTCGTAATGGCTGCCAGAACTCATTCCCAAACCGGTGAATCGTCCGAGACCTTCACTCAGCAGAATCTTCTCAAAAATCCCGAAAAGGAGGTCCGTGCTTTTGACAACGCAGACATTGCGACTTTGAGAGCTTTCGGTGCTTTTCCTGATAAGACGGTCTTTAGACCGTTCGATCGGTCAATCCGATCGGATGTTTCTTCTGCTGATTGGGTTTGCTTTCCAGCATACCCTTTTTCGCTAGGTCTTCGATACCCTTTTCCCGAATTCATGATGCAATTCTTCCGGACCACCGGTATCTCTTTTGCTCAAACCATGCCCATGGTCTGGAGGGTATTAATCGTGCTTAACCAAATTAAAAACCTTCACTGTCCCGACCTTTGTATCGAAGAGCTGCCAATTGCTTATCGCCTCCGATCCCACGGCTCTAGCCGGTTTTTGCTTTTTTCGACCTCCAACAAACCACTTATTCTTAAAGCCACCAAAAACGAAGACGGATGGCAACGCAAGTTTTTCTTTGTCAAACGAGACTCCATTGATGAGGGTGCTAACCTTCCGGTGGAGTGGTTAACCACTGGTAGGATTATGAATGTTCACATGTAGCTTTAGACTTTTATCTTTTGCTAATATCCTACTTTTTGATTCCTTTGCAGTAAATTTCAAGGAAGTAGCTCCCCCTACTGCGGAATCAGAGAAAAGAATCAAGACGGTTTACCAATTACCTGCGAGCGACAGGAGTTTTTCCACACATATCCCGAGTTCCAGTCAATACTCCTCATCTGAAATGTCTGGTAAGGAATACTTTTGAAATAATTAGTCAACACAATATAATAACATAAAGAGTAATAATGATGTAAAACTTTTCCCTTTATGTAGCACCGGCCAAGATCCCTGAAGTCTTTGACCTCGACGAGTTGGACAGCTATTCTGATCAGGTTCAGATCAAGAAGGAACCTAGTCCCAAGGCCACTGCCTCATCCAAACCCAGCAGTTCCAAAGCCATCATCATTCCCAAACCTTCGCCAGCTACCAAGCCCCGGCGTTCAAGTTCCCGAAAAAGGAAAGAGCTCGATTCCCCTGTCATTTCTGACACATTTCCTTATGAGAATTACGGGTTCATCGAAGCAAGCGGGTTTATGACTTCTTTTCTCAACCAGGCTAGTATTCTTGAACCATATCCTGCAGCTTATACCATTCACATGTATTTATCAAAATCAATACTTGTCCTCCTATTTTTTGCAGGGTCTTGAGCGTTTGGTTCATCTATATCAAGAATCTTGCGGGCTCAACAAGACGCTTGAATCCAAGTTAAAGAAGGCGGAAGTCACGATCTCCGATCAAGGCATGATTGCAGCCGCTAAATCTCGTCATTACGAGGAGAAGTTCAAAGCTTTGACTCAAGAACATCAGACTGCTCTCAACAAAGCTACTCTTCAAGCCCAAGCTGATATCGACGCTGCCCATGCATAACATGAACGGGATATGGTCAGCTACCGGGAAAGCCTTAAGAGTTCCGTCGTTACCTCTCTTCTCCAAGCCAGGCTGAAGATGGCCCATGAAGCCAAAACACTAGGTTTTGAATGCCCTTCTTGGGACGTCGGTGCCTGGGAAACGAAGCTAAAGAACCTCGGCGGCACTTCTACCAAACCAGCTGCCGAAGGATCTTCCAAAGTAGTTGAAAAAGCAACCGATGCGGAGAGGGATGTTGAGGCGGATCCCAAGACGGATGCTGCTGAAATCATCGTGAACGAAGAATGTGTCGCCCCCTAAAGCTTATTCCCCTTAAATTTTTTGAACAATTCTATGTCTCATGAACAATTTTTATTTCTGCATCAAAACAATTTAATAGCCGAAGGTGGATGGGTCCTGGGTTTCAGGATGAAACCTTCGGTTATCAATTAGTACTGCTTATTTCAAATAATTTCATCTTTTATTTTTCTTGCTATTGTTCTCTGTCTTTCTTAGTACAGATCTTAGCTTTGCAAAATTTTGTACAACTATCTTTTGAAAATATCCTGATCAATATACTCAGTGATATACTATGAAATTTTTTTGTTAAATATAACTCCCAAAAATTCAATCATCTTTAGAGAACACTTTTAAAGAATAAAAGATAGTCCACTTTCTCAAACTCATTTTGACAATACTTGTTTGATCAAGGTTTCAATTTCAAACTAGTATTACTTCCAAATACTTTAATCAAATATCCTGAAACGCATCCCAAAAACACATTTTACAGATATATCCTGAAGATATATCCTTTTCAGGATACTTAAACATTAACCTGGGTTATAGAATTTATGTAAAGTTTATAAAGGAAAGATCATATCAGGAACTGAGTCTAACCCTAGTATCAATCTCCAATCCCTTTTGCGACTTCTCCTACTAAGATGTCCCCAATTCGAGACTCTTAGCTTAACTTTGATCCTTTATGTATCATACAATTGCTTTCAGATGGAATGTCCCCTGTGCATAATGTCCTCAAATACTTAGAAATTTCCTGGAAATCAGTTTCAATTGTATAGACAGTTTTTTGTGTTATAGGGGTAAAACCCAAAAATGTACTGGAGATAAATCCCTCGTATCCTGGGGGAAATCCCAAATTTTCGTGCGCTACAGGCGGGAGTGTATAAACTCCAAGTCTTAGAAAGGTGAAAACCTTCAAACCTTAGAGAGTATGAAAATACCCTTTCGTGAGAGAGGGTGATCAATCCTCATATACCTTTAGGATTCAGGATATAGCCAATAGCAACGAAATTGTCAGCCACTTTTACATGGACTGGTCCCGCCACCTTGAACTATTCCCGAATAACTTGCGCTCCAGGCGGGGTGTTTAAACCCAATTCAGAAGAAAGGTGAATACCTTTAAACCTGTGAAGGAATCAGGATCCCTTATACGTGAGAGAGGGGGCCAATCCTCTAATCTTCCGAAGTATCCTGAGTGAGTATCCTGGTGCTATATCCCGAAGCATATACTGCAAAACATCCTTAAACCAAGCTAACACCCCTCCGATGCTTAAGTCAGTATTGGGTTTCAAAGAACAAATCAAATAAAACATATTTAAAAGAGATAGAATTCATACCATATCGAGTTAGAAATTAAATTCTAAACTCCGTTGAAATAAAGTTTAAGGTGTATAGCATTCCAAGATCTCGGTAGCATATCCCCCTCCATATTCTTGAGTCGGTATGCACCTTTTCCTGATTCTGATTCAACCTCATATGGTCCTTCCCATTTCGGAGCCAGCTTTCCATCAGCAGGATTAGTAGTATTCTGAAAAGCTTTTCTTAACACCCAATCTCCAACTTTGAACCTTCTAGTCCTTATATTCTTGTTGTATGCTCTGGATATCCTTTGTTGATATGCCGCCATTCTTAGCCGTGCTGCATCTCTTGTCTCATCAATAGTATCCAGCTCCTGGCATAGGACTTCAGGATTCTGCTCAGGATTCCCGAGGTTGGATCTTGCTGTGGGTATCACCATTTCTGTCGGGATCACTGCTTCTGCTCCGAATACTAAGGAAAATGGGGTTTGACCAGTTGCATTTTTTACCGTCGTTCTATTAGCCCACAAAACAAAGGGTAGTTCTTCTGCCCATCTTCCTTTCTTGGCCCCTAATCTCTTCTTCAAGTTGTTAACAATTATCTTGTTTGAGGATTCAGCTTGTCCATTTGCTTGAGGATGTACCGGGGTAGATGTAATCATTTTGATTCCCCAACTCTTGCAGAAGTCAGTAGTCCTTTTACTTATAAATTGAGATCCGTTGTCACAAATTATTTCAGTTGGTACTCCAAACCTAGTCAGGATGTTCCTTTTTATGAAGGATACCACTTCCTGATCTCTAACTTGAACAAATGCTTCTGCTTCAACCCGCTTGGAGAAATAATCCGTCATTGCCAACATGAAAACCTTTCCTCCTGGAGCCTTTGGAAGCTTTCCCACTATATCCATACCCCACTTCATAAACGGCCAAGGGGAAACAATAGGATACAGCGGTTCAGCAGGCTGATGTAATATGTTACTATGTCTTTGACATGCATCACATCTTCGGGCATATTCTGTGGCATCTTTCCTCATCGTCGGCCAATAATATCATGTTCTTAATACCTTTGAGAATAACGACCTGCCCCCAGTATGGTTACCACAATCCCCTTCGTGTATATCCTGAAGCACTTCCTTGGTTTTGGGATTCTCTAAGCACCTCAGATATGGTCCTGCAAGAGATTTCTTATACAAGACATTATTTATAATAGTAAATCGTGATACCTTCATTCTAAAGGCCTTAGGATTCTCATCCTTTGGGGTGTGTCCTTCCTTGAGATATGTTATGATTGGAGCCATCCAAGACTTAAGATCCTCGTCAGGATATTCATCATCAGGATCCTGAACACTTACTACTTCCATATCTTGAGGATCCGTCGCAGGATATAGGATATGTAATATTGGTATTCGGGTTCCTTCCGGTATCCTGACTGATGATCCTAGATTTGCCAAGGCATCAGCTTCAGCATTATCCTCTCTTGGTACCTGTTCAAGTGTAAAAATATCGAAATATCCTGCTAATTTTTTGAGAATTTCGAGATACTCGATTAACTTCTCTCCTTTAACTGCATAGGTTCCACTAAAATGATTAGTGATTAATAAGGAGTCAACATATACTTGCAAATTCTTGATATTCATATTTTTGGCCAACTCTAATCCTGTAATTAAAGCCTCATATTCTGCCTCATTATTAGTGGCAGGAAATTCACACCTAATAGCCTGGGGTAATATGTCCCCCTGTGGCGATTTTAGTAGTATACCTAAACCTACACCTCTTACGTTAGATGCACCATCAGTATACAATGTCCAACATTCTAAATTTTCTCCTAGCTGCTGTACTTCTAAATCTACTTCGTTTTGAATATCACTACTGAAATCAGCCACAAAGTCAGCTAAAGCCTGAGACTTTATGGCATTCCTAGGCTCATATACTAAATCATAAGCACTTAATTTTACTGACCATTTAGCCATCCTACCCGACATCTCGGGTTTCCTAAGCACATTTTTAACAGGATAATTGGTTCTAACATGAATCCTATGCGTCTCAAAATAATGTCTAAGTTTTGTTGATGCCATAACTAGGGCTAATATCAACTTTTCTAAATGAGAATATCTAGTTTCTGCATCTAACAAACTTTTACTAACATAATAGACAGGATATTGCCGACCTTCATGGTCCTTTATAAGAACGACACTTACAGCATTCCCCGATACAGCGAGGTATAGGGATAGTGGTTCACCATTTTCAGGCTTCATCAATAGAGGTGCAGTTGAGAGATATCGCTTCAAATCCTGCAAGGCTGCTTCATGCTTCGCTTCCCATTCAAACTTCTTATTCTTCTTGAGGATATCATAGAATTCCTTGCATTTTTCCGAGGATCTTGAAATAAATATGTTCAATGCTGCTACTCGGCTTGTTAACCGTTGAACATCCTTCATATTCGAAGGTGATTTTATATCCAGGATAGCTCTAATCTGCTCCGGGCTTGCCTCTATGCCCCTTTTCGTCACCATATATCCTAGAAACTTTCCTGCCCCCACTCCGAAATGGCACTTAGCAGGATTTAGTTTCATGTTATACTGATCCAGGATATCAAATGCTCCCTTGATATCCTGGAGGTGATCCTCAGCCTTTTTAGATTTCACCACCATATCGTCAATATATACCTCCATGGTGTCCCCAGCTTATCTTGTAACATCATGTTCACCAATCTCTGGTATGTTGCACCTGCATTTTTCAAACCGAAAGGCATAGCAGTATAGCAATAAATACCTGTCGGTGTCATGAAGGCCGTATCCTCCTGATCCGAAGGCTCCATTTGACTCTGCTGAAATCCTGAGGATGCGTCCATGAATGTTAACATCTCATGCCCGGCAGTAGCATCCACCATTGCATCAATATGAGGAAGAGGAAACGGGTCTTTAGGACAAGCCTTATTCAAGTCCGTGTAATCTACACAGACTCTCTATTTCCCATTTTTCTTCTGTACTACGACTACATTTGCTAGCCATCTTGGAAACTTGACCTCCCTGATCATTTTGGACTTCAACAATCTTTCAACTTCCTCCTGGATAATTGCATTTCGTTCGGGAGCAAACTTCCTTCTCTTTTGTTGTATAGGCTTGAACGACCTGTCAATTCCAAGCTTGTGAGTAATAATGTCTTTGGATATACCTGTCATATCCTCATGCTTCCATGCAAACGTTGACATCCTGCACTTCAAAAAGTTAGTTAATTGTTCTTCAATATCCTGAGGGATATTGGTTCCTACGAGCACCGAGATATCAGGATTATCCTGATCCAGGATAACTTTCTTCACATCCTGCTCTGAAGCCTCCAAGGTATCCCGGGCCCGCATCTTTAATTGCTATGCTGGATTAGGCTTGGTTGAGGATTTCATTGAGGATGAGTAGCATTCCTTCGCCTCCTGCTGATCACTATCAACTTTGACTACCCCCCAAGGGGTTGGAATCTTGATGCATTGGTGATAAGTCGAAGGCACAGCCTTCATGTCATGGATCCATGGCCTGCCTAGTATGATGTTATAGCAGGATAAGGAGTCCATCACACAGAAGCGTTGTATCGAGTTGACCCCTTCAACATATACTGGTAACTTTATCTCTCCTACGGTATTTCTAGCTTCTCCACTGAAACCAACGAGCACAGTGGACTTCGAAGTAATGTCCATCGGAGATACATTCATCCTTTTCAATGTTTCCAGCTGAATTATATTGACAGAACTACCATTGTCCACCAATACCCTACGTACAAAATGGTTAGCCACATATAACGTTATTACCAAAGCATCATGGTGAGGATCCTGAACAGTATCCCTGTCATCACTATCGAAAGTGATCACTTTATCAGTTGTGAGGGTAGTCATCCTGACTGGTTTGTCTCCCCTCTCAGTCTTAGTTTCCTTTGCATGTCTCTTGGCCGCCGAATACGAAGTCCCACAAATGTCGGATCCTCCTGAAATAAAGTTAATTATTTTGGCATCTGCTGGGGGTGATGCTGCTCGTTCAGGATCCTTCTCAGGATCCTGCCCTTTATTCTTCTTTCTTCCCAGCAAATCCTTCAGATACCCTTTGCTTAACAGGTAACTTATTTCTTTCCTTAAAGCAATGCAATCTTCGGTCATATGTCCGAAGTCTTCATGGAAGGCACACCATTTGGATTTATCCTTCCAATCAGCTTTCTACTGATTCTTTCCAGGCCACCTAGCTTTGTCTCCTAAACCCTGCATAGCATACATTAACTCAGGTATATTAACAGAAAAGCAGTATTCAGATAAGTCAGGATATTCTTCAGGATCCTCGTCTTCAACAACATTCACTTTCTTGTTATCATTTCTACCATATGGCTTGGAGCGATATGGTTTATACGAGGATTCTAGTTTCCTGTTGGTTGATTCGTAGGTTGAGGTATAATTCATCCTCTCTTGCATCTTTTTGTCATCTTCCAAGCGGATATATCTCAAAGCCCTGTTACGAGCTTCGTCGAGATTCCTGCAGGGATTCATTACAAGATCCTGATAAAACTGAGAATCCTTTTGTAAGCCCATCTTAAAAGCCTGCACAGCTGTTGCAACATCAAGATGTGGGATATCCAAGGATTCTCGACTAAACTTGTTCACATAATCCCTCAAGGATTCCTGAGGTCCTTGAGTTATCCTGTAAAGATCACTGGTTAGTTTCTCAAAACTCTGACTGCAAGAAAATTGACTGTTAAATAAATTAACCAAATGAGCAAACGAAGTAATTGAGTGAGGAGGAACATTTAATAGCCATTTTAAGGCTGATCCTGTCAAGGTAGAACCGAATCCCTTGCATAAGCATGCTTCCTTGAGATCTGGAGGGATAGGATTGATTTCCATCCTTTCCCTATACTGGGTAATATGCTCTTCAGGATCTGTAGTCCCGTCGTACAGTTTCATGTTGGGGGTCTGAAATCTTTTTGGGATTTCAGCATCACAGATAGGATATGCAAAGCGGGATATCCTGTGGCTGTCTTGAGATACTTCCGGAATTGGCTGGACCACTCCAGGTACACTGGATATCATGTCCTTCAATTTCTGAAGCTCCCTAGTAAATGTTGACGTCATACCTGCATCCTGCAAAGATCCATTGTTGTTAGTAGCAAGAATATTATTATTTGACACGTTACCGGTCTGAGGATTTTGTCCATATCCTACAACATATCCTGAGCTCCTCACAGTTGACATCCTGACCGAGGAGGGTATCTCAGGGGTATGATTCTGAGAATGGCTTGGGACGATGTTCCCCCGGTTATCCTCAGTGTAAACTGCAGAACTGAAGTTCAAAGCCCTGGGCTGTATAGGAGTGACAGTTTCTTCAGCAGGTCTACTCGAGCTAGCTTTTAAGAGTTGTATTTCTCTTAACAGCATTTGGTTAGTTTCCTGTTGCTGCCTCATTTGTTCATGCACACTTCCAAATAAAGTTAGAATTTCATCATTAGAGGCTAAAATGGGAGCAGATCCCTGAACACTCCGAGTAGGGATAATATCCTGTGGTTGTGAAGAAACTGGCATCCTTGGAGGAGGTGGTGGAAGCACCGAACCGGTAGTAGCAGAAGTCATAGCGGACATAGTGGAGGAGCTCATGTTTGATCTTGAGGCCATTGAAAACAAGTTAGAAAAAAGTTTTGACAAAAGAAAACCGAATAATGATTTTACTAAAGTTTTTAGCAAAAATAGCACCACTTGCCCCACGGTGGGCGCCAAATTGTTTTGGTCAAAAATTACCGAAGCAATTAAGTGATCAAATTAGTTAAGTGAGGTAGTGTGCTAGAAAAGTGTGTCGAAAATATGTTACTCAAGTTATTTGCAAAAACAGTTTCAGGATACGGCTCAGGATATAGAGTTGTATCTTTGATCAAACGATGAGCAAAAATGTAAAGGGTGACACAGGATGTACGAGGAAAGCCCTTGATCAATTTAGATCGCCGACACAAAACCTCGGGAGCTGACAATCGCAGCTGCCTTGTTCTTCTATTCCTTCAAATATCAGGATACAGTGCAGGATGTGGTGCGGATCAACTAGGTGTTACAAAGTAATTTGAATACAAGTGTTTGAATACAGTGCAGAAAGTTCCAGGCAAGCCCAGGAGATGCCACCCTGGGAGGAGCTGGACCGCCAACTGGAAAATAGCGACCTCATCGGACCTGCCGATGAAAACCTCTTTGGTTACCCAGCAGAAGCACAACTTCCAGTTAATCTGGAACCTGCTATCCCAGATCCTATTATCCACCCCCGACCTCTACCAGGAGAGCTAGAAGAATGGTGGACCACTGACTGGCAGTTTCAGAATCTTTTAAATAACCCTAACACCTTTTCCCCCAATTTGACCCTGAGCCTCCACTACATCCACTATGAGCACAGAAAACCTGGCTGAACTCCGCCACTACGGCGAGGAGCTGGTGGACGTAGGAAATAGAATCCGAGAAGTGGGGGAAAGGATATCATGGAAATACGACGAGAGAGAACGTCGTTTCTGAAGTTCCAGCTGACAGGGATCGTATGAGGTTGTGGGAATGTGTGTTTAATAATAATATAATAATAAAAATATAATCATGTAAAATAACCTAAAATAAAACTTTTGTAAGATAACTGGTGTGTACGGACGCATACTAATATATAAAAATATGGACGTGGCAAAGTCGAAAATTTTGGCTATACGTGTTAACATGATTACTTGCGATTGTTTTGTTGTGTTTGATTGTTATTTATTTTGTGCTAATCACTTATATATATATATATTAATTACCAGATGGAACATGCTGGTAATGAACCACTTAACGAGGTTAACCAATCTGAACAAAACCATGAAGATCAATTTCTGAATAGGCAAGATATAGAGAACATCGTTACCCAGGGAATAGCAAATGATATTCCAGCAATCCTTGCTGCTGCCCGAAATCCAGTTGAACCTCCACCACCTATTCCCAGCAAACATACTTGTGATGATAATTTCAGTAATAGTGTAAATGGAGGCGACAACAATAATAATAATGATGATGTGATACAAGCCCCATTTCTTAAAAGAATGAAAGCTGCAACGCCTGGTTGCACTTACAAGGAATTTCTTGCCTGTAAACCGGTGGAATTCGCAGGAAATGAAGGGGCAACGGCTGCACTGCGTTAGTTAGAGAAAACCGAAGCAGTAATTAAAATAAGTAAATGTGCCAAGGAAGATAAGGTCATGTACGCGTCACATCTTTTTAAAGAAGGGGCGCTAGAATGGTGGAATACGGTACTAGAAGCCAAGGGAAGCGATGTGGCCTATGCCATGAGTTGGGAAGAGTTCAAGCGGCTGGTAGAAAGGAAACTTTGCCCCGAATATGAAAAGGAACAAATGACAAATAAGTTCCTCAATCACCGGATGGTAGATGTTGATTGTAAAGGGTATACTTCGAACTTCTTCGAGTATGCTAGAGTTGTACCTACCCTGGCCTCGCCAGAACCGGTACTTATTTCTCGCTACACCTGGGGTTTGATTGGCGAAATTCATGACATTGTCAAAGCTGCAAGACCCCGCACTATTGACGATGCTGTGGAATTAGCCAACACATTGACCGACGGGCTGGTACGCACGCGAGAAGAAAATCGGAAGAAAGAAGTGGCCCAAAAGATTACCCAAGGATTCCGTGTGGGTAATAGTAGTAATTTCAAGAAAAAGGAAACCGGGCAATCTTCTACTGTTTCATTTTGCAATACCTGTAAAAGAAAGCATTTTGGAAAATGCAAAGGATATTGCAATTTCTGCAAAATTCCAGGACATCAAGAAGAAGATTGCAGGAGGAAGAAATCAACAATCTGCTTCAACTGTGGAGAAGCTGGACATTTTAGGCCAGACTGTCCTAAATTGGTCAAACCAGCAGACAACAAAGCCAAACCTGCAGAAGGAACTACCAAAAAGAATGCAAGAGCATTCCGGTTGACTACCTAAGAAGCGGAGCTCATTCCAGATGTGATAGCTGGTACGTTCCTAGTTCATGACGTTTATGCGAAAGTATTATTCGACTATGGTGCAAACCAAAGTTTTATAAATACTTCATTCTGCCAAGCTCTTAAACTACCCTTAACCAACCTTAGATAAATTTTTACTATCAAAACGGCAGATGGGAATTCTGTTAAAATAGATAAGGTTTTGCGAGAAGGAAAGATAGAACTCTTAGGCCAAAATTTTCTGCAAACCTGTTACCTATGGATTTAGCCGGATTCGATGTTGTATTAGGAATGGATTGCCAACCATGCTCGAATCCTCTGTGATAAGAATTCCATAGAAATTCATACACCCACAGGAGAAATAGTTGTGATTACGGGATATAAGCCCCGTAAACCACTGAAATTCATTTTAGTAATGAAAGTGGCCAGTTATTTAAGAAAACAAGGAATAGTGTATATGATTTCGGCAATCATCAACACTAAAGATAAGGAACTTAAGGAAATTCCAGTAGTATCAGAATACCCGGATGTATTTCCGGAAGAACTACCTGGATTACCACCCGATAGGGAAGTAGAATTTAGAATTCATCCAATTCCTGTAACTACACCGATAGCCAAAGCACCTTATCGGTTAGAACCCACCGAAATGCAAGAATTGAAAAAGCAGTTAGATGAATTATTAAGTAAAGGATTCATACAACCTAGTTCATCCCCGTGGGGAGCTCCAGTGTTGTTTGTGAAAAAGAAAGATGGGTCAATGAGAATGTGTATTGATTATAGGGAATTGAATAAGGTTACAATTAAGAATCGATACCTATTACCTATGATTGATGATCTTTTTGATCAATTGCAAAGAGCTAGATATTTTTCTAAGATAGATTTACGCTCCAGATACCATCAGTTGAAAGTACAAGAAGAAGACATACCTAAAATTGCTTTCAGAACTAGGTATGGTCATTACGAGTTTACAGTCATGCCCTTTGGACTAACAAATGCTCCTGCAACATTCTTGGACATGATGAATATGATCTGTAAACCGTATTTGGATAAATTTGTAATTGTCTTTATCGACGATATACTCATTTATTCTAAAAGTCAGGATGAGCATTGTGAACACCTGCATGCGCTCTTAACTTTGTTAAGACAAGAAAAGTTATACGCCAAATTCTCGAAGTGTGAATTTTGCTACAGGAAGTACAATTTTTAGGACACATGGTGAATCATGAAGGTATTCACGTAGATCCCTCCAAAATAGAGGCGATTACCAAATGGAAGGTCCTGCAAACAGCTATGGAAGTTGGAAGTTTTCTAGGATTAGCCAGATACTATAGACGGTTCATTAAGGATTTTTCCAAAATAGCAGTACCATTAACTAAGCTAACCTGTAAAGCAGTAAAGTTTGAATGGGGATCTAGGCAAGAAGAGGCTTTTAATATTTTAAAGCAAAGATTAACAAACGCCCCAATTCTGGCCTTACCAGATGGGACAGAAGATTTTGAAGTTTATTGTGATGCTTCTAAACTAGGATTAGGATGTGTGTTAATGCAACACAAGAATGTAATTACGTATGCTTCAAGGTAATTGAAAAAGCACGAAGAAAATTATACGACGCATGACTTAGAGTTAGGAGCCATAATTTTTGCCCTTAAAATTTGGAGGCATTATTTGTACGGAAGTAAGTTTACCGTCTATACGGATCATAAGAGTTTAAGATACATATTTGGGCAAAAAGCATTAAATATGAGGCAAAGAAGATGGATGGAAATTCTAAGTGACTACGACTGTGATATTCAATATCACGAAGGAAAGGCAAATGTAGTTGCAGATGCCTTAAGTCATAAGTATCATGAAAAGCAAAAGCGAGTTCGTGCTCTTAGATTAAGTTTACAATTAGACTTAATGGAACAACTGAAAAATATTCAGGAAACAGCAATCAAGGATGATCCTGAAGGAATGAAAGGACGAGTAAAAGAATTAGAACAAGGTAGTGATGGAATTTGGAGATTCCATAAGAAAAGGATTTGGGTACCTAAGCAAGGAGAATTAAGAAATAAGATTTTAGATGAAGCCCATAAATCTAGGTATACCATGCATCCTGGAAATAATAAGATGTACCAAGATTTAAGAAATAATTTCTGGTGGATAGGAATGAAAAAAGACATAGCTAGATATGTATCTAAGTGTCTTACTTGTTCACAAGTTAAGGTAGAACACCAGAAACCTTCAGGTCTACTGCAACAATTAGAAATGCCTGTATGGAAATGGAAACTCATAACCATGGACTTTGTTACTAAGTTGCCCAAAACCAGAAAAGGTGACGCAATTTGGGTAATTGTGGATCGATTAACCAAATCAGCTCATTTTCTACCCATGAAAGAAACCTTTAGCATGGAAAGGTTGGCAAAGTTATATGTAGATGAAGTAGTATCTTTACATGGAGTTCCACTCTCCATTGTATCGGATAGGGATAGTCGTTTTACTTCGCATTTCTGGACAAGTTTGCAAGAGGCCATGGGGACTAGACTAAATTTAAGTACTGCATACCATCCTCCAACAGAAGGACAAAGTGAAAGGACGATCCAAACTCTGGAAGACATGCTCCGGGCATGTGTGATAGATTTTGGAGGAAACTGGGACAACCATTTACCTTTAATTGAATTTTCCTATAACAATAGTTATCATTCAAACATCGAAGCTGCCCCGTTCGAAGCACTGTATGGACGTAAGTGTAGAACTCCAGTTTGTTGGGCAGAAATAGGAGAAAGTCAATTATCAGGTTCTGAAATCGTGCAAGAAACTACCGACAAGATCACTCAAATCAAAGAAAGACTGAAAACGGCTCGAGATCGCCAGAAGAGTTATGCTGACAACCGACGTAAGCCACTGGAATTCCAGGTTGGAGACAGAGTACTATTGAAAGTTTCTCCTTGGAAAGGAGTAGTTCGGTTCGGTAAGAAAGGAAAACTGAGTCCAAGATACATAGGACCATTCCCCGTAATTCAACGCATATGACCAGTTGCTTATCGCTTACAACTACCAGAAGAGTTAGCCGGGGTACATGATGTGTTTCATGTATCCAACCTCAAGAAATGTTTATCTGATGAATCCCTAGTAGTACCTCTTCAAGATATAGAGGTAAACGAAAAGCTAAAATTCGTTGAGAAACCACTTCAGATAGAAGACAGAAAGATTAAATTCCTCAAACACAACAGATTGGTACTGGCCAAGATCAAGTGGGATTCAAAAAGAGGACCTGAGTACACCTGGGAGCTGGAATCAGAAATGAAGCGAAAGTATCCTCACTTATTTCAATAAATCTCGAGGACGAGATTTTAAATAAGGTGGGGAGCATGTATGGACTTGCAAAAATGTCCAAAAACGACCCATAAGTGAAAACCCAGACCCCTGAAACCCTAATGTGCATGAAAAACCAAGAATTTGAGAAAATTGGTTTTCACGCGGGCCGTGTAAATGTAAGCATATGCTTACGCGGGCTGCGTCAACTCAAAGTTGACCGGATAAGCGATACAGGCCACGTGTCGCACGCATAGCAGACCTACCTGTGACACGCTAGCCCTAGTCGTAGACTAGGTGGCCCTCGCGGGCCGCGTAAGATTAAGAGAGGGTTTACGCGGGCCGCGTAAAACCCAAAAATCAGTTATAAATAGACCATGACATGGGCTTTCATCTGTGTTCGAAAACTTCAATCAAAAACGAAGTTTACTGCTCAAAATCGAAATTCTAAGTAGGGAAACGCTGCTACGATTACAGGGTATTAACTCGATCACTACTACGATACAATGTCCGATCGATTGAAACCAATCCGATGGATGTTTAAGTGCTTCCCAAATCAGGGTTATACTTTGTCATTCGTCGTGAGGGTTTTAATCTCGTGAGCTTATCGTAAATGTTGTATTAAGTTACTTACCTAGTTTCGTGTGCATTGTCATTTAAACAGGTCACAAGGCTAAATCAGTAGGCTAAACTCTGCCCGTCTAAATTTGTAATGTGAGTCATTCTCTTTTTATCAACAATGTTTTACAATACTCCAACCATTTTCAAAAGTTATAATTATAGGGATTAAGTCATGGTTATCTTAAATCACTGGCAAGTGGGGTATTGTGCACATTACTAATTTCTCACGATTAGGTTCATCAACCTAACAGTGATACTCATCACTACTTGGGTGAAAGGACCCAATAGTGGTATGACCATCGTCACCAGGGTGTGACACGGCGCCAGATAAAAAATAAGATAGTAGCCATTGTAATCGCTCTTATGCTGTAATTCATAGTTATGTGTCGTTTTATCAAATTTGAGTGACTCGCCAGTATTTCCCCGCTGATAAAATATTTTTAAAACATGTTTCATATGACCTACTGTGAATCAAGGAAAAGTGTTACGGAGCACTAATAAAGCTTGAAGTGGTGGCTCAGTTAAATAAATAAACATGTTTTGTAAAACAGGGAATTTCCTCGTGAAATTCCTCTAATGTAAATTACGGGGTTTATCCCAAATTATGAAATAAAATAATTGGGCATCTTCAAGTCTTAAAAGATCCTGTTAACACTTCCGCTGTCAACTCAAATAATAAATACCACGGGTTTCTGTCCTGCGGCTCCTAGACCGGGTAAAAATCGGGACGGGGGTCGTGACACTATCAGCTATAACTTCATTGACTTGGTTTTCTTACAAATGTACCCTTTCCCTTGGAGAGCTTGGATTTACGGTATGACAGAATCTTCGTGGGCTTTTGTTCTGGTTAATGGTCCCCCGCTATCGAATTTCACTGTCATCGCAGGGTTAGACAATGAGACCCGTTATCTCCTTACGTTTTCATCATTACTAAGGTGGGTTTGTTTTTGAAAAGGTAAAAGGTCTGCAGTCTGCGGACCACATCTGCAGGCATCTGCAGAAGAAGAGTTGGACCAAAGGTCTGTAGTCTGCAAGGAGTAGAGGGTTTGTTTTTTTGTTCTACAAAAAGATCTTCTCAACACACACAAACACACACTTTACACACACAAACCTCTTGTTCTCTCTCTCTGCATCACCACCGCCACAACCATCTACCTCACCACCACCACAACCACCCACCCCCGTCGCAACCACCTACCCCCGTCACAACCACCCACCCCCGTCGCAACCACCTCCACCGAAACCCTAATTTCACCATCTTCAAGGGTTTCGATTTAGGGGTTTCTGAAGAGAGAGAGAGAGAGATCTAGAGAGAGAGTACGAGGAGAGAGAGACGGCGGTGTATACGGCGGCAGTGGTGGTGCAGCTGTGTCGGTTATGGCGGTGGTTGTGGTTCCTGTGACAACGGCGGTGATGATGATGATCGATGAAGATGTTGATGATGATCGATGAAGATGATGACGATGATGTTCGATGATGATGATGATAACAGGTGATGACGGAGATTTTGATGGTGGAGGTGATTGGGGGTGTCGGGTGGAGGAGATGGGTGAACGTGGGGGTGGCGGTGGTGGCGGAGATGTGGTGGTGGAGGTGGTGGCCGGGAATGTGGGGGTGGAGGTGTGGAAGAATAGGTAAAGCTCCAAGAATAGGTAAAGGTTAGTGCCAAGAAGACTTGGGTCAATGTCTGTGCCAAGAAGAGGTCTCGCATACCTTTTTTAATGAAAGGTCTGCGAGAAAACAAACAAGCTGCAGACATGAAACGTCACGCGCGACGCAGACATAAGTGGCCAGAAGTGCTTCTGGCCAAAAAAACAAACACCACCTAAGGATGCGTTGTCTGGTTTTGTATCTAAGGCGTGTTCTATGTGTGAAGATACACATCCGGGTCCGGACATGATCCTTAAAGACGGACCGAACCAAACATGGACAAACACTTTGAAGATATCCGTACACCATGTCGTCGAGGACGGACACCCGTTTAAGTGCGTCTGGACGAATGACCCACCATCACAGTTGACCATTATAAATACCCAGTTCAAGTACACTGCCAAGTACGATTTTCTGAACCTTCGTCCTTATTTTCTCTCTCTCTACCAATACTTATCCTCACGCCGGAGGGTGGTCGCAGAGGGGCCCTCCCATCTCTGCGGCGAGCCTAACGGTTAACTGTTTTGCAGGTTTACTGTTCTTATCTCCTTCAAGATCCAAACTCCCACTTACAGGCTCCGGCCTTGCTTAATTTTGGATCTTCAATTAGCGCCATCCGATTTCACAGCTCACAGTCCTTCACTTTGTGAATTTCTTGAGCAACGAAACAACTGATCTATGGCGGCCTCGAGTTCCATGAATTCGAGATCCATTGATGCTAGTATGCAAACTTCGGCTCCAACAAGTCTTACTTCCACGGTTTCAGCTCCTTTGAGCTCGGGACCAGGAACTACTCTGCCATTCATATTACTGCCAACATCGCAGGCATCTGAGTTCGACGCAGAGTTCATCGCCAAAAACGCGAGTCTCTTACGACGATTAAAAGCTCAACAAGCTAGAGATGAATAAATCCTCGGTTTACGAACCAGGAACTTTCATGACGAAACTCCAGTAAGGACTACGGGTCCACAATTTTCGCCTCCCCCATTTTCTCCACAGTTGTTACTTCGGAAACTTATAACAGATATGTGCAGGGTTCCTCCGGACCATCTCCAGCTATGACGATACGAAATGATTCTCAAATAGAAGGAATCAATGATCCGGAGCCTACCAAACCATATCATCCGGTATCCATGACGGCTAAGTCCAAGTTTAGTGCCCGCATTACTCACGCCAAGCTCCCTCCAAAGCTCAAAATGCCAACTACGGTGAAAAAGTATGACGGTACCACATACCCAGACGATCACATGTTTGATTTCGATGGGGCCGCACGTGTGGAACAGTGGCCGATGCCAGCCTGGTGTTTCATGTTCGCACATACATTAACCGGGGCTGCTCGAGTGTGGTTTGATGCATTGAATGAAGGGGAGATCAATGATTTTGAAGAATTCCGGAGGTTGTTCCTCCAAAACTTCAGCCAACAAAGGCACTACTCCAAAGAGATCATTGAAGTACACAACATTCGGAGAAAGGATGGCGAATCACTCGACAGTTTTATCAACCATTCAATCGAGAAAGTATGCAGATCAATGGGGTCGTAGACCAACTGAGGATATCCGGCTTTTGCCATGGAGTCCGGATTAATCAGTTGGTAGAAAAGCTACACGATAACCTCCCAAAGACGATGGAAGTACTCATGGAGCGAGCCCGAGCTTTCGCCCGAGGGAAAATGCTTGTAATCCGGCACCTGAGACAGATCAGAAGATGTCCTCATGGAAGAAAAATGGAGGGTCTATGTTCGATAAGGCTCCCTCCGGAAGCAGAGGACGAGCACACCCCTACAACAGAAATGATCAATCTCAACGCGGAAGAAGCTCCGGATATAGGTTTTATAATCTATCAGATCTCTCCAAAACTCCCAGTGAGATCCTCAGTGCCAAAGGAGCAAATTTTCCAGCACCCCCAAAGCTTCGGAACCCAGGAGATAAAAATTCTAAGAAGTATTGTGATTACCACCATGCACGAGGCCACAATACAGATGATTGCTGGTCCTTAAAACAAGAGATTGAAAAAGTTGTCCGATCTGGTAAACTCTCGCACCTGGTAAAGGAAATGAAAGAAGGCAAAACCTCCGGTGGTTCGGTAGATAATCCGAACAACCAGTCAGTAATCTGCATGATAAGAAAAACGCAAAACCAAGGCATCAAGCAGACCAATCATCATATGGCCTCTTGGATGCATCAGCTGATCGCCTTCCCGCTGATCACTCCAGGAGAAATCAAAGACGGACCGATCATTGTGTCCGCGGTAACAGCAGGACACAAGGTTCGGAGAATCTATGTTGACAGTGGAAGTGCTTCTGAAATTATGTATCAACAGTGTTTCCAACAACTGGCTCCGAAAACCAAGGCAAAGCTGATACAAGTATTTATGCCGTTGGTAAGTTTCTCCAGAGAAGTAGTTCAGCCGATCGGATAAATCACGTTGCCAACTACGTTAGGTACCGGCAGTTTGGCTAGAACTGTAAACCTAACATACCTGGTGGTTGGGGCTAGATCCGTTCATAACGTCATACTAGGGAGACCAGGGATGTGTGCTTTCGGCATTATCAGTTCCACCATTCATGGATCGTTGAAATTTCCCACTGAAGCTGGTGTAGCAACCTTGCATTCCGAGTCCACCTTGTGTGTAGCAGAAATACGGCAAAGCGAGGGGAGTAATGTACAACCTCCGTATCTCCTCACGGATGAATGGGCTATTCACCCACACTTTCCAAAACAAAAGATTGCTATCGGAGCTCAACTCCTCGAACGTACCAAGAAGCAACTGTGGAAACTATTATCCAGTTCTCTTGATGTATTTGCTTGGCAAACCTCTGACATGGTTGGAGTCCCTCGCTCTTTGGCTGAACACAAGTTGAAAGTGTCGCATTCGGTAAAACCAATCGCTCAGAGGAAGAGAAATATGGCTCCGGTTCATCACAAAGCCATTGCCGAAGATGTACGTAAATTGCTAAACGCCGGAATTATCAGGGAAGTGCGGTATCAAACCTGGGTTTCTAACCCGGTAATGGTTACCAAAAAGGACGGAACCTGGAGGATGTGTGTTGATTTCTCCGACCTTAATAATGCATGTCCGAAGGATTGTTACCCGCTTCCGGAGATTGATTTAAAAATTGATTCCTTGGCGAGCTTTCGTCTTAAATGCTTCCTGGATGCATATAAGGGCTACCATCAGATACAAATGGCTCTGGGAGACGAAGACAAAACGGCATTCGTAACAAATGAGGGCCTCTTTTGTTACACTAAAATGTCGTTCGGGTTAAAGAATGCCGGAGCTACCTACCAGAGGCTGATGGATAAAGCATTTAAGGGTCAAATCGGAAGAAACTTGGAAATTTACATGGATGATCTGGTCATCAAGAGTGAAGCCGAAGATAACATGATTGACGACATACTTGAAACCTTCACTAGGCTTCGGAGTATCAATCTCAAGTTGAACCCTAAAAATGTTCCTTCGGTTTAGAGGAAGGCAAGTTTCTGGGTGTATGGATAACTCAATCCGGAATCCAAGTGCATCCGGATAAGATTCAAGCCGTGATCTCCATGCAGCCTCCAAAAACGGTAAAAGAAACCCAATCTCTAAATGGTAAGCTAGTGGCTCTTCACCGCTTCATTTCCAAGGCAGCTGACCGCACCATTCCTTTCATGAATGTGCTAAAAAGCGTACCGGTAAGGGTCAAATAGAATGGACGACGAAAGCTGATTCGGCATTTCAGGAATTAAAAGTTTGTCTTGGGTCCTTACCCACATTAACCGCACCGATCACCGGGGAAACCGTCACCGTGTATCTCTCCGCTTCTCACTTTGCCATCAGCGCAGTACTCGTGGTACACCGAAACCAAGCACAAATACCGGTTTTGTGAGCCGCGTCTTAAAAGACTATGAGACTCGGTACCCGATGATAGAAAAGTTGGCACTCGCCTTGGTACATGCATCCAGACAACTCCGAAGGTACTTTCAGGCCTTCAACATAGAAGTGCAAACTAATCTCCAAATCCAGCAAATCTTGAGAAAACCGAAGGTCTCCGGACGACTTACCAAGTGGGCGATTGAGCTCAGTACCTTCGACATTACCTACCGAACTCGAGGTCCGGTGAAAGGCCAAGCAGTGGCATATTTTCTTACGGAGGTTCCTATTGGAGAAAGCACCAAGGAAAAACCCATTCTTCCAAAAGTTTGGAACCTGTACACAGACGGAGCCTCCAGCAAAGAAGGGTCTGGAGCTGGTTTAATCCTAATAGATCCGGAAGGGATAGAATACACCTATGCTCTGCATTTTGAATTCAAGACTTCAAACAATGAAGTAGAGTACGAAACTCTTTTAGCCGGACTCCAAACAGCGGCCAAAGCCGGTGCAAGTTCCGTCTTAGCTCATGTTGATTCATTACTAGTCGCCAATCAGGTCAACGGAGAATACGAGGCACGGGAAGAGAACATGATTCGGTATTTAAACCAAGTCAATAGTTTGATATCTACTTTCGATTCATGCAAGATAGTTCACATACCGAGAAGCAAGAATAAAAAAGTTGACGCTCTAAGTAAGCTTGCATCCGTCGCATTCTGTCACTTGTCAAAGGAGGTACTGGTTGAAACCTTGCAAGCCCAGGCTATCAACCAACCGGAGGCCGTGATGTCAATCTCCATACATGAAAAATCATGGATGACCCCGATCCTAGACTATTTGAAAAACGGCACACTCCCGAAGGATAAAGCTCAAGCACGAAAGATGAAAGTAAAAGTGCTTCAGTACCAAGTTCACGAAGAAAAGCTTTATCGAAAGACGTTCTTAGGGCCGCTCCTGAGATGCCTAACTCCGGAAGAAGCCAGCTATGTTATAAGGGAAATCCATTAGGGGATGCGGCATATATTCCGGACCCAGGATGGTTGTGGCCAAAGCAATAAACGCCGGATATTTTTGGTCGGGCCTGCATCAGAGCGCCGTTAGCGAGTTACAAGCATGCGAAGATTGCCAGCGGCACGCCCCAATTAGCCATCGAGCAAAGAACGATCTTGTACCCGTAACCTCGGCTTGGCCCTTCCAAAAGTGGGGAATCGACATCGTCGGTCCTTTCCCCTTCTCCCCCGGAGGAGTGAGATTCCTGTTGGTCGCCATTGATTACTTCACAAAATGTATCGAGGCCAAACCTCTCCGAACCATCACTGGGGATCAAATACTGAGGTTTGTATTAGGGGTGTTCAAAAAAATCCGAATCCAAAACCGAATCCGGAATATCCGAAAACCCGTATCCGAAATATCCGAAAATCGGATAATCGAAAGTTCGGATTCGGATGTTAATTTTCAAAATTTTCGGATAATCAGATTATCCGAATCCGAAACTTAAAAAAAAGAAATATATTGATGTATTATATGTAAGGCCCATTACCCATTTACTAATTTACCTTTAGGGTCCTAACCTAAAATATCGACACCCTTCAAACATTCAACGTCGTCACCCCCTTTCTCCAATTCTCCCACCTTCAATCTCTCCTTCTCCTATCTTTCATCTCCGGTCAACGCTTCCAACAATCAACCACCACCCTTCGCCGCTGACAACCACCTCCTCCACCCTTCTTCCACACATCTAAGATCATCAATCAAACAAAAACCTGATATCAAAACATACCGAAAAGAAGGGTGCCGGTCTTCAAAATCCGATAGGTAGAATCGTCACACATTCTGTCAGAGTCGGTCTTCAATTTCTGGTCGGTATCTTCAGGTTCTCTTGCCTATGAGGACGACTGCTGCTAAAGAACGAAAATCGGCATCAAAAGCTACCAAATCTCCAAAGAAAGCAAAATAATTTAGTTAAATATGAGCTAGTAGACTTTGTTTTGATTATTTGTTTATGATGATTTTTATAGTTTATATGCTCAGATGTGTTCAACTTTGAGAATGAAACCGTTTGTTTATAATTTCTTATATTTTCGGAAGATTATTATGTTAAAATATTTAATGTTTACTTATTTGTTTGCAAATTGTGCGTAATTTCACCATTTTCTATTGTCAAATGTAAACTTGAATATTTGTTGATTGTTTTATGACTTCAGTTTTGCTAAATGTTTGAATGTGAGTGTATTGTCATCCTAAATTCGGATATCAATATTCACTATCCGAAATTTTCGGATATCCGACAAGCGGATTATCCGATCTTGAACACCCCTAGTTTGTATGGGAAAACATAATGTGCAGATACGGAATGCCGCTTTGCATCGTCAGTGATAATGGGAAGCAGTTCGCAGAAAAACCGTTCAAAACTTGGTGCGAAAGAATGCACATTGAACAAAATTTCGCCTCGGTTGCCCATCCCCAGGCTAATGGACAAGTAGAAAGGGTTAATCGTAGCATCGTGGACGGTATAAAAAAACGTCTGGGGAAGGAAGGTGTTCCCTGGGCAGATGAACTTCCGCACGTCCTATGGGCGCACCGGACGATGCCAAAGACAAGCACAAGGGAAACTCCTTTCAGCTTGACGTATGGATCGGAAGCGGTCATTCCTGCCGAAGTTGGCATCCCTACTCCCCGCATGCAGCAAAGCCAAGAGGAAAATGAACAGCAACTCCGTCTGAACCTCGACCTGGCCGAAGAACGAAGAGAGCTCGTAGCTATTCGCGAAGCAAAGTACAAAAAAGAGTTGGAAAAACATTACAACTCAAAGGTAAAAAATGTCCGGTTTAAAGAAGGAGAATATGTCATGAGAAGAAATGATGCTAGCTTGGCCGAGGGAACAGGAAAGATGACTCCAAAGTGGGAGGGACCCCACGTGGTCAAAACCGCCGGAAAGAATGGTGCTTACATTCTCTCCAAGATGGATGGAACTCCCGTTCCTCGTACATGGAACGGGATACATCTCAAAAAGTGTTACCTTTGAAGAATCTTAGAGTATGTTAAAATAATCTTGTAATGCGGAGGCTGTGTTCCGCACCATTTCTACTTTTCTTGTACTGTGGAGGGTTTTACCCGCATCTTTTTATTTTTTCATGAATTGCGGAGGGTATTACCCGCACTTATTAAACGTTTTTACCAGTATGTACTATCCGGAGAATATACTCCGGAGTATTTAAATAGAATGCATGATTTTTCTGTCATTAACAAGTTGCTACATAAAAATTGCCATCGGCCGAATCAGGGACGCTAACCCTAAAAAGTAAGGACGGACTGGCTTAGTTCGCATCTTTACTTTCACTTAAAAATTATCCTAAGTGTACAAACAAGACGGATCCGCACATCAAAAAGAACGTTCTAAAGCAAAAGAAAAAATGCAATCATGAAAAGCATGGACGCATGTAAAACAAAGTGATTACATCAAAAATAACCGGATTAGTGTAACCGGAAGTCATTCAAACCATTTACAAAATAAAGGATAATTGTCAGGTACACAAAACGGTAAAAACGATAAATCACTGTAGAAGTACGAACTAAACCAGGACGATCGTATATGTCCACCTAAAAAGTTTAACCAACTAAAAATTACAAAGGTGCATACCCCAAATGACCAGGTATGTCCACCTCATTCCCTCGATGATGATCCTCTGGCAAAGGAAAGTGCATCCTTAATTTTAGCAAGCGCTTCATTTATGAGCTTCGGAAGGTCATCCACCACCGGAAAAGTCAAAGACTCATAGTAGGCAATGGCAGTGTTCAGGTCAGCCTCGGCATTTCGGTTCAGCAAAGGGACCTCTGCATAGGGGGTTTTCTTCTTAAGTGCATGAACGTATCCCTGATGAAGACCGGTATTAACTCCAATAGAGCTCATGGCGTTATTCACTGCTGCCACGGCCGCAGTCATTTCCGGTCCTCGGTGAACATTTCTTGCCAATAATTAGGCTCCTTCTGAAAGAAGCCATGCTTTGGTTGCCTGCAAATCTTCAACCTTTGCCTCCAAATCAGCATTCTCCAGCTTGAGCTCTTCAACCTCGGCCCTACGATGACCCTTCATCTCATCAATCCGAGCTTTTAACTCGGCCTCCCCTGTTTTGAGAGCATCACGTTCTGATAAAGAGTGTTAGAAAAATTTAAAGAAAAGATGCAAGAAATAATAAAAAAGAGGAACGAACCTGCAAGCATTCTCTCATACGCCGAACGAGCATTGGACACAGTCTCTTCCATCTTGGCCAGAACCTCCTTGTGCTCCTCATCCTTCTTCTTGGAAGACTCAGCAAAACCTCGCAACTCTGCTGAAATCTTGTCTCGCTCCTCCGAAGCAGAAGCAACAACAGCCTGGTACGATTGATTCTGAGTAGTCAATGATTTGATTTTCTCCTTCTGAGCCATGAGGTCTTGAGAGAGTTGGGTAAGCTTCTTCTCAGCATCCAGAGTCTTTTGTATTTTACGTTTCAAGGAAAGGATTTCCTTCTCCAGATTCTCCTTCACTGACTCTGCTTCAACCCATCTACGGTATAACTCCGTCACATATACATTAGACTGAGCCTGGTTTGACAAATCCGCCGCACCTAAATCTGGATTCTTCATCTTCCTGCTCCGCACATGATCTAACGGGGTGCTAAATATTGAAAAGAAATGTTCTGGCGACAAAATCATCCATCACCGAGTCTTTGTTCCGAATATCCTACTCTGGAACAAACTTCTCGTCAGTTGTCGCCGGATTGATTTCCATATCATCCGCAAATACATCTGCATAGCGAAAAAAATGACATCAACTCGGGTCCGAACCAAGATGGAGAGATAGAAGATACTTGATCTTCTTCATCACCAATAAAGTAGTCCGGACCCAAAGAGGAGTCCAAAATTGTACCTGAAAAGGTTACCATCTTCGGCTCACTATGAGTTTTTCCATCCCCTTTGTTCGTAATCACCGGATTCTCCACTTCCATGCTTTCTGCTTCATTTACGGGGAGAAAACCTCTGGAAAAAGTGGGGGTGGGTGCAGAACGGGCCCTGGCGGCTTCCTCCCTCGATGACTTCCCACCAGAAAGGTGTTCATCAAGTTCAATCATCACATCGTCGCTAGAGTGGGAAGAACTCTTCTTGTTTTTCTTCATCTTCGGCATGGGGAAAGGATCGGAAGAACAGATTTGAAGGGACTCATTTTTTCTCCTGCGGATAAAACCCTTCGGCTCAACATCAGAAGTAACACCTTTGCTTTTTAGGGAACCAGAAAGTTGATACTTCAAGGCTTCGTCCAAACTCCGTACCTTCGGATCACTATCCACATCATCAAGAATAGACCCCTTCCCAGCTTGAGATCCGGATGACCCAGCAGCACCTTTTGTAGGCTTCGGCACAGAAGAAGTGGCATCAGCAACAGATGGTTCAGAAGTACCTTGACCAGTCAGGGGACGAATCTCCTGAGCTGCCGAAGCCACTTGCTGCATAAAGGGGACTTCACCTTCAGCTTGTTCGTCAAAGTCAAAATACAGAACGTTGAAGTTCGGAATCTTCAGTGCATCCTTAAGCGACATCTTGTTTCCTGCACATAAAAAAGAAAACCTAAGTTAGAAAATAAAAAGAAAAGGAAAGATTTCGAAGGGAAGGTAGGCTTACTTTTACACTTCGTGCGGATAACCGGCCAGTCCCTATTCCCTCGGCCCCAGGAAAAACAAACCCGTCCTCACAAAAGAAAATGTTCGGGAAGAGGGCGGATAGGGGACTTGTTCTCAATCAGGGATCTGGTTAACTCTTTGTTGAAAACAAAGTCATCGCCCAGGTCAAAGGACATGGTTTGGTCCTTGAACCTCCATACCATCTCCACCGGAAGACAACGGTCATCCACCCAGAAAAAATTATCTTTCTAGTTCAGCTGGATCTTTCATCCCCGGAAGGACTGGGGACTCCCTTCCGCTGGGCAAAGGTATACCAATCGCCGACTGAAATAAACTCATAGAAATATCTAAAGACATCCAGATCCGGTATGTGGTCCAAAGCCCTACAGGAGATCTTAAAATGATTTATGCGGCATATTTCGAAAGGGTTCACTTGGTAAAGGTGAACCCAGAAGTACCGAAGAACCCTAATTAAAAATTTCAAGAAGGGGACCCTGTAATTTGCAAAGTTGCACACACGGGTGTACAAAGGGAACTTCCCCTGATGAAAGGGATATATAGCTTCATTCTTCGAAGGAATGACCGAGTTGAGACCCAAAGGAATGTTATATTCCTGGACGAACTTATCCAACTGACGTTGGGTAAGAACGCTAAATCTTTCAGCAAGATTATCCTTGCCAGGGGCCATGATAGTAACGAAGAAAAGAACGCACCTTTTAAGAAGAAGAAGAGGAACGAACAAGGAGGGTAACAAGTTGAGAGGAAAACTTGAGAGTAAAAAAAAAGATGAAAAGTAAAATGTAAAAAGGGTTTTTATAGGAAGTTTAAGTCGGTTTGGGCCTGTCCAACCAAACCGTCACTTCAATAGGCGATCGTGATTCCCAAGACGGGGTTTCGTAACCGTCACATGCGGGTGACTGACGGTCAAACAACTTACATTACCTACGCCACGTCAGCACCATTTAAATAATGCCACGTTATTTGGTCAGATGCGATAAAAAAAACATTTTATTAAGTCCTTAACAGAACTTAACAAACTGGGGGACTTGAAGATACATATCCGGGTCCGGACATGATCCTTAAAGACGGACCGAACCAAACATGGACGAACACTCTGAAGATATCCGTACCCCATGTCGCCGAGGACGGACACCCGTTTAAGTGCGTCTGGACGAATGACGCCATCACAGTTGACCATTATAAATGCCTAGTTCAAGTACACTGTCAAGTATGATTTTCTGAACCTTCGTCCTTATTTTCTCTCTCTACTTTCTCTCTCTACCAATACTTATCCTCACGCCGGAGGGTGGTCGCAGAGGGGTCATCCCATCTCTGCGGCGAGCCTAACGGTTAACTGTTTTGCAGGTTTACTGTTCTTATCTCCTTCAAGACCCAAACTCCTACTTACAGGCTCCGGCCTTGCTTAATTTTGGATCTTCAATGTGCATTCTAGAAGGCATCGTTACCCCTAATAATGGTTTAGCTTTATCTCACCTTATATATGCGAATGATGTTATCTTAGTTGGAGAGTGGTTGCTTTTAATGTTAAAAACAATGCAAGGCTTATAAGGTGCTTTCATTTTATGCCCGACTTAAGATTAACTTTCATAAATCTTTTCTTTTTGGCATTGGGGTGGATCTGGTCTCTCTTGAAACCATGGCAACTTTACTTCACTTTAAACATGGCTCCCTTCCTTCGTTTATTTGGGTTTACAAGTGGGTTCAAATATGAATCATGTAAAGCAATGGGTTTTTGTTATTGAAACCTTATAGCTTGGTCTCTCTAAATGGAAAGTATCAAATTTGCCCATCAATGGGAAGGTCACTTTCCTAAAGTCGGTCTATGTTTGTCTGTTTTTTTTTTTTTAATTTCTCTCGTCTTCATATAACCTCCTTAAGGTTATTGATAGATGGAAATTATGAGGACTTTTTACGGGGAGGTAACGAGGATATAAAGGAAACAAATTGGGGGGTGCTTGGACATAGTTATCGATCAATAGGATTGGGGTGGGTTTGGGCTTGGGTCTGTTAGGAACATGAACCTAAGTTGGTCTGCTTGATGGTGTTGGCCTTTTAAAAGGGAGGACTGAAGCTTATTGTGAAGGGTAATTATTGCTTTCCATACCACCTCGAGCGACGAGTCAGTGATCTCGGTGGATATAACCTTATCAATGTATGGAATAATATTTATAAGGCAGTGTTGGCCCTAGAGATCGTGAACATAGATATTTACATCATTTAAAAGGTGTGATTAAGAATAGGTCAAATGTTTGTTTATGGGTTAACAAGTGGGCGGGAACCGATCCTTTAATGTGATTATTTCTTGCATTATCTAGTTGGAAGCCTCTAAACGTGTATGGGCTGACTTTAATTTGGTCTTGTTCTTGTCATACAAAACCATCATCTGCTTAGCAATGTCGTGACCTATCCAAATGCTACGGTCTGTTGGGGTGCATCAAGCTTCAAGAAAATGAGGGTACTTGGGATTGGTCGGGTGATTAGATGGGTGTTTTCACTGTCTAATCAATGAGGGATTACTTCAAGGCTTGACCGACTTGAACTTGAAGTGGCATATTGATTGGAATTGGTGCCTCCCTATGAAGGTGAACATATTGGTTGGAGGGCCGGAATGGATCGGCTTTCCACACTAGACGCGCTTCGAAGAAGGAATATGATCATCACTTCCTTGATGTGCCCTTTATGCGGAGAAGATTACGAGACCATCAATCATATTCTTATCTCCTGTTATATCGCCATCATCATTTGGCAGATGGTCAACGTTTGATGCAAGACCCTTCCTCTCTACGTCTTTTCACTTAGAGATCTTATGGATTTCTCTCTTTCGTAGTGGTTTATTAAAAAAAAAACTCATAATGAGGTGGTGTTTTCAGAGAAGAAGGTCTTTGTGTTCAAAATGTTAGCAGAGATTAAGGCTATCATGTTTCAATGGGTTATAAAAGTAGGTTCGCGTTATAATTGTTAGATTGACGGAGTTGGTATAATTTTAATTTTCCGAGTAATTAGTTGGTATAATATTTTCGTCTTCCAATTATTTTTAACCATATCATTTCATCAAAATTTTATCAAAGTGACATCCATAGTTAGGGCATGTTTGGGTAAGCTTTTAGAAACAACTTATTGACTTATTGGCTTCTTGGAAAAGTCAGGATTTTGTGACTTATTGACTTATTGGCTTTTTCCCCTCACATACACCCTCTTTGCCAAACATCATTTTAGACCTTATGACTTTTCAAAAAGCCAATAAGTCAATAAGTTGTTTCAAAAAGCTTACCCAAACATGCCCTTATTCTCGATTAAAGTCACCAAGGATTGTGATCACATGTATCGCACCTCAAAAATTCCACATCTACATGCTAATCAAATATGACGTGGAGGCATATCATTGAACGAAGTACCATGTTTTACACACCCGGTCACACAGGATTACAACAACCGTGTCTCTCTTCCTATCTCAAATTACCAAAATCCCCCCCACACTTTCTCCAAAATCCCGAACCAGCCCTTACCCCCATTGATGCTCAGGACAACACGCGAGCGGCGAGTCTGCCTTCGTTCTTCCGCACACATTTTTAGGGCGTATCAGTCACCATTGTCATCTCTCTCTCTCTCTCATCATTTCCATCACCTTATTTCTCTCTCTAGAAACCACCGTTGATCGGACGCTATTCACCGCCTGAATAATGACTATGGTCACTCCACAGCCGCTAGATGTATATATATCTCTCTCTCTGTATATATATATATATATATATATATATATATATATATATATATCTCGTTATGTACATCTGATTACGTTTAAGCGTTATGTTTTGTTCGGTTGTAGCATCTTTTACATTATAGATTTTAATTATTTGGTTTTGTGATCGTGCTAGGGTTTTGTAATGTAGTTCAATTGGCAATTTGAGTGTGACTTTACTCAGTTAGGGTTTTTATTTTTATGTTTGGGGAAAAATTAGGGTTTTTATTGGATTGGATATTTCATGATTTATTTGTATATTTTAATTTGACAGCAAGAAGATGAGGAGATGCTAGTGCCACACACTGAGCTAGTGGACGGTCACGGGCCTCAACCGGTGCAAGGACCGGTCGCTTTCGATGGTACTCCGCCTATTGAAGTTCCTCAGCCTATGGAAGGTTGTTGCTTTGCTTTATGTGTTTATGTGCTTACTTAAATTATGGTATATATGTGTGTACATTTATGGATACGCTTTGTCATTTCAAATTATAAATGAATATCGCTTGAGGTGAAAAGCTATGTGTGTGCGCATGGTGTGAGTGATCACTTATACATGTTGCTTTGTTCGTTTCATTTGGAATTTGAGATGTTCTTATATGGTTAATTAACTTTTGATTTTACTAATTTGGATAGTTGTGGGTCAACCTGGAGTTCTTAGCACATCAGAGAATCAAGCAGTGGAGGAACCTCAGGTGACTACGTTTACATGGCGTATTGAGAATTTCTCTCGTCTGACAAACAAGAAGCTCTATTCTGATCCCTTTGTGGCCGGTGGACATAAATGGTAAATGATAGTTGTATCTGTACAATATTTGTTTATTTATGCCTGTCTATTATGTTTTTGTTTCCCTTAGGAAACAATGTGGACCATTTGTCAGAGTTGTGGGTTTATTTTTGGCAGGCGTGTGCTTATATTTCCAAAGGGAAACAATGTGGACCATTTGTCCATGTACTTAGATGTTGCTGATTCCTCATCCTTGCCATATGGCTGGAGTAGATATGCACAATTCAGCTTGGCTGTTGTTAATCAGGTTCACAGCAAGTTCACCGTAAAGAAAGGTATTTTTCATGTTTGTGTTGTTGATGGCAGAGAAATTATGCTTTTATGTAATTTTGTTTTGCTAGAGAGCAGCTCATAGTTTTACTCATGTTTCTTGTATTAGAAACCCTTTCCATTTTATCGGTTTTAGCAAGGAATTGATAATGCTTATTTATAACTTATATCTTGCAATCCATTTGATGTTATCACTATTTATTTAATTGATAAATTTGGACTTCAATCAAGAAATCTCAGAGGAGTTGCGCCATTTTGATCACACAAATGATCACCTTATTCTATATTTTAAGGAAATATATTTTAATGTACTATGCTAATATGCTTATAGTGGAGTGAGAGAATAAAGATGTTACATGTTCCTTGACATTCTTGAGCCATTTTAAAATAATAATACTTAATAGGATTGGCTTAAATTAGGAAAATGAAGATATTTTTTGAGCTTTTTTTTATATTTATATCATTAAATTATTATTTTCATAATCGAGAATTAGTGAATTACTTAAGAATGGTAGGTAAACGGGCAACAAGCTGCGCCCATAGTTGTTAATGGCGAATAGTGACAAGGTACCAATATGCTACATAGCGAATAGCGATAAATAGCGGGCGCTATTTTATAAATAGCGATACACTAGAATTTTTTTTATATGTATATTATATCAAAATATGCTGGTATATACGCTAATTTACATGTATATTTAACAAAAACCTAAAATCGAACTATTTTATAGCTATATTTAATCACCTATTATATTTAAAAATGAAAAAATAAACTGAAATTCCGCTATTTATCGCCACATACCCTATAGCGACCTTCGACCTATACGCTACACTATTTTCTATGGCGACCGCTATTGACAACTATGGCTGCGCCGCAACCCCCTTTTGAATAGCAAAGCCATTTCTACTGAAAACAAAACCCTGGTTCCTTGACGTCAAGCGTTTGCTATGCACTACTTTCTGCACTCTGTCCAGGATCCCGACAGCTTCAGGAGCAAGGGAACCAAAATTATCAAGGCAAAGGGAATGAAGACATGTTGATTCTCAGCACAAGCTTTTTCATGTTTAGCAACTTTTCCCGATTCTGCTTTCGACACAGCCTGGCTAGCCACGAAACTGTTTTCCCTGAGCCCAACAAGGGGGACACCCTGGTAAAGTCCAAACAAGTGTGTTTTCCACCTGCCCAACCGAACACAAGAACATCCGCTGGCCGAAGAGTGGACCTCCCACTGAAGATATCTAACACGAGCACGTGATGCACAAATTATAACTAATCTTTGAATTGCCGGAACTTCTCGCCCTTAACCCTGTTCCCTACCTTACCTTTCTCTTTTGGCGCCAGTTCTCCACCCACCTCCCTCTATTGCTATATCCCCATAAATTCATATAAAACCCACCAAACACTTCCAAATTTATGATGCAACAATATATCAATTTTTTTACAATACAAGTGGTGATCTAGGCAACACTTTGTGCTTTGAATAGCAAAGGCCAAAGGATTCATTTAGTAGAAAGATTCTCATTAATATAGATCTAGTGTGATCACACTCCAGATGGCATAAATAGTGGCAAGATCTAAAAAGCTTTCCATTTAAACACAGTATTTATCAGTTGTGACACCCTTAATCTAGTTTCTGCTAGTTTATGTGGTTCCACAATTTATGGCCATGCATTTCTTTGTATACTCTTAGCAGGATCGCTAATAGAGACATGTCAAGTTAGGATAATTAAACAACTAATTAGTGCCTACTTTTAGCAACTAATTCTTTAATTTCTGTAAATAACAGATACACAACACCAGTTCCATGCAAGGGAGAGTGATTGGGGATTCACATCTTTCATGCCTCTTAGTGATCTTTATGACCCAAGTAGAGGGTACCTTATAAATGACACATGCATTATTGAAGCTGATGTGGCTGTAAGGAAAGTGACTGACTATTGGACATACGACTCAAAGAAAGAAACCGGATATGTTGGTCTTAAGAACCAAGGAGCAACATGTTACATGAACTCTCTCCTTCAAACCTTGTACCACATCCCTTACTTTCGAAAGGTACAATTTTTCCATTTTTGTTATTATCATATTATGACTTGTATTACTTATTACTTAGAAGTTAGATCTCATTTTAACTTCCAATATCAGGCTGTTTACCATATGCCAACAACAGAAAATGATATGCCTTCAGGGAGTATTCCTCTGGCTCTCCAGAGCTTGTTTTATAAGCTCCAGTACAATGAAACCAGTGTTGCCACAAAAGAACTGACAAAATCTTTTGGATGGGACACGTATGATTCTTTCATGCAGCATGATGTTCAAGAGCTTAATAGGGTTTTGTGTGAGAAACTTGAAGACAAGATGAAGGTGTTGAAAATGTTTACATGAATCTAAAACTGCTGCTTGTGATTTTTTTTCTGACTTCCGATTGTTGTTGATTCAGGGAACAGTTGTTGAAGGGACAATACAGAAGTTATTTGAAGGACACCATATGAACTACATTGAATGCGTCAATGTGGACTTCAAATCGACAAGAAAAGAATCATTTTATGGTATTGAATATGTGAAGCAGCTTGAGTGTGTTGGTTCGTAAATAGTTAATGATACTGTTAATAATATCATAAAAATGTTTATATCAGATCTTCAACTTGATGTGAAAGGCTGTCGGGACGTTTATGCTTCTTTTGACAAATATGTTGAAGTGGAACGGCTTGAGGGTGACAATAAATACCATGCTGAAGCACATGGGTTACAGGTTGAATATCAGTTCATACTTCATAATATTTTTAACCTAAAAAGTTGTTTTGGGTGAAGCTCACATGTTTGTTTCTATTCAGGATGCTAAGAAGGGTGTGTTGTTTATTGATTTCCCACCTGTTCTTCAACTCCAGCTAAAGCGTTTTGAATATGACTTCACGAGGGATACAATGGTAAAGGTAAAGTGTCGAAGAACTTTTTCCACTTCGTAGAGTAATTTTAGCTCTTTTATGTTCCTGTTTTTTTTAAACATTAGTTTTCATAAACCTGTTCTGATTCCTTATGTAGATAAATGATCGGTACGAATTTCCACTTGAGCTCGACCTAGACAGGGAGAATGGCAAATATTTATCTCCTGATGCCGATAAGAGTGTCCGGAATCTTTATACGCTTCACAGGTACTAAATCTGTTCATACTGTAGATCTTCTAAAAGATTTAACTTGTAGTAATATCAGTAGCTCCATCATCATTAGTGTTGACAAATTGTGTTTACTCTTTTCCACCTTGCTTCATGACAGTGTATTGGTTCATAGTGGCGGTGTGCATGGTGGACACTATTATGCATTTATCAGGCCAACTTTGTCAGACCAGTGGTGAGCTTTATATATCTTACACAGCTGTGTTTATTATATATATGGCGTTCTTGTCATCATTGTTACAATTTTAGGTTCAAGTTTGATGATGAAAGAGTTACTAAAGAAGATATGAAGCGGGCATTAGAAGAGCAATATGGTGGTGAGGAAGAGGTGAGGCATTGTTTTTGTTAGTGTGTATCACGTTTCTTTAAGTACTCATTTATCTTTTCTCTTATGCTTTAATTTTGACAGCTACCGCAAACAAATCCTGGCTACAATAATGCTCCATTTAAATTCACAAAGTACTCAAATGCCTACATGCTTGTTTACATACGGGAAAACGACAAAGATAAGATTATCTGTGACGTAGACGAGAAAGATATTGCAGAACATCTTAGGGTAAAGTAAACACATGTTTTAAATGTTGTTTCACTTTTTTAACATTTAAAGTTCCAAAGCTTGAGCCCGTAATGCCGTAATCATAATTATTCATCTCCAGATAAGGTTGAAGAAAGAACAAGAAGAAAAGGAAGACAAGAGAAGATATAAAGCACAGGCTCATCTCTACACTATTATTAAGGTGGTAGATGATTAGTGGTAGATATATTATCTTTTTCTCCTTTTCAACAATTTTCATTTTATTATGTTGCTAATATCATTGATTGGCATGTATAGGTTGCTCGTGATGCAGACCTCTTAGAACAGATAGGCAAGGATATATATTTTGATCTTGTTGATCATGACAAAGTTCATAACTTTCGTATACAGAAACAAACGCCATTTAACCAGTTCAAGGTATTTTTATGATTTCCACCCACCCTCTTACATTGCTTTAAATGGGTTATTTAAAGTAGAGGTTATTCTGCCATTGATTATATTATCTGTATATTTGGCTATTACTTATATTCATAGTCTACAGGAGGAGGTTGCTAAACAATTTGGCGTGCCCGTTCAGTTTCAACGGTTCTGGATATGGGCCAAAAGGCAAAACCACACATACCGTCCCAATCGTCCTTTAACTGCTCTGGAGGAAACCCAATCAGTATATTTTCTATACTTGCTAACATCTTTTAGAAGATTATTATTAATAACAATTTCAGTTAACAAGTTGAATTCACACTGTTCTTCTAATTGCAGGTTGGACAGTTGAGGGAAGTTTCCAATAAGAATAACAATGCTGAACTTAAATTGTTCTTGGAGATAGAGATTGGACCAGTAATATCCTCTTGTTGGTTTCATTTCACTGTTTATTATCTTTTTATCTTGATTTTTCAAATTAAAAAATATGCTCTGTTTTCAGGATTTGCATCCTCTTCCACCACCTGACAAAAGCAAAGACGATATACTTCTCTTCTTTAAGCTTTATGACCCCGAGAAGGAAGAACTCCGGTATTTTCAATATTTTAATTTATTCTGTTTTGATCTCTAAATACGAATCTAGAGGATCTTATTTTGATTTTATTAGTAATATATGTGACAATGAGGTTTGCGAGTAACCGCATCTATTATTCTTCATTCAGATACGTTGGTAGGTTTTTTGTGAAGAGCTCTGGTAAACCAACTGAAATTATATTAAAATTAAATGAGAGAGCTGGATTTAGTCCAGATGAAGAAATTGAACTCTACGAGGTATGTTCTCTCATTATGTTACAATATTCTGTCAACTTCCACTATCTGTTATAAGTTTCTCACTATAGGTTAACCTACTGTTTTTGCAGGAAATAAAATTTGAGCCATCTGTCATGTGTGAACGCCTTGACAAAAGATCCTCATTTAGATCTAGCCAGGTACCCACCTTTCTTATATTAAAGTTGTTTACACATAAAATTAATATTTTTTGTTATTATTTTTAGATCGAAGACGGAGACATTATTTGTTTTCAGAAGATAATTAAATCCGAGGGGAAGTACCGTTACCCTGACGTCCCTTCATTTCTAGAATATGTGAAAAATCGTCAGGTACATTAATATATTATATTTCACCATTTTTTACATATTGCAATATCTTCATCAGTAAGAAGTGATTCTGAATTCTTATTTCATTTTCAGATAGTTCATTTCCGATCTTTGGATAGGCCTAAGGAAGATGATTTTTGTCTTGAACTGTAACTCCGGCTTTCTTACTTACATATGAACTTTGTACCAGATTATTACAAACGTAAAACTCACTGTTACTGTTGACCAAAATTGACAGGTCAAAATTGCATACATATGATGATGTGGTGGAACGAGTTGCTCAGAAACTTAATCTGGATGACCCGTCGAAAATCAGGCTTACTCCTCACAACTGTTATTCTCAACAACCCAAACCCCATCCCATAAAGTATCGTGCTGCAGAACACCTACTAGATATGCTGGTTCACTACAATCAGGTTTCTCTATTTTCACTTTGTTAAAGGCATGTATTCATTTTGGTTTTTGTTGAAAAAAAAACTAATTTTTTTTTGTGTGTGGTTCAGGTTTCTGATATTCTGTACTATGAAGTGTTGGACATCCCTCTTCCTGAATTACAATGTCTGAAAACTTTGAAAGTTGCTTTTCACCATGCAAATAAAGAAGAGGTACGTTTTGAATTTTTAACGGTTCTTCCTTGCAACGAATAACGGTTGGTTTCTGAAAGTTTTGCTAATTTTGCAGCCTGTAATTCATAATATTAGGTTGCCAAAACAGAGCACTGTTGGAGATGTTCTCAATGAAATAAAGAAAATGGTATATGTTTTACACTGAACTTCCATTTAGGTTATGCTATTATCATTTCATGATCTTTTAAAATGCATTTTTATACAGGTTACATTATCTCATCCAAATGCTGAACTTAGATTGCTTGAAGTATTCTATCACAAGATTTATAAGGTATTGCATCGGGTTAACGAAATGATTTTAATATTTTTTGTTTCAGTTTCTCTACTAGAATGGTCAAGTACTTCGGGATTTTTACCTTCTGTTCTTATATATATTTGTTTTTCTTTTTCTCACAGATATTTCCTCTGACTGAGAAGATTGAGAATATAAATGATCAATACTGGACATTACGAGCTGAGGAAGTAAGCTGGCTTCTAACATTTGGTCTATTTATTTCAATGCAAATGTGCCAAATGCTATTTGTTTTTCACAGCTTTTTTTTATAATTTTTATTATTGTTATTATTTTATTTATTAGATTCCAGAAGAAGAGAAGAACCTGGGACCCCAGGACCGGTTAATTCACGTTTACCATTTCACCAAAGAGGCTGCACAGAACCAGATGGTACACACTACATATTAACCAGTTTTCTATTCTACCAATTAACCTTATTTAAGTATTTTTCTGTTAAACCTTATTTTTATGGTTTTCTTTATGATTTACAGCAAGTGCAGAACTTTGGGGAGCCTTTCTTTTTGATAATTCATGAAAATGAAACTTTGGCGGATGTTAAAGTCCGAATTCAAAGGAAACTAGAAGTTCCAGATGAGGAGTTTTCCAAGGTAGGCTCTTTTTTTAATCGTAAACACTTGTGTTAAAACACATGTTAACGTCTGTCTTCTTTGTATTTCAGTGGAAGTTTGCATTTTTATCATTGGGGCGTCCGGAGTATCTACAAGATTCAGATGTTGTATCTAACCGTTTTCAGGTTCGTAGTTTCTTTTTTAATATACGTATGTTCATTCATTGTAGTACCTACCTTGATTATTATTTGACTTGTCTTGAATCTGGTTTCCAGAGAAGGGATGTATATGGTGCGTGGGAGCAGTACCTTGGATTGGAACATTCAGACACCACCCCTAAAAGGTCTTTTACAGCAAATCAGGTACAAGTTATTCTCTCCTTGAATTTTGGGTGGTGTAAAAATGAAAAGATCGATTCTGATGTTTGTTTTTCATTGTAAAATTGCAGAACCGTCACACATTTGAGAAGCCAGTTAAGATATACAACTAGGAGAGTGCTGTGAAGCAATGGTTTTTGTTTGTCCGAAGAACATTTATATGTGGATTCATTCCATTGTTTGTTTGGTTGGTGATGATTCTTTTTGGACCGAGGTGGGGGAATGGGAATGGGAATAGGAATGATATCATCGGTGGGTTTAATGTTGGTGGTTTATGTGGGTTTTCTCATGTGTAGTTTAGCAGTAAAAGGTACATAGGAGGAAATTTTGTTGCAGGAGTGTACAAGCAGCAGCAGCAGCAGCAGCTGGGTGCCTAAATTATTAGTGTTTGGTGGGATTAGATGTGTAAAATGGTTGGAGACATGATGGTTTGTGTGTAAAAAGTTACAATTTTACTGCTCCTTTACATCCATTCTTGTAGGATATAAAATGTCATTTTCTCCCCTAATCATAAATAATTACGCTGTGTTCCAGAGATCCACTTAACAGGGGGAGGGGAGGGAAAATGGGGTTTTTTTTGCCTGAAAATAGTCTTTCCAATTTGGAAAGACATGGAGGGGAGGGATGGGGAGGAATTTTTAACTCGGGAACACACCGTTAGACTTAAAACGCCCATGTTTTCACCATTTTTCTTCATACTCACCAAAATCTGGTATGATTTTATCTACAGTGCGGTAATAGCTCACCTTGATATCAGAACGAGAGCCTGTGCGCTATCAATTGCACATTAAGCCACAAGCATTAATTGCATATGAATCGTTGCTCCAGTAGTGTTTTTGTGTCTATATTTGGCCTCTGGATAGCAGAACAATCAACTTTTGGAATCCTATATGAGGCAAAACTAAAAAGCAAAATCTCCCTAGATTTTTCAACCAATAAATGAACAAACTTCTCAATGAGAACTTTGACAAACTGAAACAGTGACGAGGGATGGTGCAGTAGTGATGCTGCGATGGTGGTGGCATATTGACATAAAAATTAACATCAAAATTGACCTGCTAACAGCGGAAATAAACTCAATTTTTGTCTTATTGAACACCCATATACATTTGTTTTTATGTAAACTAGGGTTAAGACCTGCCCGCGTTGCGGTGCGGGTACATCGTAAATATTGAATGGATTAGTCCAAACGTTATATGATGCATTAACCATATGAAAACACACATTTCGACGTATCCAGTTGAACTCAGTATAACCTGTATAAACATTGTGATTGGATCAAACGTAAAGTAAATGGAATTCATATCGAACAATCATAACGTATTATATGTGACCCAACTCATACATAGAAAACGTAACAGGTATGAAGGAAAATATGCACATGTAATCGAAATGGATTAATTAGAGCTTTCGGAAAAAGGGAGAAAAAGAAACCATAATTTGACTCCACTCGGTTCGAAACAAACTTTACGAAACATACATAAAATAAACACGAAAACAAATTATATTTGACCTAAATCATTTCCCAAAAAAGTTTACCTCAAAACGTAGAACAACTTGAATTTATACCAAAACGTACGTAAAAATATGCACGTAAAAATGGTTTCTTTAAACGAAAACGTAATATATTTGACCTGACTCATCTATAAAAAAAAGTTTACGTCGGAATATAGAACAGATCATATTTATACACACCCTTACATAAAATATGTACATAAAAATAGTTTTTAAGTAAAGGAATAATAGGGGTAAACCAAAAGAAAATATTAGTAAAATATTTAATAGGTTAAAAACGTTCGTAAAACCGTGCCAAGTTGCACCAATGCCACAACGACATCGACTCTCAACATCGTAAAAATAAAATAGATAAAATGGTAAAAATTACACAGAACGAAAAGTAGACTAAAATCGTTAAACCACGCACACCCGTTACAGTGTCTTAATGCGAAGAAATTAAGCAGAAACGTAAAACGTAGAACATAATAACTTAGTTGATCTACGACCCGCCCGTTGCGGCGAACTTTTCAAAAGAGGAAAAATGGATGCGTTACGATGGGTCTGTCAAATATGAAAAAATAGAGCAAAAACGTTGAACCTCACATGCACGCTACAACATGTTAACTCGCAAAATTTAGAACGAAACGTAAAACGAAAAACTTGCGAAAGATAAAAAGTATAGGGGGACCAAAGTTGTAAATAACGAAGTGTTGTGTTAAATTATAAAAGATAGAAAACTTTTAGTTAAAAGTAAAAAAAATTAAAAAGGGTTAAAACGTAAAAGATAAAACTTTTGGGTTGAAAGTGGAAAAGTAAGTTTTTTTTTTGGAAAACTCTTTAAGCACAAGTTACAAGTGCTAATGCACAAAAAACTTACTAACTTATATATGGAATAATGGGCAAGTGTATGTCAAGGACATGTAACTGGATTCTAAAGAAGGGTTTGGTGAGCCGGAATTGTCTTTAATGCTTACAATATGTTTCACACATATCTTATGTGGGATGATTTGGGTTTGATCTCCACCAAGTTTGGTTTGATTTTGTTGCATCATTTTTTAACAAGACATTCCCCAATAAAATAGTTGTCAAGGATGTGTCACTAGAACACGCTTGGTCATGATGAACGATTAGAATTTTTAATCGAACAAGATTTTTACATAAATTGTTAAAATGGCATATCTAATGTTCAAAATATTGTCAAGGAAGATAATACTCAAAACCAAATAGGACAACAAACCTAAAGACTATTTTTAATATATCAAAATAATATTTGCAGCCCCTTTCGAAACCTGTTTCAAACTTTATGATCACAAGTTCAGCTGATAGTGATACGAAACAGAAATTAATGGAGATGATGAAGATAAAACTGTAACTGTATTTGATAGTATGAAGAAGACAATACAAATAACTAACCACCTAAGTGGCCAGGGCTATGCCCTTCTCAATGCCATGAGCATGAGCCTAACAATTAACTAATTCTCTTCTTATCTTCACTAATGACTAATGTCTTATTTATAGAGAAGTAATTACACTAATCCCCCTCCTAAAATAGACAAATGACAATTAACTATAAACTAGATTATGATTCCTATCATTACTCCCCCCTTCAAAACAGTCTTGTCCTCAAGACTGGGATCGACTGCGACGTCCGGTGGCCGAGGCTGCCCATGCACGACCCATAACTGCCATAGAGCCGAAAACGTCAATCGCGTCCCAATGAGAAGACGCTGAGACAAAGAACTCTTTCCCCTGTCAAACGGAGCGTTTCCCTTCTCACACAAGTCCAAATCGGAGAAAATCAGACCCACAACCATTGTTTGCACCACACGTTGGCCCGGATCTGGATAATCCCGGCCCAAAACTGGTTTTCTGTTTAAACCAAGGCCCACCACTGTTCCTGAGCCCACTGGTTCGTGTAAATCCACCGTCACCACCCTAGGATCCCTAAAGTCTGAGAAACGTGAAACTGGAGAACTAATCGACATCAATTGTTCATGCTTACGCCAGCGTTCTTCAGATCTGACTATGAGTGCCTCCAATTGATCTGCCAGAGACGGAATACCACCAGACAAATCTCCATCGCAAGCAGATTTGGGACCAAAATCCCAATCCGAAGCCGATTTAGGAGGAGAATATGTAAATACCTCACCGGAAAACCCCGATTCCGCCGAACCATCGCCGGTTTTCATCTCTTGCGACTTCATCCAAGCCAAAACGAACCGACGGAAATCCTTCCGATCTGCAGTTAACGCGGAGAGAGAAGCCTTGATCTCAGTGACATCCGATTGAAGTTGTTGAATCTGTTGCTCATGAACATCCAATCGAGAATTCTGATCCTGAGCATCACATTGCGAGGTTTGATTCATCATGATTGAATCGGGATTTGGAAGAACACCTGATGAAATCGGATCTGGAAATTGAATTGGATGAAAGCAGAAACAGAATTTGAAGCAGAGATTGAAATCAGAGAGTGAATCGATTGGAGATTGAAACTCAGATCGAGTGAAAATCTGATATAAAATGATATCTGAATTCGAATTGGATCTGAGAGCACAGATCTGAAATCGAATTGGATCTGGGATCACAGATCTGAAAATTGAAGATAGAGCTCAAATAGAGATGTGATCGATTGAATTGATGATCGAGTGATGGCAGAGCAGAAGCGGCAGGTCGGACCAATGATACGAAACAGAAATTAATGGAGATGATGAAGATAAAACTGTAACTGTATTTGATAGTATGAAGAAGACAATACAAATAACTAACCACCTAAGTGGCCAGGGCTATGCCCTTCTCAATGCCATGAGCATGAGCCTAACAATTAACTAATTCTCTTCTTATCTTCACTAATGACTAATGTCTTATTTATAGAGAAGTAATTACACTAATCCCCCTCCTAAAATAGACAAATGACAATTAACTATAAACTAGATTATGATTCCTATCAGATAGTGTACTGAAAATAAGAAAAACAACCATCCAAGTGATGGTATGAATGATACGACACCAATAAATTGGTTTATATAAATCTTGATTGCTTTAAACAAGGTATCAAATTCAGTTATGATCCATACGACACTATAGGTAACAACACGTGTTCTCATCACTAATGAAGTTTACCAAAGGCAGTCAATAGCGTGCATCAGCTTTCTCCTAGGCCCAACCGCATCAGCACCCATATCCTTCAGTTTCTCCATGGTCAGATTCACCAATTGAACCTTGCCAACACGTTTGCACCTAAAAATCTTCACAAACTGCCCCAGCCCAATAGACACCAGCCACCTGTCCAGCCCACCAGCTCTCTTAAGCTTTCTCTCAAGATTCAAAGCCCTCATCTTTGGATTTGCAAATATGTGCCCATTAAACAAACTTCCACAACATTTTTTTGCTTTTGGGGCACTGCAAATCCCAAGCGTTCTACGGTAATTGGGTTCACAGTTATGTGGGTTTCGTGGTTTGGGCATCTGATTCAACTTTGGGGGGTTGGAGAGTGTCGTGATCGGTTTTGAGGTTGCCAATGGCAAGGTGACAGGTGGATCTGGCTGTGGAGGTGTAATGTGGTCAACTTCTTTGGTGGCTATAGACGGAATTATGCATTGTTCGGTGATTGGTAAAGAGGGGATCAAGATTGTAACTTTTTGTTTCTTGACAACAACCCAACCATCTTGTACACACTCTTCAGTATCAGGGTCATTCTGGGGATAACTTTTCTTTGAAGGTTGCTTAGGCTTTGATTTCATCATTTATTCGAAGACCTGCTTCATAAATATACAATAAATCAAAGCAAAAAATAAAATAAAAATTGCTCTAATGCAAGAGAGTAACATATCCATAAATCAGAATTCCCTGAACAATCTTAAATTAAAAAAAATATAAGTAGCATTCAGATACAATTCCAGTATCCACTAGGCCTTGAGGTGAATAATAACAGCAACGGAGTAAAATAGTAATAAATCTGCAGTACTTAGCATCTACATCTACCCAACTACCCACTGTTTAAACATGGCCTTCCCGAATACAGATTACAAAAATAAATGCAAAAGAACTTCATAACCTTATGTTCTTATGTATCGAGATTCAAGAATAATAGCTCATCCTGGAGGCATATATATTTTTTTTATTTTCCAGGCTTCTTGCAGCCTTAGCAACAGTAATTTCTGCCCAAAATGCACTATTAAGTAAATCATGATAAGGAAATGATAGAATACCATGGAGAACAAACGCAGAGACAGAAAGGACACTTAATAGTTTATTGATTCCTCTATTACCCTCTTATGTTTTAGCAATCAAACCTTAAGAGCAAGATATGAAAGTCATGATAATAGTCAAACAATGCAAGACATGTCACTCTATGTGAACTCATGATTCCAACAAATGCTATTAGTATCAACTCACCAAACGAAAACTATAGCCACACTTCACACACACTGCATTTACAATGAAAATTCCAATTCTTACTCAACATTTCATATCCAAACTCGTGTTGGTTCTAAAACATAATCATTCAATACACTGCCCAATTCAGTTGTATTTAGCATGCCTATATTTGATCATCATCATCATACTCAGTAAATCCCATCAATAGCAAAGCTAAGGTAGGGTCTGAGGAGGGTAAAATGTAGACAGTCTTACCTCTACCCCGTAGGAATAGAGAGGCTGCTTCCAGTGAGACCCCCGGCTTGATAGTAGTTTTGCATCAAGCCTTGGACATAAGGCACGTAACACTCAGCAAAGGCCGCTTAGTTCATGTACCCCCCTTGTCATTTGGCTATCAACGCCACCATATGATGCATAATTAACCCGTCCCCCGCTTTTAACGTTATTTTCATGAACTTAGTAAAATAACGTTAAAATTAGTGCGCTTTCACTTTTGCCCCTCGATGACCCACACATATCTACATCATATGTGCATATGCTTTGCGGTTATTTTCACGGAATAGGAAGGATGCTTCCAGTGAGACCCATAGCTTGATAATAGCATGCCTATATTTGATATGATAGGCATGGCCGACCCCTGAACTTTTCGCTCAGTAGTGGAGAGTATGTAGCTTTCGTATAGAAAATTTTTTCGACCCCCGGTCGGACATCTCAAGCTTCGCCACTGATGATAGGTAAACACATAGTAAATATCACTCCTATTTGACACAAGGGGATAAACTCTTTCAACTATTAATGTCAAACCAATGCTGTAAAGTGCAAACCGATGGTGATTTCGACCACCACCCGCATGATTCAATCAACGGTAGTTGTTCTAAACTTCAACTCCGATCTCATCCTTTTCTCACCGATTAAAGTAACAGATAAACTTGAAGTAAAAAAAAAAAAGACTTCCCTAACTAAACTTGTTTATTATCAAGAAGAGTCAACAATGTATCATTTTTCCTTGATCATGTTTCACAATGTTTTGAAAGAAATACAGTTCCTCAGTCAATTCCATATTCAGTGAACAATCTAAATGAAACAATTAAGCTTAAAACACTCTTGCATTCGTAACAATGGAATCATCGTAGTAGTCATACCTTGATTATGCACAAAGCTGAAATTGATCGGAGAAGATGAAAGTGAATTGAGGGGATCCTGTGATCGCAGCGATTTAGCGGATCCTGTTATTGATTGATTGATACATAGAAAGTAAAAACCAACAAAGCTTCAGTTTTGACCCTAAGTTATACCTAAATTTTTTAACTTTTATCAATAATCATACCCTTTTGACTTGGGTGGTAAGAGGTTTGGTTTCTCTAGTAGAGACCCGAGTTCGATTTTCATTTGTGTCACTTTTGGTGGATTAAGATAATGAAGGATTTGAGCTAGGCCTTAATTCTGAGTCCACAAGGGTTTTCGTCACACCGTGTGTTAGAGTGTTCAGCTCTTGTGGTGGCACAACCTCTGTCAAGTGGCAACCGATGGTAAAATTTTCCGGGGAACGTCGAAGTCAAACTCTGAAGCAATGTGAGCCTGGTTAAGACAACATATTCTTGCCGAAGTGAGGCATGGAGCTCTTCTATTTAGAGAGTGCGGTGACTAAAAACAAGAAAGTCGTCGTTAAAAAAGAAGATTGAATGTTTGGATTATGTGATTTTTTTAAACAATTTGAGTCTTACAATTGGATTATGTGATTTTTTTAAACAATTTGAGTCTTACAACTTGCTTTGAATACATATCTAAATTAACCCTTTTTTTAGTCAAAAACAAATACTAAAATATAAGATAAAATAATGAAAACCGTTGAGGTTTGCATTTGGAGAAACTTGCTACGTTTTTCCTAACTTTTTGGTTACAAACAAAACTCGATTAGTTTGAATTTGATCGCCAAGGGCTGAGGGCACCACTCTAAAGAAAACAATGGGAGAAAAATAAGTTTATGGAGAGATTAAAATGAAAAAAAGCTAAGACCATGTGTGGTTATTTAATTCTATTGTTTGTGGAACTTGAACCCAAGACTTTCAAGTCTGAGGGGCTGTTTGGCAACTTCTGAATGGGTAAGTGTTGAACTACTAAGAGGTTTGAACAATTAAGTGCTAAACCAGTAAGAGCTCTAAACCATTAAGAGCACGTATAATGCTTAACCGTTCAAAGGCAAATGTGTGACCAATTCAGATAAGAGGTCTTAACCATTCAGACTCGGTATAATGCCTAACTATTCAGAGGCAAATGTCTAAACCATTAAGATATATGCTAGCGAAACAAACACTCTGAATCATTAAGTGCTGAACCAGTAAGGGGTCTGAACCATTAAGAGCCCCATCAAGAGCTAAAAAAATAGCCCCTAAGTGTTCCTAAATGTTCTACCTTTGTTATTGCCAAATGGCCACCAACCCATTGGTGTGTAGTTGTTTAACTCGTTATTTGTCAAATCATTTGCAAGTACTTTTGCCCCAAAATCATTTAATAAGGGGATTTAGTCGTGAGGACTCACCTTTTGTCATGGTGATATTAATCCTAAACATTCTCGTTATATGAATGTCACCATTCTATAATCTCGCAAGAGACCTCAATGGTACATACTAACTAGACTAAACAAAACATAACCTATAAGGCTGGGAATATACCTTCCCGACCACCAATCTTCACTAGAAAATGGTTGTAGAGTTGTCCTCTGCACGCAAGCTCAATCACAACAACATGCACATCTACTTTCAAAAAAGAACTTTCGGTGTTTCATATGTATTTATTTTGGTGCACTCTTGTTACCAGGCATACCCACTATGCCGCCCACACACCAAAAATAACTCGTTCAAACACCGAGATTGTTTACAATGTGAGAGAGAGAAAAAGAATCCCAAAAGTGTGGTTCACTCTCTGTTGGAGCACAAATGTACATGTTATCAAAGCTACTTCTTTTCAAAAGTAAAGCCATTCATCCTTTCATTATTATCTTGATAATACAATATAACGTTTATAAAATTTTGAATATAACGTTGCTACGTTTTTTGTTTTTTTCTAAGATTTGATAAAAAAATTAGTTTACCTAGACGAATCCGAACAATTTTTTTTTGACTTGACGGTATAAAATTTATTGAAACCATAGTTGTATTTACAATAGTGTTTTATTGATATCGTAAGCTATATAGCAAGTGCGTGTATGGTAACAATACCGTCACAAACTAAAATCGATGCCGATTGAACAATATTGACACCATTACCAATATTCATTCTTATATTTTTCTATTAGTGATATAAAACACAAGTTAATATACACTTATACATATCTTCTTTGATTGCTATACCGAATATCAGGTAAAATGTCAATACTCAAACCTAACCGAATCAATACCAAAAAAACACACTGCAAAACAAGAGAAATCCCACTAAAGCAAACAATAAGTATAATTTTTTCCAACAAGAAACCATATTCACCATTTTGTTGGGATTTACATAAATATACCCCTTGGCATTTGAAAACAACTAAGCTTAACATGACACGTGTAATGCATGGAGCCGTGTCACTCACACAACCTCTAAATGTCGTCTCTAGGGTTTCCACCGCCTCCATTTACGATCAAACTCATATTCTTCTTCTGCTAAACCTCTACAAAAATGAAGTTTGGACAGATGTATTCAGAGTATCTACACGGTGAAAAAGTCAACTCTTTTGATCTCGACAAGTTCTCTCACGTTGACTACAAGAGCCTTAAAAAGGTTTTGAAAACCTGTCGTTGTCAGAACGATACAGTTTCAGATCTTCCTCGTTATCAGTCCTGCCCACGTAAGTTTTGTTCTTTTTTATTATTAATGTTTTAAAGGAATTTTGAATGTATGAGATTGATTGATAAAGTTTGTTAATTGTTATGCTTGTATGTGATTGAATATTTTAGGGTGTGATCAGATATTTTTCTCTGAGATAATGAAGGAAGCTTCTGGTGTAGCTGGATGTTTTAGTTCTAGGGTTAGGCATCTTGTTCATCTTCATTGCACCGGTGGTTTGCAGAGATGTTTACTGCACTTGTTTCAGTGTTTTAAGGATGATCAACAAGCACTTGTGCAGGAAGGAAGAATGTTAATTGGTTATGTTATTATGAATGCTACAGCTCTTAAGAAGATTCTTAAGAAGTATGATAAAGTAAGCTAAGATATTATCACTTTGGTTTTTAAGTTATTTATATTTTTGACAGTGGTGTTCACTGTTCATGGTTCGGTTCAGTCGGTTTTTAGGAAATTACAAATGAATAAGCCAGTTTTAACAGTTCATGGTTCATCTATAGAGGTGGTTTTTGGTGTCGAGAGTCTTTCTAGAAACGACGTCACTATCGTTTGAGTTAGTGGTATGGTTTGTCTACATGTTATCCTTCCCATAACTTTTCAATAGCTTTGCTATGATTGTTGTTTTCTTTTTGTTGTAATAAATCATACTTTTGGGAAGCATACCTTTTCATGTGCGGATGTGGTTTTTTGCAATCTAGGGTCTTTCTGGAACAACCTCTCGTTCGTTTGGGATAGTGGTATTGTTTGCCTACATCCCAATCTCCCTATATCTTAGATTCTTACCAACATATAGCTTTGATACGAGTAAGATTTTACCGGGTACGATTGTTCTTGTAAAAAAGCATACGTTCATATTAAATTAAAAAAATGGTAATGATCTTTCACGAATATAATATGTGTACATAATCCTATATTTCTAAAAAAAAAAAAACAAATAATAGATTTCGAACCTTCGGTTCCAAGTTCTAAACCGTCAAACCATTAAAACTTAACTATGAACCGGGCCATAAACCGGCCAAACCAACTGACTTTTTTTTGGTATGCGAGGTTTGGTCGGTTTCGGCAGTTTATGAAGACCCCTAATTTCTGGATTTTTGTTTTTTTCTTTCATTGATTTTACAGGTGCACAAATCTGTAAGTGGTATGAACTTCAAGTCCAAGTTGCAAGCTGAACACTTGGAGATTTCACAGTCACCATGGTTAATTGAACTGGTGGCTTTATATTTGAACTTCAATGAATCAAACCATATGATTGACTACGAGCTTCATGACATACCATTCTCTTGTGATCTCACCATTGCAGATTCAGAACCTGTATTGACATTAGTGCTTCCAGGTTATGCAAATTTGGAATACAATCTCACTTGTCCGATTTGTTTGGTACGTCCTATTATAATTCCGATTTTTCATATAATCTTGTAAACTAAATGCATATATCTTTTCCATGAATTTTGCTCGCCGAGTCTATTATATGATTGATCATATATTGTTTATATATTAAGGATGTTATCAGCGTGTTATGTTATTATTATTATTTTTTCATTGTAGTCTTTCTATATAATTCAATACACATAAGATATTAAAGTTTCATATCTTTTGTGCAATCTCATTCACCAGAATACTGTTTTTCATCCATCTGCTTTGAGCTGTGGGCATATCTTTTGCAAGTCATGTGCTTGCTCAGCAGGATCTGTTTTGATATTTCAAGGGATTAAATCTGCAAGCCCAAAAATGAAGTGTCCTGTTTGCAGAGAGGTTAGCATGAATAGAACTCGTCTCTTTTTTCTTTAAAAACAATGAATTGTGACATCATTAAACAAAGCGAGTTGATGAGATTGCAGGATGGTGTATATGGTAATGCAGTGAGCATGTCTGAACTCAATTTACTTTTAAAGCGAAGGTAAGTAGTAAACTAGTAATATAAATCTTGTGAATGAACATTGATCACCAAGGAATACACATGGGATTTGCAGGTTCAAAGAACAATGGAAAGAAAGACTTGTTGAAGAACATGGTGAAGTTACAAAGCAAACTAAAGACTATTGGGAGTTGCAAACTAGATATTTTTCAGGAATTTGATTATTGATAATATAATGCTAGATCTTTATTAGTTTACCTATTTTTGATCCAATAAGCTTCTCTTCGGTTATAAACACAAATGGAAATGGTTAATTAGTTTACCTTTCTATGATTCAATAAGCTCCTATTTTTACTTTTGCAAGTTTTGTGTCTTCTAATTGATATTTTGATAACGAATATACAAAACAAGTTTGTTCTTACTATGTTTTAAGCAATGTTTACAAGATCTATTCGGAACACCGAACCGTCTGGCTACCGGTTGCCGGTTGGAGAGAAACCGGATTTTAAACTTAGTAAAATATATATTATAAACTTTTTAATCATGTTTGACGTCGTTTGATTTTTAAAATCAGTTCGATGACCGGTTCAGTTATTAAAAAAAGCATTGATCAAGTAACTTGTTAAAGCCGAATAGAATTAAAAAAAAACATTTAGTAACATTGTTAAAACCGAATAGGAGCGTTTGATAAAGTGCTAAAGCTGTTCATTATCATTTTTTTTTTCTTTTTAAAACAATATGTAATAAACGATATATTTTATTCTTTTAAAATTTAACTAACATAGCATATATGATATATATAAGTTACTTTTATTTAATATGAAATTATTTGCTAGAATTAACTATTACGTTATCCGGTTTTTGACCGCACGACCAGGAAACTTGTAGTTCGACATTATAATTATACATACTTGTAGTTTTCAATTTCATATGAAGGTAACTGATAAAATAAAATTAAAATAGGGGTGTAACAAGTACAGGTAAATATGATGAAAATTTAGAAACGTATTACACCTATTAAATTTTACTAGATCAATGATTATATAAACATGGTAAAAGGTTTAAATACAAAGTATTACACCTATTAAACTAGTTTAATACCCGTTCGATGGACGGGTTACGTTAATGTTATATATATTAACAACATGAATGAACATATATTGTACACAAAGTTAAACAACACGACAAATAAAAACACCATTTTTTAATTTATAAAAGGAAAACGAATGTCAACAATCTATAACCACAAAATGATAGAAAATAAAAATGATAAGAGGGCTGAGACATGAAATAGTGTCATTTTGATGCAAAGGTAAACGGTAGTTAAAATGCATGCATGGTAAAGTACAACAACACGTGCGGAATGTCTTATAACATTTAAACGTGGTTTACTGCCTCAATTTTTCGGCTTTTGGAGCGTCCTCTTTGACCTCAAAAGAGACCTCTTTTCGACCTACTGCCTCGTTTTAAGTGAGCAGAATGTAATGCCAAATGCTATAAATGTATACATCAGATTATCAATTGTGATACGTGTTTTCCATAATTACTACAAGGATTTAACAAAATATACACGTGGAAAGGTTTGGAGTCACCCTCTGTAAAATCTCTCTCTCTCTCTCTCTGTGTGTCACCCTCTTGATACCAATATGTTTAGAATTAACAAGTTCTTCTCAGTTTAAATCAATTTGAATGAGATGATGAACAAATCTATATATATTAATAAATGAGATGATTTGGGCTATGTGTCCTTGAATGGTGGAGCCATTTTGCTGATGTGGCATCCATTGGTTTAGTGAACCTTGATTTTGGGAGGGAAGTTGTCTAATTCTCAATACACAAACCACATTTGACAATACACAAACCAAGAAATTGATTTGGACGCGGGATTCGATAGTGTTTGGGTCATATTTATGGTTTTTCCAAATAACCCAAATACAATATGGATCCTATATAAGGTTTGTCTCAATCATTTTACCCCAAATTTTCATTTCTACACCTTCCTTCTCTCGGTTCTCTCTCTTCTAAATACCAACTCCGATCATCCTCTTAGGTGAAGAATCTTTCAAAAATCATAGGTAAAACTACATGTTCAAAGCTAAATACTCTTTATTTATGTTGTTAGATCTTATAGGAACTTATTTTTGTTCAAAACCCTTTCGGCAGATCCTAATGTTTTTTGTTGTTTTTTTGTAGATCATTCCACATAATTTGCAGGTATGTAATGTATATTAGATTGTTATTTATTGTAAATTTTTAATGTCAATTTTTGATGATTTTTCTGTTTTTGTTTTTGTTGATGATGATTTACATAATCCGATTCGAATCTTATGAAATGATATTTTGTTGATGTATTCATGGATTGATGATGTTACTGATTTTTTTTATTTCGTTTTTTCTTTTTTCATGATTAACCCTAAATTTTATACCACTGGCGGACTCTTAATCTTCATCGAACATGTTATAGGTAAGTTTAATTTTATTGTTGTTTTGCTATTTTTTGATCCTGTATAATGTTTTGTTTCATCGTTTATGCTCATCTCTTATAATGTTAGGTTTCATTGTTTATGCTCGGTTTTGTTTTTACAGTCATTTTTTACACAATCAATAAATTTTATATTGTATTAATTTTGAATCCATTAAAGATTATGTACATTTTTAGTGTTTCATATGTTTTTTCAGAATATTGATTGTGTTTCTAAAAATAGAATTTTTTTAATTGTTTTTGAAACCGTTTGTTTTTACTTTTTGTTTTAGAAGTTTCTCCCGATATTATAAGTTTGTTTCTATAAATAGTTTACCATTTTATTTTTTAAAAAGTCTTCATAATTTATTTCCAGATATGGATCGGAGTAACAACAGTCCTTCAGTTTAAAAGCTTATTGAGGAAGATGACCCATTATTTTTGGTATGTTTATTTGTTTTATAATTACTAATCAAATTTTAAGTAAACTGATGTTTATTTGTTGAAAACCCTTTCGGCAAATGGTTAGATTTGGTGCATCACACTTTACTTCTAAAAAAAATGTAAATATATATAAACAGAAGGTATGTAAACGAAACAAGATTGTTATGAATTTTAAGTGTTTAATCCCAATTTTTAAAGATTTTTCTGTATTTTTTGTGTTGTTTATGATTTACATTATCCGATTTGAATGTTATGAAATGATCATTTGTTGTTGATGTCTTTATGGAGTGATGTTCTTGCTGATTCTTTTGTTTTGGTTTTTACTTTTTCATGATTAACACTAAATTTTATGCCACTGCCTGACTATCAATTTTCGTCGAACATGCTACAAGTAATTTTAGTTTTATTGTTTTTTTTTTGCTAATTTTTTATCTGATATAATGTTATGTATTTTAAATGCTTAATCGCACTTTTTTTTATCATTTTTCTGTATTTTTTGTGTTGTTGATGATGATTTAAATTTTTCGAATCTCATCTTATTAATGTATCTATTCTTGATGTCTTTGAAAGAGTGATGCTCTTACTGATTTTTTTTATTTTGTTTTTTTTTTGTTTTTTCATGATAAACCCTAATTTTTATGCAACTGCAGGAGTCTGAATCTTCTTCGAACACAAGAGGTAAGTTTAATTTTATCGTTTTTTTTTGTGTTTTTTGATCCGGTATAATGATAGTTTTCATCTTTTATGCTAATCTCTATAATTTTTAAGTTATTTTGTTTTTTTTTTTGGCAAATCTAACTGTGATATTTTCTAAAATTTCAAAATCTTTGTTTTTTTACTAATAAATTTTGAATTGTATTAATATGTATTAATGATTCTTTTGTTTTGGTTTATTATTTCTGTTTTTCTTTTTTCATGATTAACTAATAAATTTTATATTGTGTTAATTTTGAATCCATTAAAGATTATGTAAATTTTTAGTGTGTCATATGTTTTTACGGAATATTGATTGTGTTTCTAAAAATAAATAGGTTTTAAATGTTTTTGAAACCGTTCCTTTTTAATTATTTGTTTTAGAAGTTTCTCCCGATATTATAAGTTTGTTTCTATAAATAGTTTACCGTTTTAATTTTTAAAAAGTCTTCATATTTAATTTCCAGATATGGATCAGAGTAACAACAAAAGCTTCATTTTTAAAGCTTATTAAGGAAGATGACCCATTATTTTTGGTATGTTTATTTGTTTTCTAATTAGTAATCAAATTTTAAGTAAACTGATGTTTATGTTTTTTTTTGTCTTAAACTCATAGCAAATACCTAATGACTATGCTTCATTGATGTGGGGAGAGCAACCACCTTACAAAGAATCTGTTAAGATTGTTGATTGCAACAAGTTATGGTTTATAAGACTGAAAAAAACTGATTTGGGCCCTGTACTTGGTGATGGCTTCACCAAAGTTGTTCGGGATAGTTGTATAAGAAAAAAATGACTATCTTATGTTTCAGTCCTTTGGACCATCATCATTCTTTCTTTCGGTGTTTAAATTATTTGTTCATGAAAATTGCTTTATATCCAAAATCACACCTGAGGAAGACGTTATTGTAAGTAGTATATATTATACAATCAGTATGTTGAATAATTTTTTCTTTCTGTATATTGGTTTTTTAATTTTTAATTATCACTACCTTTGCAGGTCATGGTTGATGAATTTTTAATTATATCCAAAATCACACACGTACATACACTGCGTTTCTCTCTGTTATCCTGATCTTAATCGTCGCCTCCCTGTTATTTTGCTCTTAATCGCAAAGGTATGTTTATTAGTAAAAAAACCCTTTTCTATTACTTTGGATATTTAGATTTTTAATGTGGGCGTGAATGTGTACATTATGTAGGTAGCTCCAATCGATGAGTAGCAGACCAAAATAATCTTTGCAAGTCTCCTTTTCCTCAACAGATTTAGCATATTATAGATTTGCTTACGTTCTATCAATGGTTTGGCTAAAAAAAAAAAATAAGAGTTTTTGTCCATTTAGCTGGTCAATTTATGTTTTATTTTGATATGGTTGTATGCGTGTGGCGGATATTTCGGATTTCAACATTTTGTGACTTATATGCCTATTATAAATAACTTATTTGTAATCTGTGATTTATTTTCTTTTTCACTGGTATCACGGAATTCGGATTCTTGAAGTCATGCATTATTTGTGGAATTTAAGCTATTTAGTTGATTTATGTTTTTTTTTTGTGAGAGAAGTAAAATGATTTTGTTACTTCTCTTCATCTGATAGTGCGGTTTTGTGATAGGACTACAAGTTGCCCTTGTCATTAATCTTAGTGTTAGTGTTAGTGTATAAGTAAATGATTCCAAACTGCTTGAAATTTCCACAGGTCACAAATTGTCACTCATAAGAAAATTATTCGTGTAAATGATCCAAACTACTTGAATAATCCGTTATACTAAAATAAATATACATGATTAATATACATTCTTGCTTTTGTATGTTTTTATGGCTCTTTACAACAAGAAAAAGTTTAAGAAACCGAATTAAAAATTTATGGTGGAGAAAATAGAAAGATGATACTTTAGATGTTAAAAGTGTTATTTTTATACTTTTATTTGTTGTAAATTAAATTTTCCTACCCGGAAAGTTTCCGGGTTATAACCTAGTAGCATATATATAAGTTACTTTTATTTAATATGAAATTATTTGCTAGAATTAACTATTACGTTATCCGGTTTTTGACCGCACGACCAGGAAACTTGTAGTTCGTAGTTCGACATTATAATTATACATACTTGTAGTTTTCAATTTCATATGAAGGTAACTGATAAAATAAAATTAAAATATGGGTGTAACAAGTACAGGTAAATATGATGAAAATTTAGAAACGTATTACACCTATTAAATTTTACTAGATCAATGAATAATAAACAACGTGGTAAAAGGTTTAAATACAAAGTATTACACCTATTAAATTTTACTAGATCAATGATTATATAAACGTGGTAAAAGGTTTAAATACAAAGTATTACACCTATTAAACTAGTTTAATACCTGTTCGATGGACGGGTTACGTTAATGTTATATATATTAACAACATGAATGAACATATATTGTACACAAAGTTAAACAACACGACAAACAAAAACACCATTTTTTAATTTATAAAAGGAAAACGAATGTCAACAATCTATAACCACAAACTGATAGAAAATAAAAATGATAAGAGGGCTGAGACATGAAATAGTGTCATTTTGATGCAAAGGTAAACGGTAGTTAAAATGCACGCATGGTAAAGTACAACAACACGTGCGGAATGTCTTATAACATTTAAACGTGGTTTACTGCCTCAATTTTTCGGCTTTTGGAGCGTCCTCTTTGACCTCAAAAGAGACCTCTTTTCGACCTACTGCCTCGTTTTAAGTGAGCAAAATGTAATGCCAAATGCTATAAATGTATACATCAGATTATCAATTGTGATATGTGTTTTCCATAATTACTACAAGGATTTAACAAAATATACACGTGGAAAGGTTTGGTGTAGAATTACCACAAAAAGGCACACAATTTTTGAAGTTGAAAATAAGTTTGTTTGACCTGAAAAGTCAATGTTCATATTTTCTTAAAGGCGTTGTTTCATTTCTTTGGTCAAAATGACTAAACATCGAAATTTCTAACTATATGAATATTGCACTTTTTGAATGAATGCATACACTTTTTGAATGAACGCATACAGGTTTCGAAAAATTAGATATACCAAGTTTGAAATTAAAAGTTAATGATCCAAAAGGTACAAGTACAAACATGAATTTGATCTTTGCGTCAACGATTTTTTTAATATCTTTGGTTATCGAATGCAAATTATCTTCTAGATAATTGACCTGATATGGAAAAATATCGGGTGTTGCAGAGCAATGGTTTTTAGTCTACATGAGCTACTATTGCAAGGAACTCTTTGACCCGTTATGGATGTGTTAGGGCTGTATATACTGAAGTTTAGCCGTTGTTAAACAAACAATTGTTTCATACTGAAACTCACCATCCATGACTTTGTTGTACTTACCAAAAACTCACACAAGTCTTCCATAGCTCCTTATACAACAGATCTTCAAAACATTAACATCATAAACAATTTGAAGATGAAACTCTAATAAAAATATTAGAATTATTTCATGAGCGGGTCGGGTCATAACTAACATTACCAAATATTTATAAGTATCAAAATATATTTTTAAAAAGTAATATTAATCAATCTATCTTGATCTTTATAAAACTAAAGCACAGTATATTAAGTAAAATTGGAATTAAACTAAAGAAGAGTAATGTTATGTAAACTTGGAATTTAAACTTTATTAGTCTTTCTGTAGTGGGGCGTTTTGAGTGGGCATAGCGCCCAATGGCGCTGCCAAACACCACCACGCGGGGCGGTATGAAGGAGAAAATGGGGTGGGGCGCGACCTCTATAGCGGCGCCATGTATTGTTTGTTTGAATTTTTTTTATTTTCTGGTTTTCCCCTCACTCACAAACATATATACATACATATACTAGGTTTTTACCCGGGATTGCTTCCCGGGCTCGATAAAATTACTTTAATCAAAATCTATTTATGATTAATATATAGTTAAAATCATACAAAAATAAAATCTTCGCGAAAGAAAAAGAGGTACATGATCAAAGTGCAAATGCGACATGGTTATAATATAAGCATTAAAATGAGCAATGTAAACCTCAAAAGGTTTACATAGTTAAGAAATAGATAATAGATAGTAGATAATAGATAAGTGATGTGAAACTCATTTTTTAGATAACATGGTTAAGAAACGTACAAATGTAAGGTACACATAAGCCATTACGTTATCCTAAAAAGATCCTAGTGTAAGGTTATGTGTCCAAATGGATGGATCGTGATTGATAATAGTGATATATACGCAAATTCCTAGAGGTCACGATCACATCAAGAAAGCCTCATCTTCTAAGATGTTTTCACACATCTTGATTCTAAAGGCTGGCTTAGTCTCAGGCTAAACTTAAGACAAACTCTCGAAAGTTTATTGCAATTAATTAGCGGGCTAAGATTAATAGACATCCATAAAACTTACAGGATTACAACATACCGGGGGTAGTTAAGGTAGTAATTATTTACATAATGTGTTCTAAAACTTTTGACAATAGTAAGTGTTTTGGGTCAATGCAAACTATACCAAACCACCCGTTGATGAAGCAGGTTTGCGTTCTGAACTGTATCCTATCCCCAAATCAAAATCCATTCCCACGCACACCTCGATTTCCACCTCCCCTTCCTTTTGCTCTTTTCCCACCTGCACAAATATGAAACAAATTGAATGATGATAATGACTTCACCCAGTAAAAAGTGAAAATGTATGCATGCAATTCGGCCATGTAGATTCGACTTTACATAGGTTGTCCTTATGCGCAGATCATTAGAAAATGGGCAGAATTCTAGATCACTCATAAAATCATAGAAAAATACAATTGAAACTGTATAAACAATGTACAGATTTTGTTCATTTTCTCGATCGCTGAAAATCATTTCTGTAACCTGTAATGCGGTGATACTGGAATAAGATGAAGCCATACATATTAAAGTACTGAAATGCCGTGATACTGGAATAAAACAAAACGATTCCATATTGAAGTATTTTGACAACTACCTAACAAACTATCACCAGTAACCAAGCTGTCAGATAAATATAAATTGTAAGTGGCAACTACATATGTGAAACCAAAAGGTTGTAGATAAACAATAAAATGTGTTAAGTCACATAACATACAAGCTTAATGTTAGGATCTGAGGCTTTCATGATTGTGTTTGTTTGTTAGATTTGAACAAATCAAATAGATATGAACAGTTTTAAGTGCAGCGGAAATGAATAACAAACTTTGTAAACACAATCAATAGGAGAAGATAGTTTGATAAACAATTGCTTTTCATAGAGTCGAATGATTTACAATTCAAAAGCAAAAGATTACAGTCAAAGCTTACAAAGTAAACTCCCCCTCAGCCTGATACCTCAAGGTTGGTTGCACAAGATGAAAGGATTAGACATGAGGAGAAGAACCCGCTCAGTCAATCAAATGTAACAGTACAGGATACTGTTACATTTATAGGCAAACCAAACCACTGGGGTATTTCAGCTGACGTCACCATCAAAGCGACGTCGCCTAACAACCTGTATCTACTGTCCTTTTACAAATACTGCTATACCTAACCACTAACTATACATAAAACAGATAATTCACTAAACAGCTGCTCTCTCTTTACATCAGTGCTTTCCTCAAGGTTGATCAGTCCTTGATTGGGCAGAGCTTTGTCATCAGCAGATTGTACCAGCAGTGCTTAGTGTCCAGCAGTCTTCTAAGCTTCATCAGTAGTTATGCAGAACAGCAGCAGTTGTATCCGGTCAGTGGATGCAAGACCATCAGTTGTTATAAATCATTTTCAAGGGGGAAGCTTAATGTAAACCGCTGCTTATTGTGGATCCACTGTTGTGACCAGGTTTTGGCTTTACATTATCTGTTCCTCTGGTAGGGTTCAATCCCAACAATCTCCCCCTGGAACAGATAATGCCAAAAACCTGTCATTATTCTGGATCTTTATTACTCATCAAAAGTTCCCTTGCTTTTCTTTTAAATTCTTCTTCAAATGCTTTGGAGCTTGTATCATCTTCATCCCGACACAGTGTAAGTTCAAGGAGATCCTGCAAATCTTGAACACTAAGGCCTAGTGCTTCTTTCCTTGATATATACTTCACCTCTCCATTGGATCTGACCAGAGTCAATACGTGGGTCTTTTGATCAGAGAGCCACTTTAGTACTTTTAAACCCAATGGATTTCTTGGGAGAGATTTATTTGATGACGAGCTTTGAGATATTGGCCTTGAGAAGACTTGCAGACTTTCAGACATTCTTTTGAAAGCCATTTCTATGACATCATTTGCTGCAGCTATATCTTCTGCAGTTTCTCTTTCAATCAGCTCCTGCCTTTCAATGTCTGTCATGTCTGTTGAAGTGTTTGGTGATGCAGGTTTGGTTAACATCCTTTTAAAAAGGTTTTGAAGTTTTTCTGAGTTTTCTTCTTTTAGACCCATTTTCATGATGGATTCTGTGAAGTACTCAACCTCCTTTTCTTTCACCTCTTCACTGGTCAACTGTTCTTTTTCTTCTTGATTTGTCACAAAAGTAGACCGGAACAGTGTATTGAGGTTTTCTATCTGCTGTTCAAGCTTCATTCTTTGTTCATGCTTCTTTGAGGTGCTTGATACAGTTATCTTTCTTTTCTTCAGCCTTTCATAGGCTTCATCAGTCTGCTGTTTTGACCATTTTGATATGGCTTCAGCAGTATCCATTTTTGCATCCACCAGCTCCTTTTTCTTTCTCTTATACTCAGCAGTTAGGTCAGCAATGAGCCTTTTGTATTTGCTCCAGTTTGGAGCATTCTTCTTCTTTGTAGGATCATTCTTGATTTTCTCAATCCTTTCGGCCTCATGCTTTAGAGCGATTATTGGCCATTCTTCGAACTGTTGTTCTTCAGCAGGATAGAATTTCTCTTTCATGATGTAGGCTAGATATTGTTTTCTTAACTTTTTCCTTTGATCAGCCTTTTCTTTGTTTAGGTCTTGTGCAAACTTTTCTATCTGCTTTACTTTTGTGAAGTAGAACTCCAGTCTTTTAGCAATGCCATCTTCGCTTAAACGTTCACGTTCACTCTCAACTTTAGCTCTTAGTTTAGCTTGCCTTGCCTTGACTTTGAGGTAATCATCCATATCATCTGGTGGCATGTAGCCTATGAGTGAGGAGAATCTTCTTTTTGAAGGATCTTCTTCTGTATAGAATTGCCTCATCTCATTTTTGATAGCTTCAAGTTCCAGTGGATGTTGTGCAGCATTAGGATCATGTATACCCTCATCGGAAGAGATTGGCTTTCTTTTTCTGTTGAAGAGCTTTGGTTGTGATGTAGAGAAGGTGAGAGCAGTGGTGGATGATTGACTAACAGTTGTTGAAACAACTGGTGTCTGAACATCTGTTGTCATTACAATTGCTGATATGTCAGCAGTTGTCTTCTGCTTTTGAGCAGGGGATGGAAGTGGTGAGGTAGTTTTTGATGGTGGTGATGGTGGTGGTGAATCATCATCTGATATGAGATTCCTTCTCCTTTTTAATGAAGAAGGGGCAGATGATGTTTTGGGTGAATCAGTGGTTTGAATCATGGGGAGTGTCTGACAAACAACTGTTGAAACAACTGGTGCTTCAACCACTGCTGTCATTACAATAGATGTTGTAACATCTGTTGTCTTCTGTTTTATGACAGGAGGCAGTGGTGATGGTGTGATTGTAGATGATGGTGGTTGAGCAGTAGTTGCAGTGGTGTGTGGTAGAGTGGTGTGTGTTGAAGATGTGTGTGTTGATGACATGGCAGCTGTTTGGCTACTGTCAGCAGTTTTTGTAACTACTGCTGTATCAGCTATTTGACTAATAGGTTTTGATACCTGCTTTTCTTTTTCTTTTGCAGGCTCAATATAAAGGCCATGTTCTATTCCCATCTTATTCATTTGTCTCAACAGCTTGATATTCTCCCCCTTTTTGGCATTATCTGAAGGAGGGTTATCAAGAAAGTATAGGGAAGAAGGAACTTTGCCAGAGACACTTTGAATGCTAGCCTTTATAGCCTTGATATCTGCTTGAGTATCTTTGAACCTTGATTCCACCATGTTGGTCAGCATTTGTACATGAGTAGCATGGTTTTGATCAGCCATTTGTTGCTGTTTTTCAAGCATGGATTGAAAGATATTCCAGAGCTCATTTGCAGCAACTGCATGTTGTGCAGATGCTTGAGTAGGAACAGATGCTTGTGGTGGGGCAGCAGTAGACTGTGCTTTTTGAGCTTTTAAAATCTCTTGCACCATCTCCTTTATTTCAGCAACTGAATCTTCAAGTTTGTTAACTCTGCTCGTATATTCCTGATATTTTGAATCATCACCTACTTTAGTAGGATCATCTGAATCCCCACCAGCAGTGGTTATATCAATGTGTGACTTAGGAACAGAGTCCCAAAAATCACCCATTGATGCCCCTTGTTCTTGGTACTGGGGACTTCTTTCTTCAGCACTCGATAAACCTTTGATGGTACCAGTGGTTAGATCCAACTCACTGGTGGTTACCGAAGTTGCCATGGAAGAAATTGCCTTCAAGGGAGTCTTACTTATGAAACAACTGTCCAACTGAAGATCTGTTGATCCACCAGTTGTAGTTGCTGCTCCACTTGAACTACCACCGAGAGTTACTTGTAACTCAGGGGGTGTAACCTCCTCAATTGTTGCTGGGATAGCAGAAGTAGTAGCATCACACCCAGTCTCTTGTGGGGGTATACTCTCAGTGATAGGTGATAGAGAGGAACTGGTTTGTGTCTGAGCTATAGCAGCTGCATGCAACAAGGGTAGCATGGATTGTGGCATTATGATTGGTGAGGGTATAGGTGTTGAAAGAGACATGTCCTTGGGATCAGGACTGTGGAAGATAGAGCCAAGTGGATCTGGAGCTTCATAATTTGGTGTCCCTGTGATTACAACCTGATCCTTTTGTGAGGATGCAGGAGGAGTTTCAGGCATGGGTTGAGATCTTTCTTCCAACTGCTGTGAGGAAGTAGCAGTAGTGGTTTGTGGTGACTTTTGTGTTGTCACAGGCATTTCCTCTGGGATCTCATCTTCCAGAGTTGCCTTTGTTTTGGGTTTGGTGGGTTTTCTGGATGTTTTTCTTTTGGTCTTTTTGGTGATATCAGGTGTGGGTTTCAAAGCAGTGGTTGTGTTGCTTTGATCACCTGGAGCAGTGGGCTCAGCAGCTGATACCTGAGGAGCAGTTGTAACCGCTAAAATCTGCTCAGGTACCCCTGCTTTTGTTTTTATTGGTGCCAACATTCTAGTGAATGTTTCAGGTGTCAAGCTTTTTATTTGAAAATAGACACCTTGTTTAAGCAAATTTTCATTTTTCTTATCAAATTTTTGTATAAAATAATAACTCAAAAATCTTGGAAACAACAAAAATGCTTTACTTTCAACGTTTTTCACCATGTCATTGAAAATCTCCAGCGAGTAGTTGTAGTCTCTATTATTCAAAATAGCGTAACCCAGGCATTGAATTTTTAATGGTATTTCGTTAAAAGATGTTGTTTTATTCGAAGCACACATCAGAAGTGTGTGAAATAAAAATCTGGGTGCAGATGGAAAATAACCCTTTTGTAGGGTATCTACCTTTGACTGTTCTGCATAGCCCCTTTTCAGAAAATCAGCTTTTAACTCGTTTTTGTCAAAAGAAGCTTTACCTTTCTGATCATCGAGTTTGAAGATTTCTGATAATGATTGCGGAGTGATTTGAACCGCAGTACCCTGTATCGAGGAGTTAATGGCTACTACTTTATCATCTTGTTTTTCAAGCGTAGCATTTTTCCAGAACTCTCTCTGGGTTTGCAGATATATGGGGGCTTCTACTGTCAACAAAGTTTTGTACTTTGATGTAGATATGGTGTCGAGAATGGAATCGAAGGTATGATTGTTTGTGGGTTTTGTGAGTAAACCCAAATAGTTGTGAGATTGTTTGTATGGTATCTCATTGGATTCTTCGGCCGTTTGAGCGACTTCATTTGAAGGTGGTGGTGATTTAGGTTTTGATTTTGATTTTGACTTTGATTTTGTCATTTTTGCGGAGAAGAACGAAGAAGGATTTTGGAGATTTTGAGAAGAATGGTTGGAAACTGCTATGAGAAGAGAATTTTGGAATTCAATTCGACAGTGTAAGACCCTGTTTGGGGTTTAGGGCAGGGTTTTAGCTGCGAAAAAAATGATCGCTGATGTGGCAGCGGTTATTATGATCTGAAGGCTAAAGACTGACCATGTGTCAAACACTAATGAAATGGATGAAGGATGGAAAACAGTTGTTTTAAGGGCCACTGACGTATCAAGCATCAGTGGTTATAACGGTAAAAATTGTGGGCAGTGGATGATTTTTACTATCAGTGGATAGCATATCAGTGGATAGGACACTGATTTTGAACATCAGTGCTTGTCAAGAAAATGAGGGATCAGTGGTTAACTTTCAGCAGTGGACAGTGTTTAGAGATCAGACGTTGAAACAAAACAGTGGTTAGGGTAAATGGTACAGATCTGAAGGACAAGTATTCTAGCAACAGTTTTGAGAATTTTCATTCAAGGTTTTGCCACATGTCAATTTTGAAAGACAGTGGTTTAGTACCCCAGATGATGAAAACTTTTTGCTAAGGCAACTCATTTTCGTTTAATACTCAATTCAAACATGAGTACCCTAGTAATTCAAAAACTGATACATAAATACTAAAGTTGAATCCGCTGTAGAAGCTGTTATAACTACACCATAACTGCTAGTCTTTAACAGGACTTTGCCTTCAACAGTGCATAGCCCTCAAGAGACAATAAGCCCATCAGTCTTTATATGGAGCAGGAATTAATTATAACAGTCCTTAGCATGATCAGCTGTTATAACCACACCACCCTTTCAGAGTTGGACCATTAAACAAATCCTTGACACTATTAATCCTCTGTTGACTTACCAAACAGATCTACAGACACAATTCAACATCAACATAATCTAAATATTACTGAAACAATAAATAATAAGTAAAAATAAAACACAACAAAGATTCATAAAATTATATTTAATCATTTATTCAGGACCTTGAAACTAAAAGTCCAATAATTACATGACATACTGAACAATATTCAAGTTCAAATCTAAGAATAACAGCAAGAACTAATAAACTTTAGTTTCCACTACATCTATTGCTGAACCTCTTGATGTATGTCCTTCAGCATCGCCATAAACTGCACGTCTCTATCACCACACTCCATATTACTGACAACACAAATAAGAATAAGAAACTAATCTAAAATTCAAACGTGTCTTTTTCATTTTTATTGCACATCTGAGTTTTCACGAGCTTTGGACGAATGTATACTTTCTTTAAAAGAAGAAAATCTTCCTGGAGCAAGAAAACGTGACTTTGGATTTAACGGAAATAAAAAAAATGGCACATGTAACTTTAAAGTTGCATCTCTGCCATCAAAAAAGGTAACACATGCAACTTTTCACGATGTTGCAACAATGATATTGCAGCATCGATATTGAAAGGTTGATGTGGGATGCGAATTTACATTGAAATAACGATGTTGGAACAATGATACAGTAACGATAACATGTAAACATTATCAACAAACATTCGAACAAAGAAGTGTAATGGGAAATTAGCTGCTAAATCACAAGAAAGATGCATTTGAGAGAGAAAGATACGGTCACATATATGAGCGAGCGAGATTTGAATGTGAAACCAGATAATTGTATCTTATTTATAGAATAATAAAAATATATATGGTTTGAAATTTGAATTTCAAAATTACTAATATTAATTAGTAATTACTGATTTGATTTGAAAGCAATTGTTATGATGTTTTTTGGGAACTGAAATATGAAAAGTAGGAAAAAAAAGAGAACGTCAATTTTAAATTACCTTTTACATATTTTTTATTTCCAAATTTCAAAATTACTGAGAGATAATAACCGTCAGTTTGAAATTCTAGTTTTGCATATTTAAAAAGTCCAAAGCTCAAGAAATTACAATTAATTATTATTGATTAGATTTGCAACAAATAGTCAAAAAGTATTTTTTTTTATTTTTTAATTTAACATTAAGGATAAAAATATATATGGTTTGAATTTTGAGTTTCAAAATTCTGATATTATTAGTAATTACTGATTTGATTTGACCGCAATTGTGATGATGTTTATTGGGAACTGACGTTTATTGGGAACTGAAAGGTAAGTAGCGTATATCTTTATATCCCTCCTTATTAAAGTAAATAAATATTACTAATCATATGCAAAGTAGGGAAAAAAAAAGAGAGAACGTCAATTCTAAATTACCATCTTGCATAAATTTAATTTGAAATTCATATTTTGCATATTTTAAAAGTCCAAAGCTGAAGAAATTACCATTAATTATTGATTTGATTTGCAACAAATACCCATCAAGTATTTTTTTTAATTTAACATTAAATTTCATCAGGAAAACAATATTGGAGGAACTCTTATCTCATTGCAATGTAACGATTAGGTAAAATGGTAATTTCATTTTAATTCTAGTTTTTATTTGATAATTTCAATATATCACTAATTAACACCATGGATGGTAAATATCAATGGATGTCAAGAATAAAAAAGTGACCAGTGGCTATTTTTTTCCTATCAGTAGATACCGAACGTCAATTGTCATTATGACTTTTCTGTAATTACTGATATTATCAGTAATTACTGATGATGATTTGAAAGCAACTGTCATTGTCATGATGACTTTTCTAATTTTTAAACCGTGAGTTTGAAATTCACATTTTGCATGTTTTTAAATTGTATGATCAAAACAATGTTGGAGGAAATCTTACCTCATTGGTATGTAAAGATGAGGTAAAATGGTAATTTCATTGTTATTCTAGTTTTTATTTGATAATTTCAATCTATCACTAATTAACACCATCAATAACAAAAAAGTGAGCAGTGGCTGTTTTTTAAGAAAACAACTGATGGTCAATATCAATAGATGCCAACAATAAAAAAGTGAGCAGTGGCTATTTTTCCTATCAGTGGATACCCAACAGTTTTTTAAACACTGATGTTTGGTCAGTCAATGGTCAACAGATTTTGAAGAAACATATGTTTCGCCTTAAATAGAATTTTGCCCATAAACAGAAGTTTGACCATAAACAGGTGTTTGCACATAAAGAGATGTTTAAAACCACTGTTGGGTCAAACAAATTTCACAAGAGGACCAATACTCAAATAGATGTTGACCTTAAACTGATGTTTGGTTTAGAGCCAAACATCTGTTAAAGCCCAAACATCTGTTTAACCCTGAACAGGGGTTTCCATTAACTATTGACCAAATTGCAAACAGATGTTAAAACCACTGTTTGTTATTGTACTTCTTTACAAAATTACATAAAATTCAAGAAAACGAAACAAACACTTAAAGAACTATATTTTAACACATAATCTAATCGGGCAAAGCAATCTATTATCTAAGAATTCACTGATTCTTACAACATGAAACAAACTCATAATGAAATACTAAAGTTACATAAGAACCACTGATAATTAAATACTAAATTTGAATCCGTTGAAGATGCTGAACCACTGCTGATACTAAACAGTCATTTTCCTTTGATTAATCAAACTCTAGGTACATAAAGTGCAAACAATCGTTTTCCTGAACAGATGTTCTAGTTAATAACATCTACTGTTCAACCTAACAGGGGTTTCCATTAACTATTGACCAAATTGCAAACAGATGTTAAAACCACTATTTGTTATTGTACTTCTTTACAAAATTACATAGAATTCAAGAAAACGAAACAATCACTTAAAGAACTATAATTTAACACATAATCTAATCCGAAAAAGCAATCTATTATCTGAGAATTCACTGATTCTTACAACATGAAACAAACTCATAATGAAATACTAAAGTTACACAAGAACCACTGATAATTAAATACTAAATTTGAATCCGTTGTAGATGCTGAACCACTGCTGATACTAAACAGTCGTTTTCCTTTGATTAATCAAACTCTAGGTACATAAAGTGGTTGTCTTTAACAGGACCTTGTCTTCAACAGTGGATAGGCCTCATCAGTCTTTGTTCATAAAGAGCTCCTTTAAAACAAACTTTATGATTCTTTTAATACAAAAAAGGTAGGAAACACCATTACTCTAGACTCTCTAGTAACATAAAATCTTATCTTACAACAATAGCAGATCCTTTCTTGTGTTTAGTAGGAACTACTGTGGGTTCTCCATCATCATCTTCTGCACAAGTGAATTATAATCATCATCATCATTTAGACATAAGCAAGTAAACTATAAATTTAATAATCTTTCTTTGTGTTTAATTAAACTTTATGCTTCTTTGAATACAAACCTATAATAACCCGCAACAGATTGTATGAATTTCAAACAACTGTGATTAGACTGAAATATAAACCGAGAATTAGAGTATATCACTTCAAAATAAAAAACTCAAAATTGAAAATCAGAGTAGCAAAAAACACATACTTTAAACGATGTTGGAACAATAATACTGGAAACAACCGTGGAACAATCATCATCATTATATGAGAATACCCTTAATTTATGGAACCTGTAGAATGAAATGCTCCACTGTTGGGTTATTAACTTTCAACCTCACTTTCCCTAAATTTACCAATTCTAATTTTCAACAGGATGTAATACAATTATTACCTTAATTAAGATATCTTCAACTGCAAACAACAATAGCAAACAACATCAAACAACAATAGCAAACAACATCAGTCAATAATAGCAAACAACATCAAACAATAATAGCAAACACCTGATGTTGAATCCACTGTAGATGCTGAACCACTGCTGTTACAAACAGATAATACCAATGAAACTCTAATTTCAGAAAGAATAATGGCTGAACATACTCAAACATCAATAATCAACAGATGTTATACTCATATCATCACCATCTAGAAAAAAACGCTAATTTCAAAACATATTCAAACATACCAGCTTATGGCAATTCTCTTATCCGCAGCTAAGCGGATTTCAACTTTGATGACAACAACCCTGGAACCATATGATTAGATTACGAGTAGAAATTAGGATTAGTGTAAATAAGAGGAAATCATGAAAGTATTTCAACTAAAAAAAGAACAAACCTTTTGATGAAGTAATCGATGAACAAAAGAAGATTTTATGGTGGCGTCTGAAGAAGATTAAGGTTTGGATGGAAAGAATTATCTCAATAATTTGCAGGGTTTGTGAAATTTGAATTTGAATCGCCTGAATATAGAGAGAGAAAGAACCCTAGGCGTTTGTAAAGAAAGATTAGAAGTGAGAAGAGAGATTATATAAGGAAAAGGGGATGGCACTGTTGGGCGGGAAAAGAGAACTGAGGATGCCCTAATCAAGTGACACGTGGCCCAAATAACTTTCATTTATTATATATAATAGATTGCTCTGTTTTTGTTGCATGTATCGAAGGAAGAAGAAGGAGGAAGACAAATGGAGAAGAAGACAAATTGGAGAAGAAGACAAATATCTAAAATTTGTTTTGAAAAGTTGGCTTTTAAAATTGGTTTTTAACATATTTGGTCCCTTCAAGTCTCAAATATCTAAAATGTGTTTTTAAAACTTGGCTTTTAAAATTGGTTTTTAACATATTTGGTCCCTGCAATTATGAAAACTTATTTTATTTAATGTTTTTTATTTAACATTAAAGGGTTTTAATTTAAAAAAGTTAGAAATTAATTAAAAAAATTGAAAATTAATTAATTGAGTAATGATGACAAAGGGGCTTTATGACTACGGCCTCAAGTTGCATAACGCCCCATAAAGCCCCGTGATGACATGGCGTGCCACATGTCGCATAACGCCCACAAAGGGGCCTTATGACTACGGATGACCTTAGGCCATGCGTAGTCATAAATCATATTTGGGGGCGTTATGCGACAAGTGGCGAAATGCGTAAGAGGAAGGCTTTATATCACAAGAGGGTGTAGTGGTAAGGGGGTTATATAACCCCTTCAATTATACATACATATGTATGTATATATATGTGTGTGAGTGGGGGGGGGAAGATTGTGCAGATGAAAACGCCGCGACGAGGATCACGGGAGCTAAGATTTAAACCCCCATAGCTCCCCTGTAATGGTGTTGGGCGACGCTATGGGGCGCCATAACCAGAAACGTCGTGATGTGCCGCCCCATTACACAAGATCTTAAAATACGGTATAGTTATTTTTAGGCAACACAATTTATTTATAACAATATTACTTTTTATTTAAACTAATAAGACAAAACATGGTGAATTATTTACAGAATTAATTGTAAACTAAATAATTAATTAAAGGGAATATTTCACAGAATAGTAACCAAGTTTCAAAAGTGTTCTAATTAGATCACTCGTATCGTTTTTGTCCCAATTAGATAACTTAACATTCAAATCGAGTCATATCCTTTTTTCTATGTGTCAAGAAAAAAAATGAAGAATAAGTTGTTGGGGTCGGATTATTTTAATATATGAAATTATATTTATTAAAAATAAAAACACTTTAATTACATTAAAAATTAAAAAAACAAGTTACAATTTACGTCATCACTAAAAGTTAGCATCAAATAAAAGAGAAAAAAGAAACAAAAATCCATATCACCATGGTTACTTATGAAATGGATGAAAAAACCCTTAATTTTAATGAAAAATGAATGTTGAGTGACCTGATTGAAACACTTTTGAAACTTGAGTTACCTAATTGGAACACTTTTAAAACTTGGTTACTATTCTACAAAGTTACTCATTAAATTGTGAAATAAAATGAGGTAGTTTGTGCAAGCCTTTTTTGTATAGTTTATACCAGTGTTTTGAAGGCCGGACCGGAACGGCCGGTCCGACCGGTCGAACAGGTGACCGGAGGCCTGGGCAGTCCGGTTGTTGGTGACAGACCGTTCTGATGGTGGCCGGCCGGCTGAACCGGCGACCGGCGGCCGAACCGGGAATTTGGTGAGCGGTTGAGTCGGCCTTCCTTCTTTCTCTGTTATTTCTTGCAAGTCTTCTTCCTTTGTTCTTCTTTCTCGACCCTTTTCACCTTTGTCACCATCGCTATGTTTGTCACTGTGATTTACCAGGCTGGTTTCTTCAATTCTCTATGTTGGTTAGAGTTCAGGCAATAGAAGGAAATGACTGTAACTTGGAAAGTGAAAGATGAAGGAAACGGCGCTTAAGTGATAGAAACAATTTTCAAACCCTAGTAAATTAATGGGCTGTCACACCCCGATTTCCACGTGTCACCGGTGGGCCCGGTGGGGGAGTATCGTGACGTGGTTGGCAACGAAATAGTCAAACAACACAATATAATAATGCACAGCGGAAGCAAATTTAAAAATAAGATACAACTGAATTTATTTATTGTAAACAAGGTCACAATTATCCGGTGTTTATCCACAGTAGGATCGAATGATAGAAATATTGTTTATGGTTCAACAGACTCCGGCATCTTAAGTTTGCGAGACTTCTAGTGATGCTTAGGAGAATCCCAACCTATTTCACCTAGTACCTGCATTTAATCTTTTTGGGAAAATACGTCAGTTTACACTGGTAAATACATTCAACTGACTCATTTTATAAAATGATTGAAAATTGGTTTGGATGCACATGGCATAAACATTTCATTTAACTTGGGAGAATTATTTAATAATATAATAATCTTGTGAACGATTTACATGTTACTTATGCGTTCAGTAGACCGGAACGTATCCGGGTTAAAGATCAATAGACACACCACTTTAAGTGAGTTATACACGGGAGTACGCCTACACCCCGTGCTCAGGTCGTGGCCATCTCGTAAGATGATGCCAGGGATATCCGGGACATGGTCATTAACCCCCCAAAGGCTGTAAAGTAAACACATCTGTTTAAAACGAGCCGATCAAATTATTCAACTACCCACTAAGCGTGGAGATTTGATGCCCGATCAAGCGGTACGCTATGTACCGTAACCCAAGCCCGTATAGGGAAAATAAGTTAAAAGTATTTACCTTGATGCAAAGTATAGTCACAATAATCAAATAGCAAGTAGCTTTTACTGTTTCTCCTAATCTGGAACGAAGGTTAAATATAACCCATTAGAATCCTAGCGGTCTTTAATTAAGCTTAAGCTTAGACCGGCTAGTTTCAAAGATACGGTTCGTACGCACGATTAAGCGAAGACCGGATAGAATGTGATTCTGACCCGACAAGTTTGAAGACTTGTTTAATATGGGTTTATTATTCACATTCTGGATTTTGAGATAAAACCGATAAGGTTTGACCCGTTTCGGCTAATTTATGTAAACTTGTTACATAAACCGAACCGTACGCGTAATAAGCGTGACGGGTAGTCATGAGAGCTATATACAGGTTTCCTAAGTCAATATGCTTCAAATATGTTGTAACATCAGTAGGATGTCTTTCGTTATGCCCGAAACTAATTTAAACACAAACTATGCCCCGTAGGGGTAGTTTGGTCATTTTAAAGTTTGTAAAAGAGTTTAATTGTTTAACTGAGTTACAGGTCTGATGTAAACAGCAAACATACTCATTTTGATGGGTTATAACAGTAGGCTAAGGCATGTATGTGAAATTTATCATATTTAACCAAACTATGCCCCGTAGGGGTATTTTGGTAATTTCACATAAGCCGAAAAGCTCAAAAACGAAGTCTGAGTTTATCAACCTTTGCTTACTGTTAAAATATCATAATTTTCCTCATATATCAGTAGGTATCAACCCGGGTATGTCCAATATGATTCTAAGACATACTATGCGTTAAAAACGCTAATTATGGCGATTAAAGGCCATTTCCGGGTTCTATACTTAAATCTGATATTTTTATATTTCCAGAAGGCTTAAAATAATTTATTAATCATAACTAATCAGTGGCAAAAGGTTTGGAGTCGTTTAGATGTGTAAAACTCATTTTATGGCTCGTAAGGGCAAAATCGACAATTACCGAATTAAGCCTACGACTATGAGTTATGCTCAGCCTAAAATTAATTAAAAATCTTTAAAATTCCCAAAATAATATATTACATCAGTGGGTAATTCGTTTGATACCAAAAAGTATGTTTAATTAGGCTATACGCTAATTACGCCACTTTATTAACATAAAGCACCGTAATTACGCTAATGAGCATAACTCTTAATCTACAAGTCAAACTGATGTCAAATTGTGCATACAAGTTTATATATCAATATTCAAGGTTTCTACACTTTTACATTTTCATAAATCATGTTTTAAGGTAATAAGGGCATAACGGTCAACATATGAACAATTAACGAAAACTTGCATATTAATTGGATAACTAATGAACCGAGGTGCACAATCATAGAGGGTTGTTCTAACATGTATCCTAGTCCAATTAAAGCTCTGAGGCATTTCTAAAATATGCCCAAACGGGTCAGAACTGAAAGTCAAAGTGAAAGTCAAACTATGCGACTTTCGGTTCCGAACCGGGTCTAAACAGGAAATAGTCGGGTTGAACAGGTTTGGACATGTTCTTACACTAATTACTAAGTTATAACAATAATCAAACAGGTTATACATGGTCTAGATAGCTAATTATGCATAAATGACCTTTTAAGAATTCTGTTGACTTTTTAAGTATATGTTTGACCCGACTTTTGAACTAGTTAAAGTGGTGATCAGGGGAAACCCTTTTGGGGTTTTATTACCCACATAAATACCAACTTATAACTACTTTTAATTCGAGATTTGACTGAGCCATTATTGACTAATCTCGAAGTCAAACCGTAATTACGACGGTTTGACTTTTAGCTAATTAACTAAGCTAAACTCAAACAAGGAAGGATTAGAACACTTACAAGGGTCCTATGCACGACTTATGATCAGTTGGGAGAGTTCCTTAGCTCCAGAAAGGCTCCAGATGATCAAATGAAGGTGTGAGAAAAATGGTGAACTTGGATGGCTATTTATAATGGTTCCACACACCATAAATCATTGACAACTGAGTCTAGGAGTGCCCACAATCGATTGACATGTGTCCTAGGGGCTTAGGGGACGTTTTAGGGGCCAGGAGAAGTGGAAAAACGAGTTGGGGTCGCGAAAATACGCATTGGCAGACCACCAGCGTTTTTTTCGGAGCTGGGCACACCCTCGCGTAGCGCGAGGGTGCCGTCGCGCAGCGTGACACCCTACCAGATCAGTTTTGTTGATTTTGTTTGCGATTCAGCCCTTGTCCCTTCAAAACTCGAATGATTACTGATTTATTGCACTTTAAACCTCCACAATTTATCTACTAAGGCCTTAAAACATATACCCACTTTGCCAAGTCCCCGGGTAACTTTATTTTCACCCGAAAAGTCCTAACTTTCGACGTTTACGCTTTAACGCTTCGCACACGAATTTGATCATATCTTTCTCATACGTTAACGAAACTTTATGAAATTTTTAGGGTGCATTCTCATGAGCACAATTAATATTTACAAAGCTTCGGGTTTGTCAAAAGGTCACTCAGAGGTATAATTTAAACATGTTGACACAATTGGTCCCTGTAGTTTGAAATCACTCACTTTAAGCTTCGTATGATCCATGATTTATTCGTTTGGAGGTATGAGCATCTTGTAGGGTTAAAATACAATATATTTATTCACAGTTGACACTTAGAATACGTATATTTACATACTTTCCACGTTTGTCAACTTTAGTCCTTCCATAATATTTCTTTCACACGTTTAAACTTTATGACACGTGTCAACATATTATGGGACGTGAATTTCCGAGGTGTTACATCCTCACCCCCTTAAAATAAATCTCGACCCGAGATTTACTGAAATAAGTAAGGGTACTTTTCTTTCATCGTGGATTCAACCTCCCACGTGTATTCGGGACCTCTACGGGCATCCCATTTGACCTTTACAAAAGGTATATGCTTTCTTCGAAGCTTCCTTACCTGTCGATCTTCAATCGACAAAGGTTTTTCCACAAACGTTAAGCTCTTATCTATTTGCACATCTGTATGTGGCATGACATGTGAATCGTCAGCGGAACACTTCTTTAGATTGCAGATGTGGAACACATTGTGAATTCCACTTAGCTCTTCTGGTAAGTTCAACTTGTAGGCAACTGACCCGACACGTTCGATAACCTCGAAAGGTCCTATGTATCTCGGGCTTAGTTTGCCTTTCTTACCAAATCGCATCACTCCTTTCCATGGTGACACCTTAAGTAGGACTTTGTCACCTACTTCGAAGTGAAAATCCTTACGACTTGGATCCGCGTAACTCTTCTGCCTATTTCGGGCAGCTTGGAGATTGTTATGAATCTGGACAATCTTGTCCGTCGTTTCGAACACGATCTCTGGTCCTGATAACTGGACTTCTCCAACTTCCGCCCAACAAACTGGCGATCTACACTTTCTACCGTATAATGCCTCAAAAGGCGCAGCCTTTATGCTGGTATGGTAGCTGTTGTTGTAGGAGAATTCGATCAATGGTAGGTTCTTATCCCAGCTACCTCCCAAATCGATCGCACATGCGCGTAGCATGTCTTCCAACGTTTGAATAGTACGCTCACTCTGACCGTCAGTCTGAGGATGGTAAGCCGTACTAAAGTTCAAACGTGTGCCCAAAGATTGCTGGAAGCTCTTCCAAAAATGTGACGTGTACCTAGTATCTCTATCAGAGATAATAGCTACAGGTATGCCGTGCAAGGCTACAATCTTATCAACGTATAACTGGGCTAACATATCGGAGCTATAAGTCTCCTTGATGGGTAAGAAACGAGCTGACTTAGTCAGTCGGTCAACTATAACCCATATCGTATCATTTCCTTTCCTTGTCTTGGGTAACTTGGTAATAAAATCCATAGTTACCATCTCCCACTTCCACGTAGGAAGTTCAGGCTGTTGTAGCAAACCTGACGGTTTCTGATGCTCGGCTTTGACTTGCGCACATGTCAAGCATTTTGCCACATGGGCGGCTACAGACTTTTTCAAGCCTATCCACCAATAATTTGCCTTTAAATCCTGGTACATCTTATCAGCTCTAGGATGAACGGAGTATTTGGAACTATGGGCTTCTTGGAGGATGACATCACGAAGTCCTCCAAAAATTGGAACCCATATTCGTCCGTTTAACCGTAAAATTCCGTCCTTGCTAAGAGTTAACTGCTCCTCAGTTACTCCTAACTTTTCATTAGGATAGTTAGCTTCCAACACAGCTTCCTTCTGTGCAGCTAACACCCTTTCTATCAAACTGTTCTTTATCTCCATACGCTTGGCGTTAATTCGAATGGGTTTAACCCTTTCCTTTCTGCTCAAGGCATCAGCGACTACATTCGCTTTGCCGGGATGGTATTTGATTTCACAATCGTAATCATTTAAAGTTTCCATCCAACGGCGTTGCCTCATGTTTAATTCTTTTTGGTTAAACAGATGCTGGAGGCTCTTGTGATCAGAAAAGATCACAAACTTGATTCCATAAAGATAATGCCTCCACAGTTTTAGTGCGAACACAACGGCACCCAATTCCAAGTCATGGGTGGTGTAATTCTTTTCGTGCACCTTTAACTGTCGTGATGCATAGGCAATAACCTTGCCTTTCTGCATAAGCACACACCCCATGCCAGTGTGTGATGCATCACAATAAACTACAAATTCTTCAGCGCCTTCAGGTAAGGTAAGCACAGGAGCGTTGCTCAACTTTTGTCTCAAAACATCGAAGGACTCTTGCTGCTTAGGGCCCCAAACGAACTTTACTTTCTTCTTGGTCAAGGAAGTTAGGGGTGCAGCAATCCTTGAAAAATTTTCAATGAAGCGCCTGTAATATCCTGCCAATCCCAGGAAGCTACGAATCTCCGTAGGTGTCTTTGGCTCTTGCCAATTCATAACAGCTTCAACTTTAGCGGGATCCACCTGGATACCACGCTCACTGACCACATGTCCAAGGAATTGGACTTCTCGTAGCCAAAATTCACACTTAGAGAATTTGGCATAGAGCTTCTCCCTATGTAGGAGTTTGAGAATACAACGTAGGTGTTTCTCATGGTCAGCTTGATTTTTAGAATAAATAAGGATGTCATCGATGAAGACGATAACAAATTTATCTAAGTAAGGCTTGCAGACGCGATTCATGAGATCCATGAACGCGGCTGGTGCATTAGTGAGCCCGAAAGGCATCACTAGGAACTCGTAGTGACCGTAGCGAGTCCTGAATGCAGTCTTGTGAACGTCTTCATCCTTGACCTTCAACTGATGGTAGCCTGACCTCAGATCAATCTTTGAGAAATAACTTGCCCCCTGTAGCTGATCGAACAAATCGTCGATCCTGGGCAATGGATATCTATTTTTGATCGTGACTTTATTAAGCTCGCGATAGTCGATGCATAGACGCATCGATCCATCCTTCTTCTTGACAAACAGGATTGGCGCTCCCCAAGGAGATGAACTAGGTCGAATGAAACCCTTAGCTAGTAATTCATCTAGCTGCGTCCGCAACTCCTTCATTTCTATGGGTGCCAATCTGTATGGTGCCCTAGCAACTGGTGCCGCTCCGGGGATGATGTCTATCCTGAATTCAACTTGCCTATCTGGTGGTAAACCAGGTAGATCTTCAGGAAACACTTCGGGGTATTCCGAGATGACAGGGATGTCTTCTAACTTCGGTTTGGGCTCATCAATAATCACCTGTGCCATGTAGATGACACACCCCTTCTTCAAACACTTGGAAGCCTTGAGCATAGTCACGTGCTCAGGTAGTCCATACTGGGTATCTCCCCGAATGGTAAGTGACTCACCAGACAGAGTCTTTATCACTACTTGCTTCATGTTACAGACGATTTGGGCCTGGTTATGAGATAACCAGTCCATACCCAGAACTATGTCAAAACCAGCTAGCTTAAAGGGAAGTAGAGATAGAGGAAAAGAATGGTTCTTAATGGATATAACACATCCATCTAACACAGTAGAGACGGTTTCGATGGTACCATCTGCTAACTCTACCTCATAATTCACTTTTAGGGTTTTGACAGGTAATTTCAACAATTCACAAAATTTATGATCTACGAAGGACTTATCTGCGCCTGAATCAAAAAGTACTCTTGCAAAGACATCATTTACAAGGAAAGTACCTGTTATGACGTTATCATCCTGCACAACCTCCTTCGCATCCATCCTGAAGACTCTGGCATTTGTCTTCTTAGTCTCCTCAGGCTTCTTGTTGTACTTAGGGCAGTTAGTCTTTATGTGGCCCTTTTCGTTGCAACGGTAGCACGTTGCATCTTTCATCTTCTTGCAATCCAAGGTTTTGTGTTCCTTGGACTTGCACAAACCACAAGCAAAAGACCTTGACTCGTTATTCGAGTTTGATTCGAGTCTGCACTTCCCAAAGTGCTGTTTCTTGCAAGTTTTGCATGTGGGCTTCTCTCCAGAACGATGCCCCTCTTTCTTCGAATCTGATCCCTTCTTGTGATCACCGCTCCCACGGTGCTTCTTGTTCGACTTACGCGAACCATCATCTTCGTGCTTCCTCTTCTCGGCCGCCTTATTCCTCTGCGATCTCTGCCGGACCGCATCAAGAGTGAGGGATAAGGATAGGTCAGTTACAGACCTGAAGGTAACTGGCCGAGAGGCTTTTACACTGGACTTGATCTCGGGTTCCAAACCACCAATAAAGCGAGCGATTCTTTTGGGCTCCGGGGTTACCAGGTAGGGAACCAGCCGAGACAGTGTATTGAAGCTTGTCAGATAAGCCTGACAATCGAGGTTCTTCATCACCAGGGATAGAAAGTCATATTCTATCTTTTCCACCTCATGTTGAGGGCAGAAATTATCTTTGATCAGGGCAATGAATTGATCCCACGTCATACTATACAACGGGATCTTTCCGGAGGCCTCCATCAGAGATCTCCACCATGCCAACGCCTCACCTTTGAAGGACTGTGAGACAAATTTAACCACATCACCTTCAGCACATCCGCTGATGTCCACGACCGTGTCCATCTCATCGAGCCACGTCATACAGTCGACGACTCCTTTCTCCCCGTAAAATCCCTGGGTTTACAAGACACAAAGTACTTATATGTGCAACCCTTGTTACGGGGTCCTTGATGCAGTACTAATTGCTGAGATGGATTACTTTGGTGGTTGGTGGACTGGCGATCATCATCGTTTTTCTTTGGTCCATCCTTTTTGGGAGGAGGCTTGTTATGAGCCTCAGAATGTGTCCTTGGCTTTGACTGTGACGCAGAGTGGGTCCTACTCCGAGTACCACTGTATTCCTCATATTGTCTATCCAAAGCTTGTGTGATAGCGCCGTCTATGATTGCTTTTAGTTCAGCACCCGTTAATGTAATCTGGGCGTTCTCATTCGGCCCCACAGGATGGCTATTGCCTTCATTGGAGTCAGCCATTTGTATTGAACTGTTGCAGAAAACAAGGTCAATATTTTATTTGGGATTTTATTATGGAATTACCCCTTAGGGTAATTCGTTAACCATGGTAAACAGAGACCATATTTGGTTAACTTATTAATCGTATTAATTTAGGATTTCAATTAAAATTTATCCTAAACATAAAACAATAACAATATATATTAGCACATAAGGCTTGGTCTCATGGACTATTTTATAAACCATGATTTCAGAGAATCAAGACTTTTAAGATTTGAACCTAGTTCATTACCTTTATTAGACAGGGAGTCATAGCTACCACTGTCTTTTGGCTCATGTAGAAATGAGAAAGGCCCGTAGGCACTATATTACCACGTATGGTTAAATATGATCATCTTAATTGATGATGTAAATCCAGGATTCAGAGATCATTAAACTGGGTTAGGAATCTTCTAAAGAATCCTTATTCATTTAAGAATGACATGTGATTTTTAACAAATCACTTCTGCCAGGAGTGTTAACATGTTTTAAGATGTTAACAGGGATTTGAATCTTTTAAACCGGTCTTACCATTTTGGCCCGGTCTTATATTTGACACGAGGCTAGGTTTCACACTTAAAGATTCTTAATTAAATAATTTCTTAGGCAGATTTAAAAGGAATGATTTTAATTTATTTATTTCATTTATAATTTATTTATGCACAAATGGCAAACATGAAATTTATAAAAATAACACTCCATTAATTTATCACTATATTACATATCGCCCTAAACGGGTCTTTTACACATGAAATTTGCCCACGCAGGAGCTAAAACATACCAACATGCCCACGCAGGGTCTTACAGAAGACATGCCCACGTAGGGGTCTTACAGAAAGGCACAAGTCCTCGTAGGGACTAACACACCAACGATTGTCCTCGTAGGGACTCAAACAAACATAAGTCCACGCAGGGACTACATACAACATACCCTCGTAGGGGTTTATGGAAAGATAGACCCACGTAGGGGTCAATACACACAACAAACAAACATACCCACGTAGGGGCTTAACAACAAGATATGCCCACGCAGGAGCTAATACTTCAGCGATGGAAGAATTCAACGATCCTTCTTGTTCTTCCCCTTGATCAGACCCATCAGTCCTTGGAAGAAGGTTTGCCTTTCCCTACGATCCTCGTGAGCTTCCCGTTCAACTCGCTGCAACCTATGTAGAATTTCCTCCCGTTCTGGGGGAGAAAATCATGGCGGCTGTGACTGCGTTCTAATGATAGGCCTGGGAGGTATTGGGTATCCCTGATTTGGGTAGCTTACCCCCCATGGATCTCTGTAGGGTCCTTGGGCATTGAGGGCGTTATAATTTGCTGCTTCCATATAAGGATCTGCCTCAGCGTATCCGTAGTTGTGGTAAGCTGGTGGCTCAAACGGGTTGTAAGTACTCGGACCCATGTACGCTGGGATTGGGTTATCAAAACCCATGTGCGGTGGCTGTTGAAAAGCTGGCTGCGAAGGCCCACCCATTTGTGGGTCCTCATAGTGCGGCGGGTAGTGACTAGCACTAGACTGTCGTGGGGAATCGAAAGTGAAGCCCCCTGGTCTCACCGACATGCGGGCACCGGTTCTCCTACGCCTTGGCGGTTGAGGAGGTGGTGGTTGAACTGGTGGCGGTGGAGGTGGTGGCGTAACTGCCACAAACCGATGATCCTCTGATGAATCTTGATGATGCGGCTGTGGTTGTGGCTCCTGGTGCTGCTGAGAATGCTGCTGATGATGCTGCCCATGTGACGACGAGTGGTGTGATGGTGTATAATTCCATGGGTGTTGATTAAAGAAGGCTTGGAAGCTGTCTGGACCATCATAGGGTGATCCGTGAAACGAAGATCCGTCCGAGATCTCTATCGGGTGGTTTGGAGTGCCACTAGCAGGCATGACGGGGTCCGTATCCTCGTCCATGTCGTCAGCTTGATCACCAGAGAAGTGGTCGTCTGGCCCTAGTGGGTTGAAACCCACGGGTTCTTGTAGGTAATCGGTCGGGTTAAACTGGCCTCTAAAGATCGGTGTGGGGTCCCCATAGGAATGATGAGATAGGGACCTCTGAAGTGGTATGTATGAGGGCAGAGGGTTATTAGGCTCGTCTTCCGATTGAGGTCCATATGAATTTCGGACCGGAGGGGTAGAACTATGCGAAACAGATCTCCTTGCTGGTTCGAACAGGTTTCTCCTGTTCCGTCTTGGATTCTCGCTTTCTGCCGCAGTTGGAGCTCGTGTATTAGACGACCCTGCTTCATGATCGTTGGGGGCGGCTACCGGCCCCTTTCCGCGTCCTCGCGTGCGCAAGAATCTCGGAGGCATTTTGTTATTCCTGTCAATAAAGCATGAGATAACAATAGCAACAATATAAAATTTTAAAGGACAAACGAAAAAACCAAATAATAGTGGAATTTGTCCTATGTTATAAGTCTAGACTCGAAGGTTTAGATATGTGCAATTGTGTAACTGAGATTAAACACAAAAGGCTAGTGTTTAATTCACTCAGTGTTGGCTCTGATACCAACCTGTCACACCCCGATTTCCACGTGTCACCGGTGGGCCCGGTGGGGGAGTATCGTGACGGGTTGGCAACGAAATAGTCAAACAACACAATATAATAATGCACAGCGGAAGCAAATTTAAAAATAAGATACAACCGAATTTATTTATTGTAAACAAGGTCACAATTATCCGGTGTTTATCCACAGTAGGATCGAATGATAGAAATATTGTTTATGGTTCAACAGACTCCGGCATCTTAAGTTTGCGAGACTTCTAGTGATGCTTAGGAGAATCCCAGCCTATTTCGCCTAGTACCTGCATTTAATCTTTTTGGGAAAATACGTCAGTTTACACTGGTAAATACATTCAACTGACTCATTTTATAAAATGATTGAAAATTGGTTTGGATGCACATGGCATAAACATTTCATTTAACTTGGGAGAATTATTTAATAATATAATAATCTTGTGAACGATTTACATGTTACTTATGCGTTCAGTAGCCCGGAACGTATCCGGGTTAAAGATCAATAGACACACCACTTTAAGTGAGTTATACACGGGAGTACGCCTACACCCCGTGCTCAGGTCGTGGCCATCTCGTAAGATGATGCCAGGGATATCCGGGACATGGTCATTAACCCCCCAAAGGCTGTAAAGTAAACACATCTGTTTAAAACGAGCCGATCAAATTATTCAACTACCCACTAAGCGTGGAGATTTGATGCCCGATCAAGCGGTACGCTATGTACCGTAACCCAAGCCCGTATAGGGAAAATAAGTTAAAAGTATTTACCTTGATGCAAAGTATAGTCACAATAATCAAATAGCAAGTAGCTTTTACTGTTTCTCCTAATCTGGAATGAAGGTTAAATATAACCCATTAGAATCCTAGCGGGTCTTTAATTAAGCTTAAGCTTAGACCGGCTAGTTTCAAAGATACGGTTCGTACGCACGATTAAGCGAAGACCGGATAGAATGTGATTCTGACCCGACAAGTTTGAAGACTTTTTTAATATGGGTTTATTATTCACATTCTGGATTTTGAGATAAAACCGATAAGGTTTGACCCGTTTCGGCTAATTTATGTAAACTTGTTACATAAACCGAACCGTACGCGTAATAAGCGTGACGGGTAGTCATGACAGCTATATACAGGTTTCCTAAGTCAATATGCTTCAAATATGTTGTAACATTAGTAGGATGTCTTTCGTTATGCCCGAAACTAATTTAAACACAAAGTATGCCCCGTAGGGGTAGTTTGGTCATTTTAAAGTTTGTAAAAGAGTTTAATTGTTTAACTGAGTTACAGGTCTGATGTAAACAGGAAACATACTCATTTTTATGGGTTATAACAGTAGGCTAAGGCATGTATGTGAAATTTATCATATTTAACCAAACTATGCCCCGTAGGGGTATTTTGGTAATTTCACATAAGCCGAAAAGCTCAAAAACGAAGTCTGAGTTTATCAACCTTTGCTTACTATTAAAATATCATAATTTGCCTCATATATCAGTAGGTATCAACCCGGGTATGTCCAATATGATTCTAAGACATACTATGCGTTAAAAACGCTAATTATGGCGATTAAAGGCCATTTCCGGGTTCTATACTTAAATCTGATATTTTTATATTTCCAGAAAGTTTAAAATAATTTATTAATCATAACTAATCAGTGGCAAAAGGTTTGGAGTCGTTTAGATGTGTAAAACTCATTTTATGGCTCGTAAGGGCAAAATCGACAATTACCGAATTAAGCCTACGACTATGAGTTATGCTCAGCCTAAAATTAATTAAAAATCTTTAAAATTCCCAAAATAATATATTACATCAGTGGGTAATTCGTTTGATACCAAAAAGTATGTTTAATTAGGCTATACGCTAATTACGCCACTTTATTAACATAACGCACCGTAATTACGCTAATGAGCATAACTCTTAATCTACAAGTCAAACTGATGTCAAATTGTGCATACAAGTTTATATATCAATATTCAAGGTTTCTACACTTTTACATTTTCATAAATCATGTTTTAAGGTAATAAGGGCATAACGGTCAACATATGAACAATTAACGGAAACTTGCATATTAATTGGATAACTAATGAACCGAGGTGCACAATCACAGAGGGTTGTTCTAACATGTATCCTAGTCCAATTAAAGCTCTGAGGCATTTCTAAAATATGCCCAAACGGGTCAGAACTGAAAGTCAAAGTGAAAGTCAAACTATGCGACTTTCGGTTCCGAACCGGGTCTAAACAGGAAATAGTCGGGTTGAACAGGTTTGGACATGTTCTTACACTAATTACTAAGTTATAACAATAATCAAACAGGTTATACATGGTCTAGATAGCTAATTATGCATAAATGACCTTTTAAGAATTCTGTTGACTTTTTAAGTATATGTTTGACCCGACTTTTGAACTAGTTAAAGTGGTGATCAGGGGAAACCCTTTTGGGGTTTTATTACCCACATAAATACCAACTTATAACTACTTTTAATTCGAGATTTGACTGAGCCATTATTGACTAATCTCGAAGTCAAACCGTAATTACGACGGTTTGACTTTTAGCTAATTAACTAAGCTAAACTCAAACAAGGAAGGATTAGAACACTTACAAGGGTCCTATGCACGACTTATGATCAGTTGGGAGAGTTCCTTAGCTCCAGAAAGGCTCCAGATGATCAAATGAAGGTGTGAGAAAAATGGTGAACTTGGATGGCTATTTATAATGGTTCCACACACCATAAATCATTGACAACTGAGTCTAGGAGTGCCCACAATCGATTGACATGTGTCCTAGGGGCTTAGGGGACGTTTTAGGGGCCAGGAGAAGTGGAAAAACGAGTTGGGGTCGCGAAAATACGCATTGGCAGACCACCAGCGTTTTTTTCGGAGCTGGGCACACCCTCGCGTAGCGCGAGGGTGCCGTCGCGCAGCGCGACACCCTACCAGATCAGTTTTGTTGATTTTGTTTGCGATTCAGCCCTTGTCCCTTCAAAACTCGAATGGTTACTGATTTATTGCACTTTAAACCTCCACAATTTATCTAATAAGGCCTTAAAACATATACCCACTTTGCCAAGTCCCCGGGTAACTTTATTTTCACCCGAAAAGTCCTAACTTTCGACGTTTACGCTTTAACGCTTCGCACACGAATTTGATCATATCTTTCTCATACGTTAACGAAACTTTATGAAATTTTTAGGGTGCATTCTCATGAGCACAATTAATATTTACAAAGCTTCGGGTTTGTCAAAAGGTCACTCAGAGGTATAATTTAAACATGTTGACACAATTGGTCCCTGTAGTTTGAAATCACTCACTTTAAGCTTCGTATGATCCATGATTTATTCGTTTGAAGGTATGAGCATCTTGTAGGGTTAAAATACAATATATTTATTCACAGTTGACACTTAGAATACGTATATTTACATACTTTCCACGTTTGTCAACTTTAGTCCTTCCATAATATTTCTTTCACACGTTTAAACTTTATGACACGTGTCAACATATTATGGGACGTGAATTTCCGAGGTGTTACATGGGCCACATATGAGGTAATAATAGATATGTATAGTTGGGCTTTGCAATAAAGTAAAATTATATTGTATATGAACTCTTTTTATAACATCTAGGAATACATATAAATAGTAAATACGTTGTGAATGTAAATAAGAATATTAATGAGGTCCATTAGGTGGAAAACATAATTAAAATAAATAACTGAGCATAATTATGATTAGAGAACTTTAGTTATAAAACTAATAATTTTGTATATTTTTAAAAGTATATATTTTATCATCCGGTTCTTAAATCCGGTCCGACCGGTTCGACCAGTGGACCAGTAAGATGACCGGTTCATTATCCGGTCCGGTTATAAAAACATTGGTATATACAAAATGAATTGGTTTATTGGAAATAAAATAATAGTCTCTAGTATTAATGGGACTTTCAGTTCTGTGCCCAGTTAATTATACTCAAACTAAAGGCCATACTCCATCTTCTTCCTCACCGAGTCATTTCTACTCTCTACTCTGATGAACAGCATGTAAGAGTCGCCGGAAAAAAATATATTATGTTATCTTATCTTCGCTTGTTTCTCTGCACAAATCCGACGAGTTCATGGGGTGCAAAACCAAAATTTATGGGGGCGCTTGAGATTTTACGCTACCTATAAAACTAAAAAAACAAAACTTAAGGGGTGCACCCGCCCACCCATAACCCATAGTAGGTCCGCCCCTGCCTGCCACCTCTGGTTACACTACATGAAACCAAAATTAGATCACATACTGTCACGGCCCACGACCCGGTTTGACCCGTTTCGGGAGCCGCGGGACAGAAAATCCCGTGGTATTTATTTAACAGCGGAAGTTTTCTTCAGGATCATTTTAAAACTGAAATTTCCCGATTATTTTATTTCACAATTCGGAATAAAACCCCGGTAATTTACAATAATATGATTTTTATAAGAAATCCTTATTTTACAAAACATGTTTCTTTATTTTATATTGAGCCACTTCCTTAAGCTTGTAGTGCTTCACGGCACTTTTCCTTGATCACAACAGATCACCTGAAACATGTTTGAAAAAGGTTTTGTCAGCGGGAAATACTGGTGAATCATTCTTTTTACTAAAACGACCCGTTTGTTATAATTTACAGTATTAAGGGTGATTACATTGTTTCCATATCAACCAACTACCCACAGTATTTGTCACTCGACCGGATCTGTGACTATGGTCATATCACCATTGGCCACCCGTTTGTCCAATGGCAAAGATTATCAAGTAATGTATACAAAACCCCACATACTGGCTGTAATTTGGTGATTACAAAGACTTAATCCCTGTAATTATAACTTTGAAAACAAATAGAGTTTTGTAAAGTAATTTGATAAAAAAGAGAATGACTCACATTGCAGATTTAATTGAGCAGAGCCTAGCCTACTGATTAGCCTTTTAACCTAAATTAATAACATGCACACGAACTCGGTTAGTAACTAATACAACATTTACGATAACTCACGAGATTAAAACCTTCACAACGAATGACAAAGTGCGATACTTAAACATCCATTGAATTAACAACGAATGACAAAGCATAAACCCTAATGTGGGCAGCACTTAAACATCCATTGGATAGTTTAATCGATCGAACATTGAATCGTAGCAGCGATCGAGTTAATACCGGGTATCGGAGCAGTGCCTCGCTATTTTATGTGAATTTTCGACTTCAGAGTATTATAACTTCGTTTTTGAAAGTTTGTTTCGACACAGAATGAAAGTCCCTGATGCAAGCTATTTATAGGTGAATTTAAGGCCTCACGCGGCCCGCGTAAGCCTTCGGCTTGCCTTTACGCGGCCCACGCAGCCGCCCAGTCTACGACTAGCATTGACCAGTCACAAGTAGGTTAGCCAGGTGGTCGCTACGTGGCTCCGGAACACTTATCCGGTCAACACAGGTTTGACGCGGCCCGCGTAAGATCATGCTTACTTTTACGCAGCCCGCCTAAGAACCATATTTATGTTTTTCTTTGTTTTTCATACATAGTATGGTTTCAGGAATCCAGGTTATCAATTGTGGGTTGGTTTATGACATATTTGAGAGTCCTTACATTCTCCCCACCTTATTTAAAATCTCGTCCTCGAGATTCATTGGAACAAGTGAGGATGCTTTCGTTTCATCTCTGATTCCAGCTCCCAAGTGTATTCAGGTCCTCTCTTTGAATCCCACTTGACTTTGACAAGTACTAACCGTTTGTGTTTAAGGAATTTCACCTTTCGGTCTTCTATCTGAAGAGGTTTCTCAACAAATTTTAACTTTTCGTTTACCTCTATGTCTTGGAGAGGTACTACTAAAGATTCGTCTGATAAATATTTCTTGAGATTGGATAGATGAAATACATCATGTACTCCGGTTAACTCTTCTGGTAGTTGTAACCGATAAGCAACTGGTCCTATACATTGGATCACTGGAAATGGTCCTACGTATCTTGGACTTAACTTTCCTTTCTTACCGAATCGAACTACTCCTTTCCAAGGAGAAACTTTCAATAGTACTTTGTCTCCAATTTGAAACTCCAACGGCTTCTGTCTATTGTCTGCATAACTCTTCTGACGATCTTTAGCCGTCTTCAGTCTTTCCTTGATTTGAGTAATCTTGTCAGTTGTCTCTTGCACTATTTCAGGACCTGACAATTGACTTTCTCCTATTTCTGCCCAACAAACTGGAGTTCTGCACTTTCTTCCATACAGTGCCTCGAAAGGGGTAGTTTCAATACTTGAATGATAACTATTGTTATAGGAGAATTCAATTAAAGGTAAATGATCGTCCCAATTTCCACCAAAATCTATCACACAAGCACTGAGCATGTCTTCCAGAGTTTGGATTGTTCGTTCACTTTGTCCGTCTGTCTGAGGATGATATGCACTGCTTAGGTTTAGTCGAGTTCCCATTGCTTCTTGGAAACTAGTCCAGAAATGGGAAGTGAAACGACTATCCCTATCCGAAACAATGGAGAGTGGAACTCCATGTAAGGATACTATTTCATCTACATACAACTTTGCCAATCTTTCCATGCTAAAGGTTTCTTTCATAGGTAGAAAACGAGCTGATTTGGTTAATCGATCTACAATTACCCAAATCGCATCATTACCTTTTCTGGTTTTGGGTAACTTAGTAACAAAATCCATTGTTATAAGTTCCCATTTCCATACAGGAATTTCTAGTTGTTGTAGTAGACCTGAAGGTTTCTGATGTTCTGCCTTAACTTGTGAACAAGTAAGACATTTAGAAACATATCGAGCTATATCCTTTTTCATTCCTATCCACCAAAAGTTATTTCTTAAATCTTGGTACATTTTATTGTTTCCAGGGTGCATGGTATATCTAGAATTATGAGCTTCTTCTAAAATCTTATTTCTTAATTCTCCTTGTTTAGGTACCCAAATCCTTCTTTTGTGGAATTTCCAGATTCCATCAACTCCTTGTTTTAATTCTTTTATTCGTCCTTTCATTACTTCAGCATCATCCTTGATTGTTGTAGCTTGAACCTTTTTCAATTGTTCCATTAAATCTAATTGTAGATTTATTCTGAGAGCACGAACTCGCTTTTGCTTTTCATGATATTTACGACTTAAGGCATCTGCAACTACATTTGCCTTTCCTTCGTGATACTGAATATCACAATCGTAGTCACTTAGGATTTCCATCCATCTCCGTTGCCTCATGTTTAACTCTTTTTGCCCAAATATATACCTTAAACTTTTGTGATCCGTATAGACAGTAAACTTACTTCCATACAGATAATGTCTCCAAATCTTAAGGGCAAAAATTATGGCTCCTAATTCTAAATCATGAGTTGTATAGTTCTCCTCATGCTTTTTCAATTGTCTTGAAGCATACGCAATTACCTTCTTGCGTTGCATCAGCACACATCAAAATCCTAGTTTTGAAGCATCACAGTAAACTTCAAAATCTTCAGTCCCTTCTGGTAATGCTAGGATTGGGGCATTTGTTAACTTTTGTTTTAATATCCTAAAAGCTTCTTCTTGCTTAGGTCCCCATTCAAACTTAACTGCTTTACAGGTTAGCTTCGTTAATGGTACAACAATCTTGGAAAAGTCCTTAATAAACCATCTATAATATCCAACTAAACCTATAAAACTTCTAATTTCCATTGCGGATTGCGGAACCTTCCATTTGGTAATTGCCTCTATCTTAGCAGGATCTACATGAATGCCTTCGTGATTCACCATATGACCTAAGAATTGTACTTCTTGCAACCAAAATTCACACTTCGAGAATTTGGCGTACAACTTTTCTTTTCTTAACAAAGTTAAGAGTACATGCAAGTGCTGACAATGTTCTTCCTGATTTTTGGAATAAATAAGTATATCGTCGATGAAAACAATTACAAATTTATCCAAATACGGTTTACAGATCCTATTCATCATGTCCATGAATGCTGCAGGTGCATTCGTTAATCCGAAGGGCATGACTGTAAACTCGTAATGACCATACCTAGTTCTGAAAGCAGTTTTAGGTATGTCTTCTTCTTGTACCTTCAATTGATGATATCCGGAGCGTAAGTCTATCTTAGAAAAATATCTAGCTCCTTGAAGTTGATCGAAAAGATCATCAATCCTAGGTAATGGGTATCGATTCTTAATTGTAACCTTATTCAATTCTCTATAATCAATACACATTCTCATTGAACCATCCTTTTTCTTTACAAACAACATTGGTGCTCCCCACGGGGATGAACTAGGTTGTATAAAACCTTTACTTAGTAATTCATCTAATTGCTTTTTCAGTTCTAACATTTCTGTGGGTGCTAACCGATAAGGTGCCTTGGCTATCGGTGTAGTTCCTGGAATTAGATGAATTCTAAATTCTACTTTCCTATCTGGTGGTAATCCCGGAAGTTCTTCTGGGAATACATCTGGGTATTCTGAGACTACTGGTATTTCTTTAAGTTCTTTACCCTTAGTACTAATGATTACTGAAATCATATATACTATTCCTTGCTTTCGTTCATAACTAGAAACTTTCATTACAGATATGAACTTCATGGGCTTACGTGGTTTATCTCCTGTAATCATAATTACTTCTCCGGTGGGTGCCTGAATTTCTATAGAGTTCTTATCACAGAGAATTCGAGCATGGTTGGCTACTAACCAATCCATTCCTAACACAACATCAAATTCGGCTAATTTCATAGGTAACAGATTTGCAAAGAATTTATGACCTGAGAGTTCTATATTTTCCTTTTTCAAAACTTTATCTATGCTAACAGAATTTCCGTCTGCCGTTTCGACTGTAAAAATCTGCCTAAGTTTGGTTAAGGGTAAGTTAAGAGCTTGGCAGAATGAAGTATTTATAAAACTTTGGTTTGCACCAGAGTCAAATAATACTTTTGCATACACGTTGTGAACTAAGAACGTACCAGCTATCACATCTGGAATGAGTTCTGCTTCTTGAGTGGTCAGCTGGAATGCTCTGACATTCTTTTTAGTAGCTCCGTTGATTGGCTTGGCTTTATTATCTGCTGGTTTAACCACTTTAGGACATTCTGTTTTGAAATGCTCAGTTTCTCCACAGCTATAGCAGATCCTTGTTTTTCTTCTATAGTCTTCTTCACGATGTCCTATGGCTTTGCAAAAGTTGCAGGTCACAATACATCTTCCATAATGTTTCTTTCTGCAATTCTTGCAGAAAGGCGGATTTGAGGATTGCCCTATTCCTCTTCTCTTGAAACTGTTATTATTACCCGTACGAAATCCTTGGGTAATTTTCTGAGCCAGTTCCTTTTCCTGTTATCATCTCTTGTGCGCACCAGTTCATCAGTTAGGGTGTTGGCTGATTCCACTGCATCGTCAATAGTACGAGGTCTCGCAGCTTTAACGATATTGCGGATTTCACCAATCAATCCCCAAATATAGTGAGAAATGAGTACCGGTTCTGGCGAAGCCAGTGTTGGTACCACTCTAGCATATTCAAAGAATGTTGAAGTATAGCCGCGACAATCTATATCCACCATCCGGTGGTTCAAGAACTTATTTGCCATTTGATATTTTTCATATTCAGGATAGAACTTTCTTTCTACATGACTCTTAAATTCTTCCCAGTTCATAGCATATGCCATCATCCTTCCTTTTGATTGTAACACCGTGTTCCACCATTCTAGTGCCCCTTCTTTAAAAAGATTTGACGCGTACATGACCTGATCGTCCTTGGCACATTTACTTATTGTAATCACTGCCTCGGTCTTCTCTAACCAACGCAGTACTGCAGTCGCTCCTTCATTGCCTGCAAACTCAACGGGTTTACAAGCAAGAAATTCTTTGTAAGTGCAACCAGGAGTTGCAGCTTTCATTTTCTTAGGGAGCGGAGCCTGCCGTGGATTATTATCGTGATTAGTATGATTACCGCCTCCATTTACGCTATTACTGAAGTTATCTTCAGAAATACGTTTGCTAGGAATGATTTGTTGAGGTTCGATTGGATTTCTAACGGCAGCAACAATTGCTGGAATAGCATTGGCTATTCCCTGAGCAACGATATTTTCAATATCTTGCCTATTTAGAAATTGATCCTCCGGATGTTCCTCAGATTGATTAACCTCATTAACTGGTTCATTATTAGCGTTTTCCATCTGATAATTAATATATATAATTTATTAGTATTAAATAAATAACAATTATACACGAAACAATCATACAATTTTCACAATGCATATAGTCAAAACTATCGATTTCTCGATTCCCATTTTATATATTTTATACTATGCGTCAATACACACCATTATTTTACAAAGTTTTATTAGTAGTTATTTTACATGATTATATTCTTATTACTATTATACAACCACAGTCTCATAAACCCATTATCCCTCGTCAGTTGATATTTTTAGCAACGACGTTCCCTCTCGTCGTATTTCCAGGAGATCTGTTCTCCTACTTCCCTGATCCTATTTCCTGCATCCACTAACTCTTCGCCAAAATGACGAAGTTCGGCTAAATTCTCATTGCTCATAGGTGGGTTAGGTATAGGTTCTGGGTTGAATTGAGGGAAAAAGGAATAAGGACTGTTGAGAAGGTTTTGGAACTGCCAATCATTCGTCCACCACTCGTCCATTCCTAGAGGTTGGGTGTGGATTATAGATCCTGGGATTGCTGGTTCCAAATTTATTGGAAGTTGAGTTTCAATAGGATGAGTAAAAACATTTTTATTGACAGGCTTAATAGTATCACAGCTTGCCAATATAAAATCTAGCTCCTCCTGCAATGTCATTTCCTGGGTTTGCTTAGAGCTTTCTCCAATTTCTATCTGGGTTTGTTTAAAACCTCCTCCAATCTCCATTTCTATTTGCTTAGAATATTCTTCAAACTGTATTCCCATCTGCCTAGACTCTTCCCCGACTTCAATCCCCTTCCCTTTGTCTAAGGGATTTTCTATTTTGGAAATCTTTCTAGTGGCGGGTTTCCTCCTACGCACACGCCTCCATCCCACAAATCTTCTCCTTTTCTTGGGCTTGGGTTTCTCCGGAGGTGGGGCATTGAATTCCATAGGTTCTTCTATGTCAGGTATATACCTATTGAAATCTCTGGAAACCTCTATTTTTACCGGATAGAGATTTAAATTTTGAAGGGCGTCAGACAAGTCACTCATGCTGTTTAGTATACATGCAAAATACACACAAATACTAAGTTAAAAATTTTATAACAAAATTTCATAAATAACCTTTAAAATATTATTGCATACCGTATGACAAAAATAACTGAAAATTAAAACACACTAGGGTTTACTGTAAACTTATTTATTTACTGGATAAGGTTTCTGGATTGTGGGTGATAAGGTTGCTTGAGTTAAAATATTTAAAGATTTGCATTTACTGCTACAGTAGCTAGCATATAAAGATCTGCCCATTTTTCATCTAACTTGTCTTCCCAAGGTGATTTACTGGTTAATTCCTGGGTTTCCTGTTTAATCTTCTTTTCTCAGAATTTCTTTATTTTCTCCTGACTTTTCTTAAAAATCAAACTTCTTTTATTAGGAGAAAGTGGTTCCTCATATTGTGCTTTTTGCAAAAATATTCCTTCTTCAGGAATTACAGAGTGATTTGAGGATTTGGTTTGGGATGAACTTCCCTTCTTGTTGGATGACCTATCTAATTTAAGATAGATGTTTGAAAGCTTTTGCTTACCCATACTGTACACAAATATTCAAATAATAAAACATTTAATCACAAAATGACAAGTAGTAAAATTAAGTATTTTCTAAGTACTTAATTGGCTTAATCAGTGGCTCTGATACCACCTTTTTCTGTCACGGCCCACGACCCGGTTTGACCCGTTTCGGGAGCCGCGGGACAGAAAATCCCGTGGTATTTATTTAACAGCAGAAGTTTTCTTCAGGATCATTTTAAAACTGAAATTTCCCGATTATTTTATTTCATAATTCGGAATAAAACCCCGGTAATTTACAATCATATGATTTTTATAAGAAATCCTTATTTTACAAAACATGTTTCTTTATTTTATATTGAGCCACTTCCTTAAGCTTGTAGTGCTTCACGGCACTTTTCCTTGATCACAACAGATCACCTGAAACATGTTTGAAAAAGGTTTTGTCAGCGGGAAATACTGGTGAATCATTCTTTTTACTAAAACGACCCGTTTGTTATAATTTACAGTATTAAGGGTGATTACATTGTTTCCATATCAACCAACTACCCACAGTATTTGTCATTCGACCGGATCTGTGACTATGGTCATATCACCATTGGCCACCCGTTTGTCCAATGGCAAAGATTATCAAGTAATGTATACAAAACCCCACATACTGGCTGTAATTTGGTGATTACAAAGACTTAATCCCTGTAATTATAACTTTGAAAACAAATAGAGTTTTGTAAAGTAATTTGATAAAAAGAGAATGACTCACATTGCAGATTTAATTGAGCAGAGCCTAGCCTACTGATTAGCCTTTTAACCTAAATTAATAACATCACGAACTCGGTTAGTAACTAATACATCATTTACGATAACTCACGAGATTAAAAGCTTCACAACGAATGACAAAGTGCGATACTTAAACATCCATTGAATTAACAACGAATGACAAAGCATAAACCCTAATGTGGACGGCACTTAAACATCCATTGGATAGTTTAATCGATCGGACACTGAATCGTAGCAGCGATCGAGTTAATACCGGGTATCGGAGCAGCGCCTCGCTATTATATGTGAATTTTCGACTTCAGAGTATTATAACTTCGTTTTTGAAAGTTTGTTTCGACACAGAATGAAAGTCCCTGATGCAAGCTATTTATAGGTGAATTTAAGGCCTCACGCGGCCCGCGTAAGCCTTCGGCTTGCCTTTACGCGGCCCGCGCAGCCGCCCAGTCTACGACTAGCATTGACCAGTCACAAGTAGGTTAGCCAGGTGGTCGCTACGTGGCTCCGGAACACTTATCCGGTCAACACAGGTTTGACGCGGCCCGCGTAAGATCATGCTTACTTTTACGCGACCCGCCTAAGAACCATATTTATGTTTTTCTTTGTTTTTCATACATAGTATGGTTTCAGGAATCCGGGTTATCAATTGTGGGTTGGTTTATGACATATTTGAGAGTCCTTACACATATCCACTTGAATTCCTCCACCAGCCGAGATGCAACCACCTCCATGTTCAACTGAAATAATTGTTAAGTCCACCTTCCTTGATTCTGTAACAATATTTAAGTTCTTTTACTACTCCATAAAGCTAGATTACAAACAACAGAGGCTACACCCAGCCTAATTGCTCACTTAAATAATTAATATTGTCTTTTATCAATGTAGAAAAACATTTCATGCCAAAAATCATAATGATAATACCTCCAGCAAGTTGTGGAACAATGCTAAAATCCTCCATAATACCCATTTTGCCAGCAATGTATCTACATATATATTTTTCGCTTGAAGCATGATGCACACCTAAATTCACATTAACATTAACACGTTATCACACAAATTTCTGTAAAAATCAAACTGAAGCGAAATCCCTTTGTCTACTACCTGCCCCTTTTTTGTGTCAAGTTGACGAAATATTATCTTAGGCCTCGTTTTACCCATAGTTGGCTGACCAACAAATTAGAATAAATTTTAATGTAAGCATATCAACATATGTTACACCCTAATACGTATTTGACAAAAGTCGCAGCGGAAATACGTAGCATAAAATTTCTTTCATTATAAATACTTTAACTTATTTAAAATTTAGCTTTAACATTACTCTTTCACATAATTCCATCAATCGGCTTAATTACTAAGTAAAAACACAGCTTATGCTTATTACATTATATACATCAACGTTCCCGTACAATCTCTCTAGTGACTCGATCCTCGATCTCTGTTCCTTGATGATCCTCAAGGCTCGTATTACCTGCGCTCACCACATAAAATTCATAACATTAGTACGCATTATAAACATACAAGATTTATTCACGTTTACTTTTCGTTCCGTTAACTCATTACATCCCAGCTTTCCATCTGATCATACAATCCGTGGTGAGACTTTCTCGTTGTACCTGCGTTACACTTCGTTCACAAGGCACGCTATTATTATCGTCAATACTCAATTTCATTGAATACATGCATATATACTTTCATGCATACTTACATAAGTGCATCCGTTCACACATAACTACTTTCAAACCTATGTAGCTGCTTTCATACGTGCGTGCCTACATACGTGCATACCTACATACATACATGCATACATGTCTACATACATACCTATTACATGCCTTCACACAACCCTACATACGTGCGCACATTCGTACATACTCACTTGAATATATATATATATATATATATATACATACACATACTACCTACATACTCACCTACATACATACCTGCATTCATATCTTCACGCATGCTTTCATACGTGTATATGCTCTTATATACCTAATTGCATGCATACACACATACATTCATTCATTCACGCCACCTATATTCATACATACCTACATACATACATACCTTTATACATATCTACTTTCCCTAAAATAAGGAAATAACTAATCATTCATAGCTTATACGCATTTAAAAACGGTCCAGACGGGTTCGCAATGCATAAACAGTTGAAATAAACGGTTTTCGCGAAACTGACCACAGTCGCGTAGCGCTACTGCCTAGGGCCTTGGCAGTCGCGCTACGCTACTGCCTACTTTTGACAGAATGTTGATGCTACTGATCTGCAGATTTCCAGCACAACCGGATTTCACGGAAACGAGCATAACTTTCTCGTTTTTGATCCGTTTTACCCGATTCTTTTTCCTACGTGATCGTAATTTAATTCTCCATCACATGGAGTAAAAATCCAATATTTGGATTACCTAAATTTATGACTATTAAGCCCTCGGCTCGTTACCCTTTTACCAAACCTTGACTCGTTCATGCATTTATCAACATAACTTGTTTGTTTGACATTAACTTCATATGAACCTAATAATTTCAAGGTCATCTATCATAAAAGATTCATTTATGGATACTTTACACCTTATTCCACACAATTTTCGCTCAAAAGCTTATTTTGACCCGTTAAGGGCAAATGCGCATAAAAAGGTCCTTAGCTTACGAAAATCATACTTCTTGCTTTCTTACTTTTTCAAAACATTCATTTAATCAAATAGCTTGTTTGTGATCAACTTTTAAGATCATTTGCCCGTTTTACCCATCAAGGGCGTTTTCGTCAACTTTGTTCCATCCCTTACAACAAATGACTTCCTTACACATTTACCCAATCCCACGACTTAACTACAACTCTAATCGCACATACTTGGCTCGGATCAAAGCTATGACCCATTGTAATACTTCATCCACTAAATCTCTAATTAATAACAATGCATGTCCTTTCGCTAATCATTCTGTGAATTCATAATACTAGACAAACACTTCGTTAGTCAATATCTCCAAATGGTGATATCTTCACCATTGGACCCGTTATATCTAAAAGTCCATTTTAACCTCGTGGGATTTTTATTATTCCTTAACCCAACATATAACTTATTCCATTCGTTAACTCGTAACCATAATTACCATAATACCCTTTTTCCCCTTTTTAACCATCAAACTCAGTTTCTTAACATAACCACATGTTCCGACCCATACCAAAACTTGTCGGAACATCATAATTCACATATTTATTTACCATGTTAGTAATCTATACAATAAATAGATATTCTACAAGAAGGGGTGTAAGTTTTACTTACCTAGCATCCGGACATGCTTCCCGTGCGCATTAGTCCCATTTGACCCGCTTCTTTTCCAAGCTTCCATATCGCTTATCAAGCATCAACTATCATATATCATTCTCAAGATAGTTAGCTTATTCATTATTCATCACAACCTTTTCATTACACGGATCTTACATGGAATTTATCATTCAACCTTATAACATGCTAATCTATCATTTCTTATCCGATTTCTTTAAACATTCACACACATGTATGATTCCAAACATCATTAACATAAGTAAATCATCAATTTACATTACATCATCTAAAACCCACTTCATAACTACTTTGTTAATCACTTACAAGTGATCTAATCTTAAGTTCTTCATAATTTCATCATACTTTTGATATGTGTACTACCTTCTAAACATAGTGTACAACTAGTTCATGCATATCCTTCTAATCTCATTCAAAATTCATCAAATTCCTACTTCTAATCAACATGAATCATCCATGCATAAACATCAAACCTACTAGTATCACATTTCTTTCAATTCCTCTAACAAGAATCAATCATATATGTCAAAATACATCAATAATAGGCAAGAATTTGGACATGGATGATTTACCTGTGTCATCATCTTTACCATAACAAACGGGTTTCACCCTTAAACATTAAATTGACCTAAACCATGAATAATCCATATTCTATATGATGATTCTAACACATGCTCATACTCAATTTCATACCAATTCATGGATTAGAACATAACCCATTTCGTGAAAGATCACCAATCTAGGTTTTGAGACATACCTTATGATCCCCTCGTGTAGGTGATCATTAATCCGTGTTTATTCATGAATTTAGACCTTGATTTGCCCTTAAATTAATTGATTCTTCATGCTTAGGGTTTCTTGAGCTCATGGAGCTCCTGGCCCCTTCACGAACACACATACGTGTGTGTGTATATGTGTGTATTAATATATTTTTTTTTATAAAATCAACTTTCATTTACCCCACTTTAGTCCCTTGAGTTTGCCACTAATTATAATTGGCAAAACTCTTGTCTTTTAATACTTTTAACCACACACTTAACTAGGTTAAATAGCCTAGTTATTTATTCCATGCTAAGTCATATAGGAACATACGACAATTATAAACATTCGGGTTTTGGGGTGTTACAACATAACAGAATGTAAGATTAAATATTTATTTATTTATATTTAATCTAGTAGCCATCATTATCATTTATATAATATAGATCAAAATATATTAATAACCTATTAATAATTAGTTGGTAATTGTTGATGGACCATATTACCCTTATTAACTAATTGGGTTTCCTCTTGGGTGTATATATAAGGAGATTATTAGAGAGGTTAAGGGTTAGACACATAACCTTACAACATAACATCACAATTTCGTCCCTCTCTCTCCCTAACCGAAATCAACCCTACTTTCGGTTTCATCACCATCATCACTTTACACCCTAAGGAGGAACCAGATCAAACTGACAACTATGTCGAACTCCGTGGCTGCGTCTCTGACTGGATTCTCTACTGATGCAATCAAAGGTATGTTATTCATGTTTTCCATTAAGTTTAAACAGAACTGATCAACATGTGGTATCAGAGCATATGTTGATAAATCAGTTCTGATTTTGTATCCATTATTCTGGGATCAAAAATCTGGAAAACGAAATTTTAAAGCCTTAAAAGTTCTCGGTTGTTTTCGAGTCCTTGTTGCCGAAATCACTGTTTTCGGAATATGTTGGTTAATATGTTGTTTCGAAATCATAATGGGCAAATCTTTATATCCGAAATCTGTTAATAAAAGTATAAAATTTAAGGTTTCGGATCCCAGATTATGTTTTAAATTTATTAGGGTTCATCGCTTGTTCTTAATAAAACTCGAAAATTCCCTAAGATTTGGAATATAATTTGGATTAGTGGATGTTTTTCCAATGTTTGATCTAAATTTTATCTATAATAATTTTCGAAAAACTGTTAATGGACTTTTAGTTATTATTTTTGAAATAATTGATAAGTTTAGATCATAAATAAATTAGGAAATACTATCCCAAATCCCTTAAATTTCGGGTTTTAGTTAATTATCACAATAAACAGCCTTAAATAGAGGATTCGAAATCATAATCGCACAAGTCCCTATAACAGTCGCACAAGATCAGATCACATAAAAAAAAAGGTGATCTGATCGCACAAGGGAAATCGCACAAGACCTGTGGATCGCACAAGATAGTGCTGATCGCACAAAACTTGGGCCTGGCAAATCGCACAAGTTTTGGGCCTCACTGATCGCACAAATTTTGGGCCTCACTGATCGCACAAGACTTGGGCTTTAACATCGCACAAGATTTGGGCCTTATCGATCGCACAAGGCATTACCGATCGCACAAGGCATTACTGATCGCACAAGACTTGAAACCTCGATCCGCGCTAACAGGTGGTTTGCTATTAAATACTTGGTTTTGTTTATACTTAATTAATTAATAAGGATCAAATAATGTTTTACAAAACCAAACAAAACCAAACTAGCTTAACTTGAATGAGCTTCTGATGTATTAATTTTGGCCAAAGCTGATTTAATACATCTATTTATTGTTCAAGTATTATATAAGGCTATGTTGAGTATGCATTACAAACGTGAAATGTCTTAATTCTGGCCAAAGCTGATTTAATTCATTTATGTTTAGCATGCTTGACAAGTGCATAACTAAAGTGATTGTCTCATTTCTGGCCAAAGCTGATTTGTCACGATTACTTTGCACACATACTTAAATGATTACACTTCTGGCCAAAGCTGATTTGTCTTCATTCAAGTAGAATTTTACTAAGTCTATTATTTTGATGTTAGTAATAGACATATCACAATTTCTTCACATAATGATCCTTATATTAATGATCCTTAATTAATTTTATGATCATTTCGTCTGTCTTATTCTTAGTACCCATAATTTTACTCACTATAATTTACTTCTACACATATCTCATCCACTCTAATTCCTAAACCTAAAATGTTTGCTTTATTTAAAGTTTCTATTAGAATTAGCTCTTAAACTAAATCCTTGATTATTTCTTAAGACACAATAATCCTATTGCTCTCTTCTGATAAAGATTATAAAGAAGAAAATTAGAGCATGATGATTAGGACAAATTGAACATGATGTCTCTTATGATAATCAAGAACTTTCTAACATAATGCTATCACTAAAGTTATTTCAGATTAAGTCTTTCCTAAGGCTAATCTCTTATATATGGAATAATCACTAGAACTCCTAAGATGCATGCCTTCTTCTTTTATAATTCTAATCTATAAAGTTAAGTGGTATATGTGAATACATAATAATGTACAATACCATGACCCATAAAGTTAAGGGCTTACGCATGGAAATAAGTACATTTTCCAGTACATTACATATTAAGATTTTCACTTGTACAATTTGATGCCTTATAAATCAACTATAACACTCAAAAATACCAAAGTATAATGAGTGTGTTGATAAGCAACATATGTACAAACAAATAAATGTTTGAAGCTGGAAAATAAGTTGTTACTCACCTTACAACCACTTAAAACCTTAAAAGAGAATTGTTCTAAGGTCCATAGACAAATTACAAGTGTTAATTCCACCTCTAAGGTTCTTCAAGGGAAAATCTCACTGCATAATTATGTCATTAGACTAAACATAAGCAACGAGACTATCCATTATTCTAAAGAACAGTTGGATGAATTAATTAGATAGTCACTTATTAAAGATATTTAAGTCTACTAATTATAATATTCCTATTAACACATGATTAGTTGACTCTAGTTTTTAAACGTTTCCTTACCAGAAGTTAACAAATAACTAACATGAGAGTTAGTGACAAAAATTAAATGTTAAGGCTATAAGGACAATAATAAGCAGTCTTCTAACAACGTTTTTCGATACCGTACATATATTCTGAGTATTAATCAGAATATAGTATCATAATTAAGCAATGTTATGAAGGTTGTGAGGTTTGCATAGTCAACATAAAGTCACACTTATCTTAAACTCTCATCTTATTTGTTCTAAATATCTGGATTGAAACATTATTAAGATAAAACTAGATGATACCTTACACTTTCACAACTTTTGTCATCATGCAAATGAAAAATTTGACAAAAGGAAAATGAGACTTACAAATTTCACCCATTATAACCAAAATTCATGAGAAATCATGACATGGTTAATGAGGATGATTTCTTATCTAATCTCATTCTAAGTGATTTTAAATCATGACGTTATAGCCCTAAATATTACTTGGCTTAAGGAATAAGTATAGGTCCATCATAAGTCATTCATTGACATTCGTGGAACTTATTCCAAATGGAATATTCAGACATAATTCATTTATCATTTAAAGACTATCTACTTGTATCTAAATTTTGTCGTATATGGCCCACGGTCTTATAAGAAATTTATTCATATATGTACTTAATAAAGATTTCTATTAGATATGTCCCTAAAGTTTCTTATGATATCTGGACATTAAAGAAATCAAATAAAGTCTAACGTATATGTGATGGGTTCCTACGTCACGTACCTCATTGAAACTTCTCTTGTAGCATTCTAGAGATATTAAAGATCAGTGGGAGCATTAAGTGTCTTCATAATAACTTGCAATAGTTGCAAGAGGTGGGGAGTGAAAACTTTATATTGCTTCAATTTACACCTCTTGTACAAGACACTGCTCCATCTTGACACTGTTCTATCATAACTTGTCTCCTTAAAATCTAATGCTACTCTTACAAAAGTTTCATTGTTGCTTAATTGTGGGCACACTTAGATTTCTTATCTAAACTAACATAATCCTCAACAAGAGAAACTACAATGACTAACGCCATTAATATGTTCATTAATATGTTTTCTCTAATTAGAATTTTGTTTGGTCGTTAAATATTGACCCTAAGCATGCTGAGTTCCTAAAGTTTTCTAAGGTTAGTGGGAGCAGTCAAAGTCCTTATCATGACTTGCAAGGAATACAAGAGGCGGGGGGAAGAGTGTCATTAAATTTCACTCCAAATTTAACTCCGATTACACCTCTTGTACACCATACTGCACCAACTCTTACAAACTTAGAATCCTGAAAATAATAGAAACCTAATCAAGAGCTAATCCATAAAACTGAAACTTCTAACAAACCCAATAATCAACTCAGGAGGTCATCTAGGTTTAAAAACCTACTAACTTTGATGATTACATAACCTCCCTAATTTGGAGTTGAAATGGATTTTGGAAAAGTTTATTGATCCTATCTCTTCTAATTAAGCCATTAGTGTCAATCAATCTTCTGAATGGAATAAAACAGTTTTCTAGTAAAACTGATTTTATGTGTTCGCATAACGTTTGAGATTTGATTGAATAACCTAAGAGTGTTCATAACTAAACCAAATCCTGATATAAACATTAAGACACAAAGAAGCATGTTTGATTGTCAAAGGTTGTACTCAGGAAGAGATAAATTATTAAAGAATCTTTATTACATATCTAACAAAAGATTTCTTTTAGGATCATCACTGTTCTAGTAGCTTATAATAGTTTAAAGCTACATTAGATGAACATTAAAACAATTTTCCCTAACAACTGGCTGACATATTTACATGTTCATAAAACAACCTGAAAGTTCTAAACTTAAGGTTAAAGAACAGTTTGTCTACAAGCCAATAAAATCCATGTATGGGTTAATGCAAACGTCATAATGTGATGAAATCTTAACAAAATTATTTTCATCAACAACCAAGTGGAATAATGTACTTACCTCAAGATGAGTGGGAGCAACTAAGATAAACTTGTCTATATAGATGATATTCTTTTGACAAGTAGATGTTACATAAGTCAAAGCATTGTTAACACAAACTTTGATATAATAGATCTCAGAGATATCTCTTACATAATAGATATCATAACATGTTGAGATAGACCAAATGGGACATTACTTCCGTTCCATAAGTTTAACATTAAATTGGTCCTTACATATGTAACAAACAATACTGCTCTCCTTTAGAGGATAATGGGATAAAAGAGATTATTTCTTACGCTTCATTAATTAGAAGCCTTATGTAAGTTTAAGTCTATACTCGTTTAGATATTACTCACATTGCAACACACTAGATATGTCTAGATTAATGTGAAGCATTTAATAAAGTATTACAATATCTTTAAAAGAAATGAGAGACTATATTTTAAAGAAGAAGTGAGAATTAAAACCGGTTTATTACTCTAACTTTGTAATATTCAAAGATGACAAAATGTAATTTCGGGTATATCTTTATGTCAACAGACAAAACCTATCTCATGGAGGAGTCATAATACACTGTTATCAACAACCTAAGTTATAACGACATAATATAGTCACTAAATGTTGTTGGAAATTTATCAGTGGACTCATGACTTTATTAACTCCATATAATTAATATATTGAAGACTTATTGTGATAAAGTCAGCTACCATGTCTCCTTGAACAATAACAGTTCGAGAGGTGCTGCATTAAATTTCGATACGCAATTAATAATTCGTTTATGAACGAATTGAGGAAACTAAATATTTGTATCGAATACATTCATGATATGCTTAAGGATCCTATAATTGAAGGTCTATTACCCATAAGTCTTATTAAGAGTGCACATAAAAGAGACGGGTTTTAATTGATGACCATGTACAACTGCATATCGTACTATGAATGACTAACTATTGATCAATTTTCCTCATCAGTTTGATTTTGTATGTCTCTTACATATGTTCTGCCGGTGTAATGACATATAGACAACTATAAATACAAATCAAACGTTAAAGGGCTTACTTATTTTGATCATAACTGTTAGGTTTTAAATTAAGGCTATAGTATGACTAATGGGGGTCCTGAGTCGCATAATGATTCAACGGCTGTATTTCTCTGCTATAGTACTTGTTTAAGGCTAAAATGAGTATTAACTTCTGATCAGACTAATCTAATACTCATGATAAATGATTATTCGGCTAAGTGGGAGAATGTAAGATTAAATATTTATTTATTTATATTTAATCTAGTAGCCATCATTATCATTTATATAATATAGATCAAAATATATTAATAACCTATTAATAATTAGTTGGTAATTGTTGATGGACCATATTACCCTTATTAACTAATTGGGTTTCCTCTTGGGTGTATATATAAGGAGATTATTAGAGAGGTTAAGGGTTAGACACATAACCTTACAACATAACATCACAATTTCGTCCCTCTCTCTCCCTAACCGAAATCAACCCTACTTTCGGTTTCATCACCATCATCACTTTACACCCTAAGGAGGAACCAGATCAAACTGACAACTATGTCGAACTCCGTGGCTGCGTCTCTGACTGGATTCTCTACTGATGCAATCAAAGGTATGTTATTCATGTTTTCCATTAAGTTTAAACAGAACTGATCAACACAGAACTGTTAAATAATTAGCCGAATAAAAAAATATCTTACGAAAAATGCAAGAAAGATTATCCATAATTGTTGCTACCCAAGCCACGGGCCGTGCTACATCCACCCGACCCCTTAACACGTTTCGACCCACTATTCATGAGACTTGTTCAAACTCTTCTCTTTATAAGTTGTGACAAAGTGATTTTTAAATAATTTGATATCTTTGCAAATAAAACACGTCCCGCCGTACCCTGCACAAACAAACCAAAATACAAGCCAGATAGTTAACCACACCAAGATAACTATCAATGCATATGCCATATAATAAGATGTCATTGAAATGCATACATAAATCACACCAAGGTTGCATCTATATTGAAGATTATGAAGAACTAATGGCTAGTTTAAATAACAAATTGTGGTAGAAGAGAAATCGAGAGATTGTGTGGTGGTTGCTTGTAGCTGATTGCATGGCAATGTTCTCTAGAAAACTCGATTTTGAAATTGGAACTGTTGAATCAAAAGTTGCAGATGAAGTCGAACAGAAGAGGAAGCAAACCAAATTAACATTCAAATATGAAATTACTTCAAGGATGTTAATTCACGAATTACAGCAACTGATGCAACGAATTCAATTTCGAACTTGATTGCTGCTTTATTAAAGTTGCTGAAGTTATCATATCTATTTCACACAGAAGTCTGTGAGAATTTTTGTGGTAACTTAAGATTTGACAATTCAGATTTTGATTCTGGCGCTTCGAGATTATTTATTTTACTTTTTCAATATCGATTTTTTATCACATTCAGTGATACACCGATTTTGATGTTTGAATGAGAATCACCAACTTTAAAAGAACATAGTTAAAAATGAAAATAATATTTTACCTTCACTTGTGTTTTCTATCGCCGGTTCAGTGGAGGGGAGCGGCAGTCATCGTACGGCTTCGAACGACGACAATGCGTGGATTAGGAGAGAAATCTGGAACGATGGATTGTTGATGTTGTTAAATACATGATTTTGGAAGAGTTTCTTTGCAAAGGAAGGAAAGAAATCACTTTTTTTGGGAAACATGGTAGGTGATACATGAATAGAAGACAAATGAATAAAGGGGGAGCAGACAACTTTACTTTGGCTTGGACATTGCTCTATCTATGTTCTCATATAGCTCTTCAAGAATGCTTAACTGAAAATAGGAACTTTTGTTCGTAGGCCTCTGGACATTATATAAGACTGAAACCCATGTTTGTAGGAAGCTTAGAGTTATGGAGATAATGGGCAGGAAATTAGGAGGTAACCACCAGCTAAGAAAAACTGTTCCCAACCACTCTAAACCGCCACCGTAGCGGTTACTTTTGTGAGTCTAAGTGGCTGAGATTTAATCTCAGCCAAATCCAATGGTCAAGGTTGATTTGAAAGTTGGTTACACTTAATGGGAACCATATATATATATATATATATATATATATACAGGGTTGAGTTCATTTCAGAACTCTAAATAACTACAGAACTTTCAGAACTCCTAATAAACAATCATTTTATATATAAGTTTTTGTATTTAGGATCTTTTTATCATCTATTATATGTATTTCTTTGATTACATACATGTTAAAAGTAGTTTACATATGTTTAATTGCCAAAATTATATATATGTGTCATAACTAATTACATATATGTAAAAAAAAACTAGTTTACATAGGTGTAATTATAAAATTACATATAAAAAATGATAAAATTACTTTTAACATGTATGTAATCGTAAAAATACACATAATAAATGATAAAATTATCCTAAACATAAAAATATATAAATAAAAAGATTGTTTATTAGGAGTTCTGCGAGTTCTGTAAATATTTATGGTTCTGAAATGATCCTATCCCTATATATATATATATATATATATATATATATATATATATATATATAATTTACTAGATCAATGATTATATAAACGTGGTAAAAGGTTTAAATACAAAGGGTTGTTAACATAAATTTTAATAGGTTGTGTAATTTTGATTTCCTTATGTGTAATTTTCATTTGTTATTTCCTTCATGTGTATTTTATTATGCGTGATTTTGATTTCCTTCACGCATAATTAAGAGTTCCTTCACGTATAATCACTTTTCACTTTGTACGTTAAATGTACTTTGAGTTCCTTCATGATGAAGGGGATAAACACGATTCAAAATTATAAAAAAACACTTTTTTCGTATTTTTATTCAATAAGATTTCTTCAGTTATTGGGTAGTTTGATTGGTTTTTCTGAATGAGATTTCATCCGATAATTGAATAATTAAACTGATCCAATTAAGAATGGACTATTCGGATTCTTGTTTGGTTGCCGTTGTTTCGGATCGGGTATCGTGTTTTTTTAACCCATCTAGTTAGACCATGCGTAGTGGTTAGCTCAATAATGCCCCCACCATGGGGCGTTTTCTGCCATGTGGCAGTCCAGTCAGCATGGGGGCATTATTGGGCGTTATTGCAAAAGTGCCGTAGTGGGAATAATGCCCAATAATGCCCCTTCCAATCATTACACAACTATTATTTTTTTTAATTAAAAACTCAAAATACTTCATTAAATTAAAAAAAAATACAATACTAGAAATAAAAAAAATAAAAAACAGAAAAAGGTAAAAAAAAATTACATTGCCAAAATCTAATTAAAACTAATTAAAACTTTAGGGACTGAAATGCAAAATCCTTTTTTTAAGGACTTTTGAAGTTTAAATCCATTTTTTAAACTTTAGGGGCTGAAATGCAAAATCTTTTTTTTAAAACTTTCTTCTTCCATTTTTAAACCTGCAACTTAAACTTCAAGAACCTCCTTCTTCTTCTTCCTTCTTAAACTTTAGGGACTAATTTCTTTTGTTTTTTTTTAATTAAAACTAAGTATACACACATGGCAAGGTTCAATTGGGCAAAGAAATAGAGTTCTGGCGTTTTTTAAACCACGCTGGGCACAATTTTTTCTCGAAACACGCGCAAAAACGCCCGGGTGTAATGGTATAGGGGCGTGTTCCGGCGTTTTTTTTTTTGAATTTTTTTTAAAAAAACGCCCCATTACGGGCGGTCTTATAGTTATAAGGATGATACGAATTTAACTCTACTTCCGGTCCTGGACGCAAAACCGTTCCAAAAGACAACGGGTTATTCCGCATCCCTTAGTTACTGTATGTATATTCCAAGTTCCAAACATCTATATATACTTAAAAATTTAGTTATATCAACTTTTTTAAAACCTTCATTATGAGCCTCTTAAATACATTTGTGTCTTTCAAGTTGTAATTGCCTATTAACAAGGGGCTAGAAATAAACAAAATTTGACCCGTTTCTAATTCCCCCTTTCCTATTTCTCACACCCTAAAATGTTCTTCCCTTTCGTCCGTGAAATTGAACAGGCCCTCCATGGAAGCACGAATCGGTCTTCTTTCTTCTCTATTATGGCAATCGATGGTGCAAGAAATCCTTACCAAGATAAGTTTCGCAATCTTCAATACAGGTTATTGATGTCCAATGTTTTCAATCGACCTTCAATCTTCAATACAGGTTATCAATCTCTCTCTAAATAATAAGGAATTTGACTTTTGAATGTTAAATGTTTAATCTGCAAATTCTCAATTGAAGCAAAGCTAGGGCATGAAACGAAACAATTAATCAATGTGATGTTAAATTAAAACGGTATTCCACATAACTGGATACGAAACTACTTCATCAACAACCAAAATCGAAAATACGAACAGCTTTTTACACCTAAAATGAGTGTTCGTGTATGAATCCCTAGCAAAACAACTACCAGAAGAGATTAATTGCACAGTACATTCACTATGTTCTTCGGAAACTGAATTTAACTACGATTTCTATCGCGATTAGGAAACTCAGAATGAAACCAATAGATTGTTTTCATTTGCACAAATCTAACCTAAAAACCATTAATCTTTATGCCTATGTTACAGAACACGTTTATGCTTTGTTTTTAGCTTCTTTACACGTATCTGTAGTTTTGTTCTTTACCTTATGCAAAACTAAATAAGTTGCAATGTATTAGGATTGGTTTAAGCTATGTATCATTTCTAAAACCAGGTGCTCGAGTCATGTACCAGATGGAGTTGGACAAAATCCTGCTCACTTTGACCTGTCATCAGCAAGGCGCCAGCGAGCCAATGCGCTGATATCTGGTGACTGGTTAATCCTCCAGGTTCAAGAGCTCATATCTCTTGCTTATCACAACTAGAACTTCCAACCAAATTACATGTGACATCCTAACACTTCTAAAATTCCTTTCTATTGTCTAATGTATACTTTGAAATTTCAATTTCCTTGGGTCCTTTTAGTAATAGTAATTTAAGTCCCTTGATTTTAGATATATTGTTGTTGATCATACGTATGATGCGGTGGTGGTTGGGGCAGGATGTGCTGGACTTAGAGCTGCTATAGGCTATCTGAGCCTGGATTCAATACTGCTTGCATTAGCAACCTCTTTCTAACTCGGTCACATACTGTTGCTGCTCAGGTTTGTTGGTTATTAGATGTTCATCCTAGGGCTTTTGAGTATTATTATTATTTTAATATTGCTGAAGAAAGGCTTAATGATATAGTTGGAAGTGCATATTATGTCGCACCAGAAGTTCTGCATAGAGCATACAGTTTGGAAGCAGATATATGGAGTATTGGTGTTATTTCATATACAGTCTGCAATCATATAATTTGGAAGCACGTATATGCGTTACTTCTTGTAGGACCGGTTTTGACTCCGAAACGATTGCGAAACGAACGTGTGACGTGCGGAATCCGTACACGAACGCGACCTAAACACACGAGACGTAATATAACTGTGATTCTATTATAAATCTGATATTGTACAGCACCTTGAATCACAATGACAACACTTTCTCTCTCTAGATCTAGAGCTTTCTAATTCACCAAATGCCAAAAGTCTCTAATCTAAACATAAAGCTCCTATTTATAGGCCTTGGCTTTTAATGAGATTTCTCATTAATTACAATATTGCCACCTTGCCTTTTGTCTAGCTAACACTAATATAACGACTCGTTTTCTTCTGTTTCTTGCTACGGCTCGGATTGACGAAGGCTATAGACATAAAATGCACTAACAGACTCCCCCTTGGATATTGCCGCAGTCAATCTCGATCATTGAGTCAAACTCGTAGCGTCTTCTCTTTCTCTTTCTCTTTGAATCTTCTCGAACAGAATCCCGGTGGATCTGTCTTCAGCTTTAGCTTCTCCTTTCTGTAGACACTTTTCTTTATCAGGCTCCCCCTTTCGTCAAGCTTCCGTGCTTTGGGATCGACACCTTGCTTTTCGATTACAAGCTCCCCCTTGCTTTGAGCTCGTCTTCAGACTCCCCCTTAGACTCGGCTCTCAGGATCGTAGTCTGGTACAACATCTGCAATCACTCATACGTTTATAAGTAAAAACATTTTAGACTACCAGGAATCATAACCTGGCAATTCAATCTTCTCTAAATCACTCCTCCTATCAACAATCTTTACAGATTTGGCAGTGTTAAGTATCCAAACTCCCTCACAGTTAATCATCCAAGTCCAAACTAATGACCTTGGAGATATCACAAACTGTTTTTGATTTTTGATTTTTAATTCAAGTTTCAAATTAATAAACTTGTTTTATTTTCAGAAACACAGTCAGCATACTCAGATTTTGAAACTCAGCACTCAGACATCGGTTGTCGAAAATAATGCAGAATCAAAAATCTTTTTGTATTTTCTGAAAATATAAAGCAGTAAAGAAATATGTACAAACATATTTACACACAATATTTTTGTTTGAGTTCGCGTTAGAGGATCATATCAGTTTCTGACAAGTCACAAGTACCGTTGAGCTTAGTTACACATTAAGAATTAAACAATTCACTTAGATTGTCGATATACTTGTCCACTTTAAATTCTCACACAATTTTCAATCTATCCAGGATACGGATTAAGTGTTTTAGAGACTTAAACTTATACGTGTGTCCCACCTCTTGAATATACTCTCGTATCCAGATCCCAATATTCAGTCTTACAGGTAATTATAACACAAATGATATCTGTAAGGGGTTAATAAATTATGAAGAATCATGAGAGCTCAGGTCAGAACTACCGTTCAGCAGAGAGATCATGACTCAACTTGGGTGTGTCCCCTTTAGAGGATCTTTTTGACAACAGCATTGCTAAGCAATTTTATTGTCTTATCATATATGCTGAGGGTGATGCTATGTTTCAAGCATTTGCGGAAAGTATTATTCGAGGACTAGGTCAGAACTTCCATTCAGCAGAAGTCCCGGAATAATACCCCAGATATCACTGAGTATAAAGACCTAGTATATCAGAAAAAGGAATCTTTCAAACAAGATTTCAGGGGTTACCTATATATCCAAGTAGTGTTCCCCACGAAATAAGTAAGTAAAGATTTAGATTTATATCCCGAACAAACCTACTAAATGTGAAAAAACCTATCGGCACATCATCAGTGAGACTGTTTAACGCTATATAATCATTACAATTCTTTAGCATACTGTAATTGTCTACTGATGTACTATCATTTCCTCTTTTTACGCAAAAACTCAAATTTTTGAATTTTATCATGTTTTTGACTTTTTCAAAATTTTCAAATGTTTTTGTATTTTCTGACAATATTACTCCCCCTAAAATGCAAAACCATTTAAAGAAAATTTGACAACCAACACTGATAGCTTTGCCTCGCCATCCATTTTCTGCTAAAAATGCTCTGATTTGCAGAAAATCTAATATAAAGTACCCCCATGATTTACAACACATTGATCTTAACATTTTGAAAACCCTTTTTCAATCTGATGAAAGTAATCATGTTTATTCAGCCATGAGGGTTTCGGTGTATTCAATCAACACATATTTTTGTAATTTTCTATTTTTGACAAAATTTAAAAACAAACATATTTTTGGTTTTTCAAATTTTTCAATTTTTTAGGGTTTTGAAATATTGTTTATTTATATACAAAAAAAAAAAAAAAACTTCCTGTTTCAACCAACACAGGATCCAGCAGCAGCCTCCTCCTCTTGTTGTGCTGACGTGATTGTCGTGGGTCACGCAAATTTAATCCCAAATACAACTATAGATAGCGGTAATACGGTATCGAACTCAGGGAGTATGTGGAAAATATGTCAATTGTATAGCCTTGCAATTAAACTACAATTATCCTAATTTGCAGAAATTAAAAATCAATACTTTGGATTGTTGTTTTAGAAAACTAAATTAAACTAATGGCAAATCAAATGTAGGTTTTAAAACAGATTAGGAGAGAACAATGACCATCCTAGGTTCCGGTTTCTTTAAACGATTGTGTGCAATTCCAACTAGAAAGAGTTACATAGACATAACTCGTGCATGCATAATCGAAGTGATAAAAGGGAACAAAGTACTCGGATTATATAAACGCGAGGTTGTTTCCTGATGACCAATTAATCAATAACCAACCCTAACCCTTCCCGTGATATCTCGATTGCCAACGGCACCAAGAACGTACGATTGAGACTAGAAATTGGAATATCAATTAACAAGTTACAAGCAATTAAACATACACCATGATATTCAAGCAACGCAAGTTATCATTCTAGAAATTCGGAAATAAACACACAAAAGTTCAATAGAAACCTTCACCTAAGATGATCACCGAAAAGTTTAGCCGGACATAGTTTGGTGAATCATCATACTAACAAATCTAATGTTCATAGGAATCATAAACACAAACCGAATGTTAGAAATTGTTCCAAACCAAGCAAGACAGCCAAAATTCGCCCCTAGTGTCTCCAAAACCGTCCAATATTGAGAACATGTGAAAAGACACAATAAAAACTGATTTATGAGGGCAGTTACGGTTCTGATCGCGGCCTCCACCGTAAATTACGGCTCCACCGTAATTTACGGTGGACTTCAACATGTTACGGTGGATGGAGACTGCTTTACGGTGAGCTTCAGAAAAATTCCAGGTCCACCGTAAATTACGGTAGGACCGTAATTTACGGTGGTAGGCTGATATTTCTTCTTTGTTTTGTCTCTTGTTCCACACTCGACCCGTTCATCTTTAATACCCTCCAAAGCTGCATTTTATCCACTTTAAGCTCCCGAACCGCACCTGAAACATAAGCACAGTAGTTATCTAATTCAAGATAATTACACGATTAAGTGAATAATTATTCCGTCTTTTAACATGATTAAGGGTTGTCCAATGGACCACCCGTCACATCCCCACACTTAATCGTTGCTTGTCCCAAGCAACTCATCAAATCAGTTTCAAAATAAGTGATCAAATTAAACCAAGCAAAAACAAGAAATCTTTTTACCAACCCCTTTTTAACACCCAACCAATGCACCCCTCTCTAAATCTCTCCTCTCGGCTACAAGTGAAAACTAGCAAAGACAAGCTAGACACACACTAGGCAAACGGGTGGTTGCACAATCATAAGCTTGTACCTAAATCAATCATTCTCCTAAAATGTGTCAAACATAAATGCAAATCAAAGGGACATTCAAGGTTGTAACGTGGCTAGGCGTATGGGTAGGAAATGGAATATATATGAAGTAGCGAAAACTTGACCCGGTCTTTTATTACACAAACAAACAAACAAACAACTATCAAACTTAACTACTATACACAAGATAACTAACATCACTTCTTTTTTTTTTCATTTTTCATTGCTTTTTCTCTTTTCTTTTTTTTTCTTCTTTTCTAATTTTTTCTGATTTTTTTTTCAAGTAATACTTCCAACATACATCAAATAACATTACATACTACTAAACAATCACTAATCACTATAAAACCGGATCAAGTTGGGTAAATTTTTAGGTAAGTAGCTAGGGGTAACAATTGATAGGCTTTTAAGGCACAAAATGGCAACTAAATGTCCAAACCCCCCGCCCCTCTCACTACCATGCTCATATATATAACTTATGAGGTCCAACCCCCCAAATCCCACACTCGCTCACACCAACGACGAGGCTACCTAAATGCCCTTATCCTTTTTGCATTTATATCTAACTAAGGACTCAAATCGCATTCAAGTACAAGTTCTAATGCACCCCCACCTGTAGCCACACTCATCAAAGAAAATCATTATTTATGTACAATTGTGGCTACAAATCTCACAAAAAATGAAAAAAATATCAAGGGTTGCCGGTGCACCAACTTGGGGTTAATCTAGGGTGTTCAAATTTTCACATCGTTTCACTTGGCTCAAAATTTTTCAAAATCTTCAAAAAAATTCCCCCCATCCCCACACTTGGGATACATTGACCCCAATGTATGGTTTTGAGAGGCTTTGACCACTAAAACTTTTTCCAACATCAACAAAAACGCTTCTTCACTCAAATCCCAAATTTCTTTTTGTATTTTCCATTTTATAATTTTTTTTTATGTTTTTCTTCTTTTTAACAAAAGACACCCCCACTCAATCACCAACCCAAACACAACATGTCAAAACACCACCCAACCTCCCAATCCTTAAACAAACCAACTAGCAAATATGCACAAAATATACAAAAGGAGAAACACAACCTTAATAATAATAGCGCGGTCCCGGAGGTCCGAAAACGGAAGACATCACGTCATTCCATTCACCGAACGCGAACGAACCGCTACTACTTCCTCCTTCTTGTTGTTGCGCTCCCTCTCGTTGCCTCGAGTCAACCCATTGCGAGTGGTGGATCGGCGGGGTTGGATACGACATACTACCATCATATGGTGGTAATGACGCATAATCCACATGTTGTGGATCCACAACCACCGGCCGCCCGGCATGATAATCCGCATGCAATCGCCTTTCTTGATCATCAAAATAACGGTTATTTACTTCCACTTCCCGGGAATATGTATTTGTACGATTCCATAACTCGTGACGATCTAAGTTATGTTTCAAAGCCCGCTCTATACTCGCACTATTCCTCGTGTTTTGATCAAAAAGCGTCCTCTCCGAGCCCGACCACGTATCAAACACGGATGCCGGAGGGCGTTGATTTGCAATTACTTCTTGCATGGTGCCTTCATAGGCCCATCCCGGCATATACGATTGCTGCGTATAATCATAAAACATCCCACCATGACCCTGACCATAACCACCTTGAACTATATTTTCACCAACATGCGGCTCGTCCGCATAGTCTTCATCTCCGCTCGGAACTACCTCTTCATCGCTTTCTGGCTCGTCCGGCTCACCCGGTAACAAATCTCGTGCACCCAACTTTAGTGCCCTCCACCGTTGCCCTTCCGATTTCAACTTGTGATACCGCTCCGACTGAGTATACATCCAAACATTCCCCAACTTATCCAATGTAAAAGGCTGATGCCTTTTCGTTGCTCCGCGATCTTCGGAAGTTATCGCCTCCTGCTGTTTCATCAACCCCGTAATTATCCGACAGTACGGGACGATGTCTCTTCCATACTTGTTCCGACAGATCCATAAGTGGTTCATAATAAGGTAACGTATCGGAAAACGCGGACCCCCGTGCATCAACGAATAAAGAACAGGTACTTCAGGAAACCTCACCTGTTCTTTATCTCCCCTTCTTGGAATAACATTGAGAAGACAGATTGTATGCAACAGTTTAGCTTCAATTTTCAAATTCTTCCGGTATAGGATACCACTGTATCTACCGGGTAAGAACAATGCTGCCAACATATCATTCCATCGCTGATGTTTTTCCGGCTTCACAAGAAGATCATCCAAAGTCGGTATCATATAATCGTGGGCTGGCAAACTGTCATATTTTCCGAGCTTCTTCAAGGTATCAAAAGACATTTCCACGGGAACTCCATTCACAACACCCGTCAGCTTCATATTCGATGGCCTATCATACGTGTTGACCTTAAGCGTTGCCATCCATTCTTGGATTTTGGTAATAAACAAGTTGTTTTTGTCTTTGTCAAAACAAGTAAGTGCCGACTCCCAACCTAGAGCCCGGAACTTATCAAATACCCCAAACTGCCCAAACTCCGCTTCTCGAACATCCCTTTCACAAATAAAGGCCGCTGCCTTATTCTTCAACTTGTTCATGCAATCATTATACAACGTTGGCTGCCATGCCTCTGGTTGTTCATCCAAAGGACCCGAGTCCCATTTCGGTTTCTCTGCCGGGTCCAATTCCATCTCTTCTTCGCTTTCACTTTCATCCACTCTACCCAAATATTGTCTCTTCTTTGGTTGTTGTTCTGGCTGTTTACCCTTTCCTTTTGAAGACGAAGACGAACCAGCTCCCGTCTTTTCTTTAGTTCGTGCCATCCCTACACACATTAGAGTAAACAACACAACCAAAGAACAAAATTAAACCCCTTTTCCAAAACATCCCCACACTTGCTTGGTATCATGGTTGTAGATGCTAGTGAACCAAAAGTATATCAAGAATTTTTCAAAAATTGGGCATGGTGTCTCTACAATGTAGAGCATCCCAAAAGTTCACTACTTTAACCACAAATCCTACATCTACAACCATAACCATGTTCAAATAACCAATTTCATAATCATATCTAAGAACAAGCAAGTGGGTATGGGCAAATAACCTAAATAACCTTACTTTTCACAATGTAGCATCAAAATACAACAAATAAGCTTTCACACCTTTGCTTGAAGATGCTAAAGTGCTTGTGAAACAAAAGCTCCAAAAACCCCCAAAAATTTTTGAATTAGGGTTCGAAATTCGGACCCAAAAACTGCGTTTTCTCTTAAGTTTCTTGGCAAAATCAGAATCTACGTGAAAAATTAGTCAAGAAGGACTCTGATTTCACTTGATTTGAGCAAAAATTGGTTGAGATATGGAGGATTGAAGGTGAAGAACTATGGAAGCTTGTGGGTCTTGTGGGAAAGATGATGGTGATAGATGGAATGGAAAGTGAAAAGGATATGTGTGGTTAGGGTTATTTACAAAATCAGATATTGTTTTTTTTTGTTTTTTTTATATATACATATAAGAACCGGACCAATACATAGACAAAAATTGCGTACCGTAAATTACGGTCAAACCGTAATTTACGGTAAGACCTGAATCATAAATCTTCACCGTAAATCAGTAAAGATGTACCGTAAAGATCACAAATTTTCATCACTCACCGTAATTTACGGTTATACCGTAAATTACGGTACACTTCTTAACATGAATGGTTACCGTAATTCAGGAGATTTACACCGTAAAAGCCAAACAATCTTTATCTCCACCGTAAATTACGGTCAAACCGTAATTTACTGTTCGAACTGGGCATTTGAGACTTTAAACAACTTGTATTTTAAGTGGCATTTTTTTTTATATTTTTCAATTTTTTCGATTTTTTTATGTTTTTTTTTTAATTTTTCAAAAACGTGAAGAAATCACCCTACCCCCTCGAAAGTCCCGTGTTGTCCTCAACACAATGTTAGAGTAATTCGCGACCCGAATATCCCCACACTTGTTTCAAACACGGGTTTCAAAGAAATACGGTAATTGTGCAACTATACAAAACAAACAAAACATAACAAAACACTACTATATACACTACCAAACCTGGGCCTCTCATGGTTGTTCCTCATCGACCGGGCGCAAGATGTAGCCCGCTTTGTCAAGCTCCAAAGTGTTGATGTCATTCCCATCCAAATACGGCTTTAACCGGTGACCGTTCACCGTTTGTTGCTTCAATGTTTGCTCGTCTTGGATGTCTACATCACCAAATCTACCAACTCTCCGAATGACATACGGACCCATCCACTTACTTTTTAGCTTGCCCGCGAACATCTTTAGCCTTGAGTTATACAACCAAACTTTTTGACCCACTTCAAACGATTTCTTTCGCAATTTTGCATCATGCACCTTCTTGAGTTTATCTTTATACGCCGATGCACATTCATATGCCTCATCTCGAATCTCTTCGATCTCGCTTAGTTGCAACTTCCTCAACTTCCCCGCCTCGTCATAATCCGCATTAACCGTCTTAATTGCCCAATGTGCCCGATGCGCTAACTCCATCGGCAAATGACAACCCTTTCCATACACCATCCGGTAAGGCGTTGTGCCAATTGGAGTCTTGTAGGCCGTTCGGTATGCCCACAATGCATCGTCCAATTTACTCGACCAATCCCTCCTATCCGTTCGTACCGTCTTCATGAGAATTTCCTTGATTTGACGATTGGACACTTCGACTTGTCCACTCGTTTGCGGATGGTAAGGTGTGGCAATTCGGTGATTCACGCTATACCTCTTCAATAATTTCCCAAAGTTGAAGTTCTTGAAATGCGAACCACCATCGCTTATAATAACCCGCGGGATGCCGAAACGAGAAAAGATGTTGGATTGAACAAATTTACAAACAACTGAATGGTTGTTTGTGCGTGTTGCAATAGCTTCAATCCACTTCGAGACATAATCCACCGCTACCAAAATGTATAGAAAGCCATTCGAATTCGGAAAAGGACCCATAAAGTCTATACCCCATACATCAAATATCTCTACAACCAAAATTGGTTGTAATGGCATCTCATCCCTCTTCGATATACTTCCCATCTTTTGACAATTTATGCAGTTTCTAGCAAATTCACAAGCATCCTTGAAAATTGTGGGCCAATAAAACCCACATGAAAGCACCCGATAGCCTGTTTTGTGCCCACTAAAATGACCCCCACATGCGGACGAATGAGCATGGGTCAAAATTTCCAACACTTCTGTCTCGGGCACACACCTTCGTATAACTTGATCCGGTCCAATCTTGAAAAGATCCGGTTCATCCCAAATGTATTGCTTCACTTGGACCATAAATTGCTGTCGACGCTTCTTGGTCCAATGACTTGGGATGGCACCCGTGGCTAAATAGTTGACATAGTGAGCATACCACGGTGCAACAAAGGTGGAAACGGCTAGTAATTGCTCATCGGGAAAACTTTCATTAATTTCACTTACATCATCGATCCCTTCCACCGGAATCCGAGACAAGTGATCCGCCACTACGTTCTCACTTCCCTTTTTGTCTCGGATTTCTAAATCAAACTCTTGTAACAATAATACCCACCGAATCAACCGAGGCTTCGCGTCTTTCTTCTCCATCAAGTATCGGACCGCACTATGATCCGAATAAACCACCACTTTGCTCCCCCAAATATAAGCACGAAACTTATCCAAAGCATACACCACCGCTAGTAACTCCTTTTCGGTTGTGGTGTAATTGAGTTGTGCTTCGGATAAAGTTTTGCTTGCATAGTAAATCACCACCGGCTTTCTATCAACCCGTTGACCCAAAACTGCACCAATAGTGGTGTCGCTTGCATCACACATGATCTCGAACGGCTTTGACCAATCCGGTGGTTGCAAGATAGGAGCTTTGACCAAATGTTCCTTCAAAATAGTGAAAGCTTGCATACACTCATTAGTAAAATCAAATGGGACATCTTTTAATAACAAGTTGCATAAGGGTTTGGTGATAACACTAAAACCCTTTATGAAACGTCTATAGAAACCCGCATGTCCCAAGAATGACCTTACACCCTTAACATTTTTAGGAGGTGGCAAAGATGCTATTACCCTTATTTTTGCCTTATCCACCTCCATCCCCCTTTCAGAAATTACATGACCCAACACAATGCCCTCTTGCACCATGAAATGACTTTTCTCCCAACTTAGCACTAGATTTTTCTCAACGCACCTTTTTAAAACCTTTTATAATTCGTTGAGACAAGCATCAAAAGTAGTGCCAAAAATGGAGAAGTCATCCATAAATACTTCAAGCGACTCTCCAACCATGTCCGAGAATATACTCATCATACATCGTTGGAAAGTTGCCGGAGCATTGCACAAGCCAAATGGCATTCGCCGAAAGGCAAATGTGCCATATGGACAAGTGAAGGTGGTCTTGTGTTGGTCATCCGGGTGTATTGCTATTTGATTGTAACCTGAGTACCCATCCAAAAAACAGTAGTACTTTTGACCCGATAGTTTCTCAATGATTTGGTCAATAAAAGGTAACGGGAAATGGTCCTTAGAAGTGGCGGCATTCAATTTTCGGTAGTCAATACACACACGCCACCCGGTAACCGGTCGGGTGGCAATTTGTTCACCACTTTCATCCTTGACTACTTGAATGCCGGCCTTCTTAGGCACCACTTGGGTGGGACTCACCCAAGCACTATCCGAAATCGGATAGATGATTCCCGCATCCAACCATTTAATTACCTCCTTCTTAACTACCTCCCGTAGGTTCGGATTCAATCGCCTTTGAGCTTCTCGTGTCGGTTTGGCATCTTCGGTTGTAATGATTTTATGCATGACAATTGATGGACTAATTCCTTTGAGATCGGCAATTGTCCATCCGATAGCTCCCTTGTTTTCCTTCAAGACTTCCAACAATGCTTGCTCTTGAGCCAACTCCAAATTAGAGGCAATAATGACCGGTAAAGTGTCATTATCCCCTAAAAACACATACTTCAAGTGGCTCGGCAAGTCTTTGAGCTCCAACTTTGGCGGTTCTTCTAGTGATGGTTTAGTACCCGAATCTATTTCCGCCGGTAAGCCTTCAAACTGGTGAGTCCATGGTGGCCGACCTTCCTTCAATGCCATCGCATCTTGCTTTTCCTCTTCAACCCGGAGTGCATAAGCATGTACCTGTTCAGAAAAATCACACGGGCAAACATCCAAACCATCCTCCTCATACTCATGCGGGTTGCATCCGTCAACTATATCTGCCATGAAACACTCATCAACACCATTAGCATTAGAATTGTTAGTAAAAACATTCAAACGCATTTTCCGATTTCCAAAAGTCATATCAACTGTACCAAATCTACAATCGATGACTGCATGAGCGGTGCTCAAAAATGGCCGACCCAAAATTACGTTTTGTTGTTGTTTTGGGTCCGCCGACGAGTAGTCCAAGACTAAAAAGTCAACTGGGTAATAAAATTCATCAATTTTAACAATGACATTTTGAACCATACCTCGGGGTAACTTATGAGACAAATCGGCTAAAACAACCGTTGTCTCCACCCTTGCTAACGGACCAAAATCGTATTGGTCATATAAGCCCCCCGGTAAAATGCTAACTCCGGCTCCAAGATCTAGCAATGCCTTAGCCATTTGAAAATTACCAACTTGTATGTTAATCAATGGCGTGCCCGGATCTTGGAGCTTAGGAGGAAGCTCCCCGTTCAAAACCGCACTCACTTGCCCGGTTAAATCGACCCGCTTAGGCATTTTCTTTTTGTTTTGCCTCTTTTGTGTACACAATTCTTTTAGAAATTTTGCATAGGCGGGTACTTGTTTTATTGCATCAAGAAGTGGAAGGTTAATTTTAACTTACTTGAACATGTCCCACAATTCTTCTTTTTGGGGACCTATTGATGCGATAAAATTTTTCTTACCCGGGTCAAGTAGAGCCGATGGAAACGGGACTTGACTCGATTCACCCTCAACTTTTTCACTTTCTTTATTTTCACCCAAACCCGGTTTTTTAACATTTAATTCCTTTGGTTTAACCGGTGAAACATCATCATCACTATCATTACCCGTGATGTCCTCAACCACCCCCTCAACTAATTCGGGTGACAAATTAGCTTTAAGCTCTTTTCCACTTCTCAAAACACTAACCTGATGAACATTAACATTACCTCTTGACGAACCGTGTGATGGATTTACCTTGGTGTCACTAGGAAGTTGACCCTTATTCTTCTTCAATTCAGTCACATCGGTTGCCAATTGACCCATTTGGGTTGTTAATGATTGTATGCTTTTGTCACGAACTTCATCTTTTTGCATTCGGACTTCATCAAGTTGATTCCGTTTTTGCATCTCCGTTTGCATGCTCTTTAGCATCTCCATCATCTCGTTTCCACCCGAAGAACCCCCTTGTTCTTGACCCGATTGATATTGCTTTTGATAGCCTTGGCTGTTCCCGCCTCGATATCCACTTTGATTGTTATAAGGTTGGCGTGAACCAAAGTTACCTTGGCTACCTTGGAAGTTCGGGTTAGCTTGATTTGAGGGGTTCCCATAGCGAAAATTTGGGTGGTTACTCAACCCGGGGTGGTATGTATTTGAATTCATGTTGTTGTAGTTTCTACCACCCCCTCCTTGACCTTGAATAGCATGTACCTCTTCGCATTGCCTTTCCACCATCCCTTGGCAATTTTCAGCCGCGTGACCTATTTCATTACACAAAGCACAAACATCATAAATTTGGTTAGCAGTTTGAACATTACCATCATCTATGGCGTGCACTTGTGATCGGGCAATGGCTGGTTGAGCTCTTCTTGAGGCTTGAGCTTTCCTCTTTGATGTAGTTGCCATGCTTTCCAAAAACTCCCAATCATCATTCTCATAATTTGTTCCAAAAGTCCCACCGGTAATAGACATCAAGTCACGTGCATCTTCGGCACTCAACCCCTCGTGAAAGGCATTCATCAACTCCCACAATTCAATTCCATGGTGAGGGCAATTTTTAATCATCATATTGAAACGCTCGAATGCTTCATGAAACATCTCACCATGTTGTTGTTGGAAGCTTCTCAACCCTTTCTTGCATCGTTGGTCTTTTGGGCGGTGTAAAACTCATCCAAGAAAGTTTGTTGCATCTCCCCCCATGTATATATGGATGCCGAAGGTAACGTGTAGAACCATTTCTTCGCCTTATCTTCCAAAGAAAATTGGAATAATACCAATTTGATGTCATCAGCCGAGAACCCTTGACTCCCAAGAGTGTTGCAAATTGAGTCATAAGCCTCTAAATGAAAGTAAGGCTCCTCCGTTGCCAACCCTTTGTATTTTGGTAAACTTTGCAAAGAGTTGGTCCTCACTTCAAATGTTCTCCCTTGATCATTGTGAGGAATAACTACCGGTGAAGGGTTTTGAGTGATTACCGGCCGAAAATGTGCTTCAATGCCCCTCACATTTTCTCTAAGGTGTCTCCTTGGTACACCAAACCTACCCCTTGGGCGAATAGGACCCATTGGCCTTGGTACATGCCCTTGTGGTGCATTTGGTTGTTGAAATTGTTGTTGCGGCATTGGTGGGCGTTGAATTGGCCTTTGGAATTATTGAACATTCGGTTGTACATGTTGTGGCCGAACTTGTTGCAATGGGATAGGGCGTTGCATTGGTGGCCCTTGTGGTCTTGGTCGAATGTGTTGTGGTATGAGTTGTTGCGGTATTACTCCACCTACACTTGACATCCCTTGAGATTGACCCAGCACATACCCAAACTCTCCTTGATCTCCATCACCCCCATAAGCATATCCTTCTTCCTCGTATCCCTCAAACTCTTCTTCATAACCTTCAAAATACCCATCTCCTCCTATACCCGAGGATTGCATATAAGGATAAGACGAATATTGCATACCGGGTTGGTTCGATGGTCGATATGTAGAGGTAGTATGGATAACGGTTGAGCTTTGTGGTAATGAGTGAGTAGAAGATGATTGACCCGTAGTCGGAGGAAAGAAATGTGAAAGTGGTGGAATTGTTGCGGAAGGGCTATAGGTGAGAGTAGGTTCGACTTGAGTAGTAATCGGTTGTGTAGTGTTGGATGGTGTAGTATCATGGATTGGAGTAGGAATTGTAGTGGTGTTTGGTATAGTGGTGTTTGGTGAAGGTTGTGTGGATGTAGGAATAAATGTTGAGGTCGTTTGACCCGTTGTGGGTGGTACTAGTGTTTCGTCCATGATGTTTCTTGGTGTAATGGGTGAAGTGGGTGAACCAACGATTCTGTTTTTGCGTAGTAAAACTCGATTTTGCCTTAGCGTTCTTTCGATTTCCGGATCAAATGACAATGGTGACGCTTTGTGAGATCCTCTAGTATGCATGCACCTGTAGAACCTGCACACTAAACACACCAGTGTAAACCCGAAAATAACAAAACAAAACTAACAAACTGACACACGTTGTGCACTACTCCCCGGCAACGGCGCCAAAATTTGACGTGATTGTCGTGGGTCACGCAAATTTAATCCCAAATGCAACTATAGATAGCGGTAATAGGGTATCGAACTCAGGGAGTATGTGGAAAATATGTCAATTGTATAGCCTTGCAATTAAACTACAATTATCCTAATTTGCAGAAATTAAAAATCAATACTTTGGATTGTTGTTTTAGAAAACTAAATTAAACTAATGGCAAATCAAATGTAGGTTTTAAAACAGATTAGGAGAGAACAATGACCATCCTAGGTTCCAGTTTCTTTAAACGATTGTGTGCAATTCCAACTAGAAAGAGTTACATAGACATAACTCGTGCATGCATAATCGAAGTGATAAAAGGGAACAAAGTACTCGGATTATATAAACGCGAGGTTGTTTCCCGATGACCAATTAATCAATAACCAACCCTAACCCTTCCCGTGATATCTCGATTGCCAACGGCACCAAGAACGTACGATTGAGACTAGAAATTGCAATATCAATTAACAAGTTACAAGCAATTAAACATACACCATGATATTCAAGCAACGCAAGTTATCATTCTAGAAATTCAGAAATAAACACACAAAAGTTCAATAGAAACCTTCACCTAAGATGATCACCGAAAAGTTTAGCCGGACATAGTTTGGTGAATCATCATACTAACAAATCTAATGTTCATAGGAATCATAAACACAAACCGAATGTTAGAAATTGTTCCAAACCAAGCAAGACAGCCAAAATTCGCCCCTAGTGTCTCCAAAACCGTCCAATATTGAGAACATGTGAAAAGACACAATAAAAACTGATTTATGAGGGCAGTTACGGTTCTGATCGCGGCCTCCACCGTAAATTACGGCTCCACCGTAATTTACGGTGGACTTCAACATGTTACGGTGGATGGAGACTGCTTTACGGTGAGCTTCAGACAAATTCCAGGTCCACCGTAAATTACGGTAGGACCGTAATTTACGGTGGTAGGCTGATATTTCTTCTTTGTTTTGTCTCTTGTTCCACACTCGACCCGTTCATCTTTAATACCCTCCAAAGCTGCATTTTATCCACTTTAAGCTCCCGAACCGCACCTGAAACATAAGCACAGTAGTTATCTAATTCAAGATAATTACACGATTAAGTGAATGATTATTCCGTCTTTTAACATGATTAAGGGTTGTCCAATGGACCACCCGTCATGTGCCAGGCTGCTCCAACTTCCATTCTCACAATCTTCAGATTTGTTGAGCACCTGCACATTCAGACTACTTGATTACTTGAACAATTTAGCCCAGGTCTGTTGAACCTTAGGCATTTCAACACAATAATTTTCATTCAATGCTGGAAATTCTGTGTCATTTTTCTCAAAAACTTTCGCAATTTTAACTTCAACTTTCTCATCTTTTACCAATTCAACATGTTTCTTAACACTCCATGTTTGACCTTTTGGTGTTCCTCGTTTGTAAAAATGTGAATCTTTTTGAACACTTTGATTTTGAACAACATTTTTTGGTTTCCAAAACACTTGGGGTTTTGTCATATCAATAGATGTTTTCCAACTTTGTGTTGTTCTGAATCTGGGTGTGTGAGAATTCCAGGTCTGTTTTGAATCAAACCTGTTCTGGTTTAATTTCCAATTTTGATTCGAAGCAAACTTGTTTGTGTTGTATCTCCAAGTTTGTTTTGAATCAACTCTGGTTGACCTTTGTCTCACATTCTCAGATTTTTGTTTCTCAGCATCAATCTTCTTTTTGTCAACATCCACATGTTTTAGATTTGAACACTTGCGTGCAAGATGTCCTTTTTGATCACATTTGAAACATGTTCTCATGGACACATCTTTGACCTGTGGTTGTTGCTTTTCCTTTTTAGCAAAGAACTCATCATTAGACTGTCTCATTTTGAGTTCTTTTTCTTTTTCTAAACTGCCTCCTTGAACAAAACTCATTTTTGTCTGAAAATTTGGCGTCTCATTTTTGTTTCGATTTTGTTTCTTCTTATAACTCAAACCAGCCTTCATGTTCTTCTTTTTGAAACCAGGTTTGTTATACGAACCTTTACGACTCTTACCAACAAACTTTGAAATTTCAGACTTCTCAATCTCAACCATTTTGAAAACTTTATCAACTTTTTCTGAAATCACATTCTGAATCGGGAATACAACATCTAAGAACAATTTGTCCGATCCAATCATGGTATAAACCAATCCTTTTGAATCATCATTCAAATTTTTCTCGGATTTTGTGTTTTTCAGATATCCATCATGAAGATTTCCTTCATCTTCATCCTGTGATTCAGATTTACCTGTATCAACTGACTCTTCTTTCAACACACTTTCAACGACTTTACCTACCACCTCTGAATCATGAGACTCATCAGATTTGGAATAGGTTATGTCAATGTTGTCTGGCAATTGGTCTACCATGTTGAAAGCTTTTTCGACCTTTTCCTCATCATAAAATGCAAATTTTCCCGGTGGTGGAACTTGATGAAACTCTGAGCCAATGCCTTTCTTGTTCTGCTCAGACTCACCATCACCCGGTTTTATATTGAAAATTCATTCAAGCACATATGACGACACGTGGTAACTTTTTAACTTGTTGTTATCCTGTTCTAAATCAGCAATTTGTCGCTTTAACTGAGCAACATCCTCAATATAGGAATTAACAACATCTTGTTTTATAGAATACATTCGTTTAAGCTCTTTGGTTGTTTCAGACATATAATTCATTCTTGATTGAGCATATTTCATTTCATCTTTTATTTTATCATATGACTCTTTTGTAATGTGATATGATAATTTCATTGAGTCATATTCCTTGTTCATTTCTTGACAAGCAATTTCTTTTTGTTCACATTCATTTTTCATTTTCAAAACATTTTCTTTCAAAACTTCATTTTCTTTCTCTAATTTGTTACATTTTTCTGAAAATTTTTCATCATTTTCTTTAAAAACTTTTTCTTTTTCTAGCATTTCTTTGCATTTTTCTTTGAAAATCTTTTCAATTTTTGTGAACTCAAGATCTCTTGTTCTAAATTGCTCATCTTTTTCAGTACAAGCTCTGCACTGTTCCATGCATTTCTTGCACTGATCAATCAGTTTCAAGTTTTCAGAATCAGAATTTACCTCAGTGATTGGCACTTCGATGTTTTCAGCAACCTCTGTCTGCTCAGCAACATTCTGCTTTTCTTCAACACCGACTTCATCACCAACATTATCAGCTTCCTCATTCTCATTCTTTTCTTCTTTTTCTTCTTTCTTCACCTCTTCAACTTCAACAGTTTCTGCTTTAACCTCTTCAGCAGCTTTCTTCAGATTGTTCACCATTTCTTCAACATTCTTCTTCATTCTCTCCTCATCCCTTTTTCTCAGACACGATAACATAGCATATCTGATCTCCTTTTCAAATCTCTTAGCATATGTGTCATCTTTCAATACATTTCTATAGTATTCAGCTCTCAACGGAACTTTGAGAAGAACATCATCGAAGATTATGTCTTTCTTGGGAACAACCGGTTCTCCTTCTCTGTTATAATAGCATTCTCTCTTTTTATCCCATCTTTTGCTACTGACAGTCATCTCATACTCCTCTTGCATATCCTCCATTCTGTTGTAGACTACGTTTCATTCTCTGTAAGTCTTCTCACTCAAGATCTCTTCTCGAGTTTTTTCTTTGATCTCAACTTTTTCTTCATGGACTTCAGTAGTGTCTTTGTCTTTGTTTTCATCTTGAATCTCAGCAACAAAAACAAACTTTCTTTCTTCTGTCATAGCTCTCCCATTAGCTGTTTTACGAACATTCTCTAAACAATCTTCTTCTGGACAAACTGTGCTCCAGTCAAATCCTTCATCGGGATAGATTACTGCATATGCTCTTGACTTTTCTTTTGGTTTATCTTCAATCAACTTTGGCACTTCTCTGCTTCGATGGTAGATTGCCTTTCGATAATAGTCATCGTTGAAAGGATGTTCACTTCCTTCAGCAACTTCAGAGTTTCTGCATTCTCTTTTGAAATGACCCTTTTGCCTACATCTGAAGCAAGTCACTTTGGATTTGTCAAATCCAAGCTTTGTTGATGCACCTCCAAGAGATTGTTTTCCGGTAATCTCCATATACCTCTGAGCTCTTCGAATACAACTAGCTAAACA